>NW_021027805.1:12749-92244 GCF_004153795.1 Camellia sinensis | reverse complement strand
AATTGACACACTAAGATTTTTAACTAAGGTATTTAGTAAGAATAATTATTATATTGAATCCTAATTAAAATAATTTATAAACAACAAATATTGAACACCCACAAAATTATTATTTTTTATAATGTCTTGTTAGTGATTGAATTGAGTCAATTTAAAACTAACTTTTACACTAATATATAATTCAGATAGACTGTAGACAAAATTAATTAATTAATTTATTTATTTATTTTCTTTAAGGAATAATTAAAGATGGGTTTTCACACGTAAGGAGTTTTGTGAGAACTCCAAAATTTTATAATAAATTTGTGATTTTATCAAATTAAAAAATAAATTTAAAATTGTGTTGGGATTACAATTATATTCTAATCCTAACATTATTTACACTGTGCCTCCAGGCACAAGCATACGCTAGTGTATATAAAAGTAGGATGATTTTTAAATTTGTCTTACACACATTTGTCCGACTAGGACATTTAGACGGCTCATATCTATTGAAATTATAAAACAATGGCTGAGATATATTTTTCAAAAAATATCCTACATGTACATTTTCTATTTTCCCGCTTCTCTCTCTTACTTTTTTCTTTACTCACCCATCTTTTTATGATCTCATGATCCCATCTTTGTCCTATATAATAAAGTATGATGGTTTTTCTCTCTATTTGTTTTTTTTTTTGGGTTTGGTTATGGTGTGCAACTTACACCTTATACCTTATACCTTACACTTACACCTTACACTTACACCTTTTGTAAAAAATTAAACCTTACACTTACACCTTTTTTGAGGTTGCACACCATGTGCAACCCACTTACACCTTACACCTTACACTTACACCTTACACTTACACCTTATACTTATACTTACACCTTACACTTACACTTTTTGTGTAAGTGGCACATGGTGTGCACTTGCACACTTAAGAAAACTCCTTGCTTATATAGTTAGATTAAGGAGGGAATAGAGAAAAGTAACCTTGGGACCTTGAGGATCACTCCTCCAAAGAGGGGTTTTGGTTGTGTTGCATTCAGAACAAACTCTAATGATGAATTGTGTTGCAACTGTTGTTTGATGAATTTTTTTCGCTAATATTGCCATGCTGCTGATCATGAAACTTATTATGCGCGATTTTCTCTTGCTCATCAGTTCCTTCGCAACGCAACCCGTGTTCATCATTTTTCGCATCATCCTCATCTTTGAAGATACACTTTGGTGACTCCTTATCTCTTTTATTTTGATCTTCATCATCAAGCTTGGAAACAGATAATTCACCGTTGTCTTCAGTACTATCAACTGTTAGATAAACTGAAGAAGATTGTATTACTCGATTATCGGTTGATCTAGCATTGAAAATGTACTTGTCAGCCTAAGAGCAAGAAAGAGATTGAGAGGTCAAATTACAAAATAAATAAATAAATAAATAAATAAAATCATAGTACTCATTATAAACCCTATGACCAAATAAGATAATTATTGGGTGAAGATCATGATGATATATATGAAAAACTTGTGGATTTAAAACTACCCAAATACTCATCATGGGAAGTGATTATTAGAGCCTAAGGTCTCATTTGTTAACTATATATTTTAGTCAAAAAGTTAGAAAGTTATTTTAAATTGTCACATTACTTTCTTTACTTTTCTACACATATTTTTGTAAAAAACTAAAAACTTGCTAAAATAATCTGTTTCCAAACGAGGCTTAAGATCATAAAAGATCATCAAGGGATGAGACATGCAATCCTAAAGACAGTAGATGAGATTTTTTTTTTTTGGAATGGATTGGAAAAAAGTGCATGTATAGAAGATGAAGATTATAATCTAGTCAAATAAACTGAATTGTTCTTGCCTTTTGGTGATTTTTTTGGCACTCTCCAGGGTAACTTGGTGTCTGATCTTGGGTTATAATGAAAACAATAGAGGATGCGAGAGAAGATAAAGCTTGGTGTCGTGGAATGAAGAAGTGAAATTGTTGATCATCTTTCAGCTCTAGGAAAGGAAAAGGTGAAGGTGGTGAGTTCAGATAGGCAGGAGTCATTGAGAGACAGAGAGAGAGAGAGAGTATTACTATCGCTAGTCCAGCAAAAGAGGACAATGTTGGATAGGGGATAAATAGAGCTCTTTTATGAAGGAAAAAGGGGGCCAAATTATCAACTCTAACTACACTTTCTACTTTTTACTAGCAGTATGAAAAAAGTATATTTTTTATTTTATCTAGTTATTTTAGTTATTGTGTTTTTTAATCACACTCTTTATTTTAGCTAATCATTCAAACTAACTTAATTAATTTTTAAAATAAAAAATATTAATTGCTGGTAATAATAATAAATTTGTCCATACAAACATACAAACATACAAACTTGTAAAATGAGGAGAAAAAAAAATACAAAATACAAAATAAGTTATTCCGTAATTCATTAAACAGAATTGAAAGAACATATAAAATTGCTACACACATGCACGCGCGCGCGCACACACACACACACATAATATATAAAATCCCAAATCCAAGATATAAATATACAAAAATCTAAGATATATACATACATATTTGTTTAGAGAGCCTCTGGGGCTCTTCAATTGTAGCCACCAAAAAAGTAAGATGGTAAAGTAACTAGCCCAATAGCCAGTCCATTGGAGCTCAAAATTAGAGTTATATTGGCTAAAATGCTTAACAAGTTTTTTTTAACTATCCCCTTAGAGATGCTATGAAGGAAAAATTATTAGATAATTCTGTACCATTTGATATTATTTACATTGTGTTCACAACAGTGAGAGGAAAGGGTGTTCAAGAAGAGAGAGGGAAATGAAGGATTTTAATGAGCTTATTGACAAATTGGAATTAACGGATCTGCCTATGTTAGGTAGACAGTTTACCTGGTGTAATGCATTGGATGGGGAAAGATGGAGCAGAATAAATAGATTTCTGTTAGATTCTAGGTGGCTAGAAAAGTTCTCTTTTAAGCAATGGGGTTTACCTAGAACCATATCAGATCACTGTCTAATTCTGTTGAAGGAGGATGAAAGGGATTGGGGCCCCAAACCCTTCAAGTTCTTAAATCCTTGGCTTTCACATCCTACCTTTATGCTTGGAGTTAAACAGCTTTGGGAAAACAATCATGTGTCAGGATGGGCAGGGTTTAGACTCATGAGGAAACTGAAATATTTAAGATCTCATTTAAGGGTGTGGAACAATGAGGTGTTTGGTAATATTGATTCTCTTTTAAAGTCAGCTGAAGAGGAGTTGCATGATTGGGATCTGAAGGTAGAATCTGGGTCTCTGGTTGATGAGGATATTAGAAGAAGAAGAGAAGCTAGAAGTCTAGTGTGGAAATTAAGCAGAGATAAAGAAAGGTTGTGGCATCAAAAGTCCAGAATGCTTTGGGCTGGAAATGGTGATAAAAACACTAGGTTTTTCCACATAATGGCTAGCAGGAGACGGAGAAAGAACTTGATAGATTCAGTCTGTGTGGAGGGGGTGTGCTTTGAGGACCATGCTTAGATTAAACTGGCTGTGGTTAGGCATTTTAGGCAACAATTTTCAGAGAATTGGTCCATGAGGCCAAAGATTTCAGGTCCTTCTGACGTTATTAGCTCAGAGGCAGCAGCTAACTTGGAAGCAGTGTTCTCGGAAGATGAGATTTGGGCAGCTCTTAAAGATTGTGATGGGAACAAGACCCCAGGACCAGATGGTTTTAATCTAGCATGCGTTCAAAAGTGTTGGCCTGTTATGAAAAGTGAGATTGTTCGAATGTTTCATGAATTTCACACAAATGCTAAACTATCAACTGGGATTAATAGTTCATTCATTGTGCTTATACCTAAGAGGGATAATTCTTCAAGATTGGGAGACTATAGGCCAATTAGCTTGGTCAGCTCCATCTATAAGATCTTGGCCAAGGTGTTGTCCAAAAGAGTGAAGCAGGTTCTCTCAGCTATGATTAGTGAGGTGCAGTAAGTATTTGTCAGTGGTAGGCTGTCACAACCCCATTCCGCCCCTAGTAGAATGGTGCCATGATGGCCAGTAATCCGAGATTACCATAGGCCAACTTGGAAAGTTTCACATAATAAGAGTATACATATAGGGTTTACATGTGCGGAAGCAATAATTTAAATCTAATTAGTCCATAAGAGGTGTGCATAAGTCAAATGAAATGACATAGATCAGGACATGGTTTTACAACTTGAATACAAATAAAACAAGGTACATGATACATCTTGATCAAAAGGCTTCTCAAGTCGACATATGTAAGAGACGAACTACAACTAAGAAGCATGATCTTCAAGATGCTAACAAAACATGGATCCAAAACATCTTGCAAATAACATCTTAGACGTCGCCACCTTCTAGCTCGTCACCTACATATATATAAAGGAGAGGGTGAGCTTGGATACTCAGTGAATGATATTAGCAATAAATGTTTGAATGAATGATATTTGAGATCTTTATCAAAACAATACATAACATATCTTGTACAAAATCAAGGGATGAACCAAGTTCATCTATCAAGTCTTTCAAAGCTTCAATGGATGCTTACTAGCATCAACATAATACAAGGGATGACATTCCTGACAAAACAAGGGAATAATCGACCCAGAATTGATCAGACAAACCCACCCGTATAAGGCCGTCGGTGACAAGGGAGATATCTCAAATAAGGGTACTAGTTGCATTATAGTCTCCTAGCACTAAGGACTTTCCAAGAATATCATCAAAACAAGATAGCACTTGATACAAAACTAGGAATAATCATTCATACTTGAACAAATACTTTTCCAAAACGAAATAAGCAAAGATTTTATCAAAACATTAGAACATAGCTTTATTAAAAATACCACTCACATAACTCTTCGGGTGTAAGGATTAAGGCAAGAATCCAAGACCTACAAATACATGGCAAGGTCCACTGAATGTATTTCAAGAAGACAAGAAGGAATGCTCAAAAGATGGCTACGCAATGCATCCCTAAAACAAGCTTTACATGAGTGTAAATGATCCCGGCTTTTCTTTCAAAACTAAGTCAAGACAAAGCAAAACATGTGTTGGGAGTTAAAACATTATTTTTCATCTCGGGAAAACATGCTGGGTACCAACCAGGTCTTGGCCGAGGTCCCACATCTCATGGTCGAGGTGTGGTCTCCTAGGCTTAGGTGCGCATGCAAGATAGACTAAGGTGCAAGTGATCATGCAAGGTAGGCCAAAGTGAGATACGATGCTTCGCCTAGGTGTGAGATCTAGGCAAGAGTGGGTCTCGGTGACCACACTTAGGGAAATGAAGTTTGGAAAATCTGGGTTTCCTCTTGAAGAACATGAAGAACATGAACATGAAGAACGTGAATGCCAAAATCATAACTTCTTTATTCAAAATCTGAGATTTCATGAGATGAGTTCAAAAATATGGACCTGGGTACCCGTAGTTGAAGATCTCTTGAAAACAAGCACAAAACATGAAACTTGTTATAAACTTTCAGATCAAAACAAGGCTTTTCTTCAAGAACACATGAACATCATTTTCTCTTTCTAAAACAAACTTTAAATCAATGCATGGCTCATGAATCATGCTAGATTATGCAATGTGATCGGATCAACATTAAGAACAATTAGAGTAGATCAAGAATCTAACCTCAAAACACGAATCTAACGGTTCAAACTTTAAGGATCAAGCTTGGAAATCTATTCTCACTCTAAGAACACATTCTCCTTCTTCTTAGAGCTTCTCTCACTCTTCTAGGCAAAAATATAGCAAATGATATGTTTCCTCAATAGCTTACTGACTTAACTCTCTGCTGGGACACGTGGCAACGCCTGGTTAGGTCTCCTGAAAAGGTGACTGAATGACAAGACAAGAGCATGACAAAGGGTGTACAACAAGTAAGGTGACAAGGGCACTTTGACAAGGCAATGACCTCGGATCAAGACATAGGCTTCGGGCGAGAAGGTTTCAATGATCTCGGCTAGAAAGGATAACACTCGGCCTAGATGTGCCACACTTCGGCCTAGATGTGCCACACCTCAGTCTAGGTCATACCAGTCCAGGAACCAGATCACTAGGTGCAAGGATCAAGGATGTTGGATGCCTAGATGATACACATCTCGGCCTAGGTGATGCACACCTCTGCCTAGATGATGAAATCTCGGCCAATATGCCAGGGTGAAGGTGGAGGTCAGCCAAAGTGGTTCCAAGATGGTCATAGGTATAAGAGGTTCAAGGGTGTGACCTAGGCTTAACACACCAAGCAAGGAACAAAGCATACAAGCAATACTCAAGCAAATCACATAAGCACAAAACAAGACAGGGACCTTTACCTAGGCAAAACAAGTCAAAATCTGCAAATGCAAGCTTAACAAGACAAAATCATGTAAATGCACATGAACATGGCTAAGATGAGAATGAGGGTCATTACAACAAGAATGAGGGTCATTACATAGGCACATTCTAGATGGTGTGATGATAGCTAATGAAGTTGTAGATGGGTGGCACAAAGTTAAGAAGAAAGGCATCATCCTGAAGTTGGATTTTGAGAAAGCCTATGACTCATTAAGCTGGGAATTTTTGCTATCAATGTTGGGTAATTTTGGCTTTGGTGCTAGGTGGATTAGGTGGATGAAGACTTGTATTACAACAACTATGGTGTCTACATTAGTTAATGGTGCACCTACAGAGGAGTTTCAACCACAGAAGGGGTTATGGCAAGGTGACCCTCTATCTCCATTTTTGTTCATTGTAGTAGCTGAAGGCCTTAATCTTTTGTTGGAAAGGGCTATTGAGAAGGGCCTGATTAAGGGTGCATCAGTTGGCTCTGATCAGTTTGGTATTTCACATCTTCAATTTGCAGATGATACTATCATTTTTTGTGAAGGTGGCATGAAGGAAGTCTTGAACACTAAGAGAGTTTTGAGGTGATATCTGGTTTAAGAATAAATTTCCACAAAAGTGTGGTTTATGGGGTGGGCTATCATGAAGACCAAACTAAGGAATTTGCTAAGGTGTTGAATTGTTTGCCTAAAAAACTGCCTCTTAATTTTTTAGGCTTGCCTTTAGGGGCCAATCCCAGAAGAAAGAGCACTTGGTCTCTAGTAGTGGTGAAGTTTCAGAAGAAGCTCTCTTCTTGGAAGAGGAGACTGTTGTCTTTTGCTGGTAGATTGACTCTCATCAAATCAACCTTGTCCAATTTGCCTATCTACTTTCTTTCTATCTTTAAAATGCTAAAGGGGGTTGTCAAGTCTATTTCTAAGATTCAGGCCAATTTTCTATGGGGAGGTTCTGCTACTAACAGGAAAGTGCACATGGTCAAATGGAAGGAGGTCACAAAAAGCAAGAATCAAGGAGGTTTGGGAGTGAGGGACTTAAGTGAGGTAAATGAATGCTTGCTGCTGAAGTGGTGGTGGAAGTATGGCAGTGATGATAAAGCTCTGTGGAAATCAGTGATCTACTCTAGGTATGGCAAAATTGGTGGGGGATGGACACCTACATTAAATCAGTCAATAGGGGTCTCAATAGTTTGGAAGGATATCTCATAGTTATCTGTGGCTAATCAGCAACTGGGTGAATTTTTTGGAGACCAAGTCAAAATCATAGTTGGCAACGGGAGGAGAACAAAGTTCTGGTATGATTCCTAGTTAGGTAGCAGAGGTTTGAAGGTTGAATTTCCTAGATTGTTCAGTTTATCCACAGAGAAAGAGGATTCTTTGCAGCAGATTAGAGCAAAGTTTGGTGCCTTAGGAGGATGACAGCTTCAATTTAGCTTGGGAAGAAGAGGATTTGTAGAGGCTGTTAGGCATGTTGCTCTTATCTCTTAGTCTCAGAGTTGGTGTTGAGGACTCTTGCTCTTCGTTAGCAAAGAGGTCAATGCAGTTTTCAGTTGCTTCTGTGTGGAGATGGAGAGCTGCAGCTAGTGGGCTTGGTCTGGCAATCTCAGTAGGGGTGTGGGTGAGTTTGGTCCCTCCAAAGATGTAGCTTTTCTGTTGGTTGGCTTGGCGAGGCAGGGTTAAAACCTTAACCTTCCTTGAAAGAATTGGGGCTCTTGATACGAGTGCTAATAATTTGTGTGTATTTTGCCAAGCTGAGATGGAAACTGTTGTACATGTGCTTCTACTTTGTCCTCTGGTGTGGAAGTGCTGGTTTCACATGGTAAAGTGGTGGGACCAGGTTTGGGCTATTCCAGGTTCTGTAGAAGGCTTGCTGCAATAGTGAAATGATGGCAGGTTCAAATTCAAGTCTTGGGCACTCAAAGTCTGGCAGATTATTCCCTCTGTTGTCTTATGGTCAATATGGAAATTGAGAAATCAATGCTTATTTAAGGGTGCGCATCCTGACCTCCAAGTATTTTGTGAAAAAGTTAAGGTGCAGGTAGCTTTATGGTCCAAATGTCACTTGAAGGTGGATTATTCAATCCAAGACATAGTATCCAATCTCTACCAAATCAGATTGTAGTGAGGATCCAATAGATCAGAGATTTGTAGATCAAAAATATGCTATGGGCTTAGAAACATCTTATTGCCAGCAGGTATGTGCACTAGGTTGAGATGGGGTGCATGATTTTTTTTTGCCTAGTTTAAATCAAACCAGGTTTTCAATAGTGGGTTTTGTCACTAAGTGTAAATTTGGGCAGTTGCTGGTGTTTTGGTTGGAAGAACATGAAGGGGGTATTTTTTGTGTTGCTCCTCTGATTGAGGGATTGTTGGTAGTCCATCTGGTTTGTCACTACAGGAATTTGCTAGAATTTGCTGGGGAAGGAGTCAAATTCTGTTTCTATGCTTATATAGGCTTAACAATGAATTGAGTTCTTGAATGGTGTCATATTGGCCTACTATTGTTGTACTGTCCTTCTGCTTATATTTGTGCTTGTTATTGGAGATCTGTTCTACAGCCTGTGCTGACCTGTTCTATGCATCTGCGTTGTTATGTTTTTGTTCTGCTCAGTCTCTTTTTTGCCGTCTCTTATTTGAGTGATCTGTGGGATTATCTGGTTTACAAATTGGAGTGTGGCAGTGCTGTGATCTGCTGGTTTTTTTGCATTGGTTTGTTGTGTGGGTGTTGCTGTGGTTGGTTTGTTTTGCTGTTCATTTTGTAGAAGCCTTTGTTCCTTTGTTTTTGTTTTGTTTGTTCCCTCTTTGGTTGGTTTCTCTCCAATCTAGCTGGGTTTTGAGAGGCTTGAGTTGATGCTTTTGGCTCTTGTCTTCCCTCTTTGTTGATGTATATCAGAATGTATTTTGTTTTGTTATCATCAATAAAGAGTTTTTTGCTAATTAAATTTTTTTTTTTTTTGTGTTCACAACAAATGAAGAATTGCAAAATAAATTATATCGTTTTTGAAGAATTATTAGATATATTTCTGAAATATTATGTGATATTTATTGTCAATGTGAAATTGCTATGTAAATTATATTTTGTCTCCTAATTAACTAATAATGATGAGTTAACATGTCTCATTTGCGCATAAAATTTTTCACCTAATTGATTGGTTGTCCTCTAGTTTTGAAAACTGGTCTGGACTGGCCAGTTGAACCATCGATCGGTCGGGTTCTAGTCTAGATATATCCTTAAACCGTTCCAACCTAAAAACTGTCTTATTTAGAGATAATTGGAAAAATCGGTAGTTGGACGGTCGAACCAGGTGACTCGGGGACGGGTCAAGCAAACCGGCCGAGTTGAAGAAATTAAAATTTTTGATTTTTTTTTATTTTATATTTTGTAACTATTTTTTTATTCTTTCTTTCTTTGTTATTATATATATATATATATATCTATATAATAAGGGAGGAAGGTTTTTGAAAATATGTTAAAATGTATAAGAGATACATTTCATTTGAATGGTTGGGATTGAAAGTTTGAAATTATTGTGAAAGTCTCTACCTATTTATAAGAAAAAAAATTGTTCCAAAAAAACTCGAAAAATCTATGTGGGATTCAATCAAATTTATTATTAGAGGGAGACTTGAAATTTTGATATCCTTTCAAAATTTTTGCTCTTCTTTCAATGAAATTATTTGAATTAAAATAATATGGAGGGAATATTAAATATTTGGTTTCCTCTTTCAAAATTAAAATTAATAATATTTTAAAATATATTATTATATTTTTTAGTAAAAAAAATATTAGGAGAAATATTTAAGATAATTTAATATTTTCAATTTTTTTAAATTTATAATTTTATTACTTATATTTTTATTTAAATATAATTTTAATATATTTATAATGTCGTGGTTCAATTCTGGTTTAACCCAATAGTTCCGTTCACTAGATCACTCTTTCGATTCGCTCTCCGATTCGATTTTTAAAACATTGGATTGTCACATAATGTTTCAGAACTATTGAATAATTACTTATTATTAATAATTTCTCAATTACTTAACAAAATTGAAATAATATTATCTCATTTATAAAACTTTTTACTACATTATTGATTATAAATACTACATAACAAAAAAATAATGATTACACATGATATTTCCAAAATATTAAATCTGTATAAAGAGTGCGAGAAAGGAGAGGCTAGAAAGCCATCAAGTGACTTCACTTCACATCCAAGCGTGCAAGCTCTAAAAAGACAACAATAAAGGTGTAGAATGCTACTACTCAGAGACCATAGTGTGACAAAATTCTATCTGCAAAAAATACACCCCTCTCATACCATAGTTCATTCGGATCCAATTAATGATCCGATTAATAAATAAATATATATTATATATGTGGTGGTGTGGGAGAGCATTGGGTGGGGTTCATCATGTAGCCTACATATCACATGCTTTTCATTTGTCCCTCCAATATCAGGGACCATGAATAGTATGTTATTATTGCTATTTTGATATTCGGATGCCGGGTCCAATTTATGTTCATCTTGATTAATCTTAAGAATTTGAAGGTAACTGACAGTAAACCTCCATGATCCCTAGATATAAGATATTTGATCTTCATAGAATTCGAACTTAGGGGGTAAGCCCTTCAATTATTTTCTCCATCCACTAAATCAAACCCTTGGGTTCATGAATAGTATCATTGAGGGTATAGGTTGGTCTCAAATGTTGGACTCAACCTTCTAAAATCACTTGAAAAAAGGTTTTAAATTAATAGTTTCAGGAGACTAATAATAAATATTAATTGTATTAAAAATCAAGTGATGTGGTCATTAATGTTTTTAAGTCATCAGCATATAAAAAAAGTGTTTTATAACAAAGAATTGGGGTCTTAATCCATAAATTCATTTTACGGACTTATAATGTCATAGATCCACGTGATTTTTTTTTTATATCGATAAAAGGAAATTTTATTGATGAAGAAAGTGAGCGCAAATAGCATCATAGTTAAACTTTACAATCTCAACTATGTTGACACCACAAAGTAAGCGCAATCATATATTAACAAACCACCAAATTAGTCACCAACCAAACCAAACAGTTAAAAAAAACAGACAAAACTAATTCAAGAAACCATGCACCTAGCCACTCCCTCCCAAACAAAATCTGACCTGTTTAAGATTGAAAACAAAGTCATGCACTGAGTAATAAAATCCTACTAGACTACTCTTAGCCTAAAAAGCTATCCTTCTCTTCACAATGTCCTCCAAGTCGGATGATCTCCATTGAACATAATATCATTCCTCAATTTCCAAATTGAACACAGTAATAATAATGGCACAATCTTCCAAATACTCAGTTCCTTCTTCTTAAAAGTAACACTTGCCCACCATTGTAGCAAGGCTTCAATAGAACCAGGAATCACCAAACACATATCCCACTACCTCAGAATTCCAGACCAAACTCTCTATATTAGTTTCTTCTCTGCAAAAGACACACAGTGTGCTAGCATCATCATCCAACACCCAATTCTATGCAAAAAATTTGAGGTTTTCGCTCTTCCCCTCCAAGCTAATCAACTAAAGAACTGAATTTTAGGAGGTGTCACATTCTTCCATAGCCATTTAATAATACACGGATTCAGCCCCTTAGTTACTTGAAACCACCTCCATACTGATGCCACTGAAAACTACCCTGTTGAATCTAATTCCCACCTCAAGCAATCTTCGATTTGCCCTCTGATTATAGGTACTACATTTAACCTCTCATACAGTCTATTAATATTTTCCTCCTCCCAAGCTCTCAGCCTTCTTCTAAAAACCAAATTTCATTCCTCTGTGTGGTACAGTGGTTTAGAAATACTCTTGTATCTAGTTAGATGCTCTTGATCCTCTGATTGCTACCTGAAAAAAGGATGGACAATCTGGGGTGTCGGAATTAGCACTCCGACGGATAAGCCAGTATCCTCTCAAATTTACTTCTAGTTCAAGTTATCTTTTTTGTTTTCACATACCTCCTCTTGGTTGACATTCCTCCCTTTTTATATTACGTCTAGGCCCAAGGGTTGGGCCCACTCTTAACCTTGGACATAATTACTTAGTCGGCCTTCCAGTTTAGTGTTGGCTCCCGTTCGGCTCCTTATATGGCCAATTCGGATACTTGACTTCACGAGCCCCTGGTCAGGGCCGAATTGTCTTCGGCCTGATATCAACCGGATGGCTTGGCCTTTCCTCATTAATTTAACCGGATGGTTTGGTTTTGCGTGTCGAAAGTCAAAAATATGGCGCTCACATTTCTTCCAAGAATGAACATGATTTAGAAATCATTATAACTTCTCGCCCCTTCGTACGCGTTGCTCATTTAATGTGACATGAAACCGCGTTGTCCCTTCGAATATTTTTTGAATATGCAAGGCTTTTTGGTTGTCTCACAGTATCATTCATTCTTCATGACCTCTGTGATTTCTGCCTGCTCCCCACTGTCCTTCTCTCTCTGACTTGGAAGTTCTTTTCCTCTTTAAATTTCTTCCTCATTCCAGCTCCCATTTTCTTGTTCGTTTTTAGTTAGTACATTTTCTATTCCGATTTGAATGATGAAACACTTGAAAGCTCTCCTTTCTGCGGACCATGTTTCCGTAATTATAATTTTTACCGAATTATAATGGGCATAATAGAATTAAATCGCCAACTTGGGATTAACCTAGGAATCCTTGCTATTCGGCACTATTATGCCTTGGCGAAATCTTTCGATTGGCAGGGACGCTACTTTCTTAGGGCCAAGGACACTAATCGCCATTTGGTGACTATGCTTGCCAGCTCTGGTAAGCGTGTTGACGACGTCATGGTCGTTGTCCAAGGTAACTGGAAATTCGACGAATGCGAAGGCAAAGGCGAAGATCGCCTGGACCCTGTGCCTAGACAAAAAGGCAAACCAGGTGGCCGTACAGACCCATTTTTCTTTTGTTTGCGCATTTCTTGTATGTTTATTCGGCTTCGATTCCATGTACTTATTTTTTCGTTTGTGTAGGTAACGATCTGAAGAAAACACTCACTTCGGCCGACGACATTGTGCTTGAGCAAGTAAAAAACGCACTCAAATTCTTTAGCCGTCCAAACCTTCAAAAGCAAGGGCGGGCCACCCACGTGCTACTGCGATACGACCTAACATATTCGACTTTTTTGACTGCTGATCATATCCCAATTCCAAAGGGTGAACAGTATCTTACGACACATCTTCCCAAACTTCAAGAGCCTTAGGGACATCGGCCTTGAGAGTTCAGATTTAGACCCAGACGGTGAAGTCGGCGATCAGGTCGCTGAGCAACCGAGCCAGTCGAACTTGGACGGGTTTGAGGGTTGCTTAGGGGAAGAAGTTGACGTAACTCTTAATTTGGCATTTGAAGAAGTCGACTTTGACCTCCCATCCACCTTAGGCTGAATTGAAACATCTTTAGAAGACGACATTTTCACGGATCTAGGAGACCTACTCGGCACAGATCCTGAGAACATGGCTGGAGAATTGCTCTCACAGATGGCTAGAAGGAAAAATACCGAAAAGATGGCAGCCCGAAGGACGGCCGAAACCACTAGATTAGTACTCCCACCATCTGTTCCTATTGAGGAAGTGGAGCGAGAAACTGTTGTGGCTGACTCAATCATTGAACAACAATTGGGCGATTTAGGCGCTGAACAAAGGGGGGAGAACGCCCCGCCGAGGTAGAGGCCGAGTCTTTCGAAGAGCTGACCGACAAATGGCCTTGGATAGAAGAGTTCCAAGACTTGGTGGCGCCATTTATCATCCAATCTAGAATGAAGAATGGGCCGGTTTCTACCGATGCGATGGCTATGAAAGATCCTGTCATGGCCCTAGGCGTGGCTTCGTTGATTTCATTATTGATGGACAAGGCTACGTTTCGTGCAGAACTGGATGTGGTTTCAATAACATTAGCTGTGTAGTCGGCGTTATTGGTATGTAATTGGCAAACTCCATACTTCCAGTTTCTTTTGTATACCGACTAACTTGCCCATGATTTGTTTTAGGTGGCGGATAGAATCGCAAAAATTTGCCGCCGTCACTATGACACCGTCGAGCAAATCGGCGTACTTAATGCCGAGATTGAAATTGAAAAGGGGAAAGCTATAAAGGCGCTAGCTAAGTTGGCAGTGGCGTCTCTTAGAGCTAGAGATGGCAATCGGAACTCGGCCTGACGGGGACCCAATCCCCCGGCCCCGAATTGAGCGGTTATTCCCCGAAAAATACCCTCGACGGGCCGGGGATGGTATTACAAATTAAATCCCTGATGATATTCGGGCCAAGGACGGGGATACATGTTTCAGCCCCGGACCCGGCCCGGCCCGGCCCGACCCGACCCCGGCCCCGGCCCGGCCCGGCCCGACCCGACCCCGGCCCCGCTCCCCGTCCGTGTATGAGGAAATGGAATATATATTAACCATTTTCTCTCTGTATGCTGTGCTTCCAGCTGGTACGATTTCTAGGGTTTCATAGATCGAATTCCAAGCTTTTCCTCAATTTCTTGGCGATTCCGGAAAATAATTTCTGTGCAGCTCTCAGATATGATGCCCGTGCTTTCCCTGCCATTTTCGGAACCCGAACCCGAAGGTTGATGGGCCGTTCGGTCCTTTTTTTATTTTTTATTTTTTTGTACTCCAAGGGTTTCCATTTGCACACCACATTTCATACACCCAATTTTGATTTTTTATTTTTCGCTCAATACACATTATCAATTTTTAAATATTCAAAAAATATCCTCATCTTCTCTAATCATAACCATAACCCTAACCCTAACTCTACCCCGCAACCGCACCGCCATCAACCATTGCCGTCAGCCATCCTACCTCTTCCTGCCGCTGTTACTCTCCGACTGACACAATTCCCTTTTTTGTTTCCATCCCCAATCCATTTGCGTTCTTGCCATGGCAGCAACTCGGGTTGTTCTTTCCTTCATTGCTGACATTGCAACTCATAATAAAATTTGTGTTGTATGGATTAAGAAATTTGTATGAAGGTTAAAAATGTAATTGACTAGAAGGATAAAGATGTAATAAATTTTTTTAAGGAAATGGAAGATTGAAGATTGTGGGTGTGGTGTGTGAATGAGAAAGGGTAATGATGTAAGATTGTGGGTGGAGTATGTGAGTAAGAGTAAAGATGGAAAATTATGGTGTGTATTGAGCAAATTTCTTATATATCAAATTACTAAAGGTGTGCCTTAAGTAGTGGTGTGCCTTGAGATGAAATTTGGTGTGTGAATAGAGGCACCCAGTGATTTGAGATGGGTGTGGTCATATTGTCTATGGTGTATACATAATGTTGAAGCTTAATATTTGCCCCTTGCTTTTTGCCAAATTTATATTTTGACATTTTCTGGACCATTTTGACCTCCTTCTTCTTGCATTCACACCTGTCTGTCAGCTTTGAAATGGTTTGAATTCATGCATGTTTGCATGTTCATCTTGTGCTTGAAAAATGGTTTAAATTGAGTTTGAATTAAACACCCTTGGGCTTTGATTTCTTAAAATTGAGCTTTGAAACATGTTATTCTATGTGTTTATAAATGTTTTCCAGAAAATGGGCCCAAGAGGATTGGTTTTGATGCTTTTGAGCTTGGTTTTGGACCTGGAGCTCGAATCTGGGATTTCCAGATTTCAGTCGTCCGCTCGAGCGGGGGGAAGTGCCGCTCGAGCGGTAAAATCGAGCTTCCAGCATCTTGCACTGTTTTACAGTCTGCTCGAGCGGAGGATTAGGCGCTCGAGCGGAGTCATGTCTCAAGCTCAAGCGGGTGTCGAGCGGGGATTTCACCCATCCAGTACTTTTACAGTACGCTCGAGCGGGAAAGTTTACGCTCGAGCGTGTACCTTTGTTTGCCTGTACGCTCGAGCGGGGAAACCTGCGCTCGAGCGGGACTCTGTTTTTCTGAAAATCCTGAAAATGCTTTTAAATGTGCATCTTTGCATCCTCATCCCATTCTAGGCATTCTTAGGCCTAGTTTAAGGCATCTTGTGGAGGATATAGATGTAGAACACACCGAGGCATTAGGGATTAAGTTGTTATCTTTCCCAACTGTGTAGCTTAGTGTGTTCAATCTGTTAACTGTGTAGGGTTGGCGACAGGGGAGACACGCTCTAGCATACTGTAGGCCGAACTCTGTGAGTAACGATTGTGTAAAGATATGTTCACAAATGATTATTTTCTGAACAACTGAACTGTACTGTTTTCTGAACTGATTACTGTTAACTGAATGAATGTATGTCCTTTATTCTGAACTGTATTGTGGCATCCCTAGCACCTACTGCTTACTGTTACTGTGACAGAATTCTCTGTCGGTTCCCTTGTTGGAACCACTACTGTTTACTGACTGATGGCCATCATTACTGTTCGGTCTTCTAGACCTACTGTTTACTGTTATGCTAACGGATGTACCACATATGACTGTTTACTGTACTGAACAACTGAATGACTGATTGAAATGAACTGTTTTCATACTGTAAGGACATTCATTCTTAACCTCTTTACGCATTATGTTATTCACTGGGCTTTAGCTCACGGCTCATATATATATGTAAGCGTACAAGCACCAGACCGCGGCTAGGAGCGTCAGGATTCCTCCAGTTTTGTCAAGCCAGCCTATGTGCCTCACTGCGAGGTTCCGAGCCTAACCGTTAAGGCTTAGGGGTGTTTTAGATTTTCTCCTTCTGTACTGTCTTACCGTTCTGTATAGACTGTCAACTGTTTACTGTACTGTTAACAGGGATTAAGTCCCTGTACTGTGTGATTGTAAATGTTGTGCATACTGTTCTATACTGTTTATGTATAAATGTATGAGAAGTCTTTTTGCATACAGACTGTCACAGCTCATTGGGCACTGTTTATTTACCGTATTGGCTTCCGCCAGGCCCTGTACTCTGTTTTACTGTACTACTGTCCTGCAGGCCTTCGGTAATCTTGAATTACTGGCCGGTTACGGTGCTAAACCCATAGGGCCGGGTTTGGGTCGTGACAACTTCCTATACCATCCTTCATCGCAGCATCGCCGTAGCACCTCCTCTCTCGCTTTTCTCTCGCTATAGCATTGTGGTTTTAGCCATGTTTCAGCGTAAATTTGAGTCGATCGACATGGATCCGTGCGCAATACACACAGATCTGTGTATATGTATACATGTATGTGTGTGTGTGAGTGTGTATCAATATCCATTTTTTTTGGTTCATCTGTTGTATATGTTGACATGTATGTATACATGTGCGTGTGTGTGTGTATCAGATCTGTCCATTTTTTTGGGGTTGTAATGTTGTGGTTGTTGATCTGTTAGAGTTGTGGTTGTTTGTTGTGGATGCTGTTTTTGTACGATGATTTTTCGTGGTCGGGGATCCTCGATCCCCGTTAGGGGGTGTGGGCGGGGAGGGTTATGGGTTCCCCGTCGGGGATCGGGGATGGGGACGGGGACGGGGACGTGGACAGGGAGAGTGATCCCCGGCCCCGTCCCTCTCCGTTGCCATTCCTACTTAGAGCTGAGTTTGAGGCTAAAAAGGCGAAAAAGGAGCGAGCGAGGGCCAACGCTGAAGAAGAAAAGGCCAGACGCGCCAATCTACTCCGGGTGGCCACCGAGGAAAGGGCGAATGTGAGTGATGATGCGCTTAAGTTGTCCAAAGAGGCAATCGTAAAGCTAGAGGCCGATTTGAAAGAATCGAAATAGGTGAAGGAACTCGCTGACTTAGAGATTTCCAAGGAGTTTGATGCCGGAGAGAACGTAGCCATGGAGAAATACGTAGAGGAGGTATTAAAGTTTGAGAACCGAGGCTTCAAACACGGTTGGATTAAAGCCCTAGCGGCCGCTAATGTGACATTGGAGCAGCTGATTCCATATGAGTAGCTGCAGGTTTAGCCATTGGAGTCTGATCCTGAAGAATAAATTGTGTTAGTGTAATTTTGCTTCATGTTAGGTATCTTCTGTATGTAGTTTTTGTAGGTTTTTGCTCATTTTGTCTAGAGGTCATTTGTAGGGCAGTTTTCATGTATAAAGTGACAGTTGTTTGTATTCAGTTTATTAATGAAAATCATCTTTTTGTCTATGTTCAGTATTTGCTAATTTAAATTAGTGGCTAAGTAGGACAATGCAGCGTAATTCGGCACTAAATCTACCCTTGCCCCATTTGGGCATGTCATTCCATAGTCGAATAAAATATATGGCCCAATGCTAAGCTTGTCTGGCCAGGTGGGGCAGTGTCTCGTGATTCGGTTATAACATAGTCTGCCGAATAGATTCATATATCTGCCCTTGCCCCATTTGGACATGTTGTTCCAGAGACGAATAAAATATATGGCCCAATGCTAAGCTCATCTGGCCAAGTGGGGCAGAGTATCGTGGTTTGGCTATAACATAATTTGCCGAATGGATTCATATATCTACTTTTGCCCCATTTGGACATGTCGTTCCAGAGTCGAATAAAATATATAGCCCAATGCTAAGCTCGCCTGGCCAAATGGGGCAGTGTATTGTGATTCGGCTATAACATAATATGCCAAATAGATTCATATATTTTCTCTTACCCCATTTGGACATGTCGTTCCAGAGCTGACTACAAACGCGGGGTTAGCTGCGGGGCGCATCAGAAATGGTGCATCCGTAATTAATGAACGAGGTACCTAGTATTTAAGAGGTCCTAGGTGTCGTGGAACAGATCTGGCACAAACGACGAAAGGGGCAGTCGATAATTTGAGAACGAGCAGAAACTTGAGTGTGGGCAGTGGTCGTGAGTGGTGCCATAGATATCTCAGAGATTATTTTTTAACAGTAAAGGAGAATGAATGAGTTTAGCGGAGCTGGACGCTAAAATGCATCACGTTACTGGGGTGAATCTCAAAGAACAGGAAACGTGACAACAGAGAGGAGTGAGAGACGTTGGTCGTCCAGACGTCGAAGTAGGTTCCCTAGAAGAGGTGAAGTAGCGAAGTCCCTCAGAAATGGGGCGCAGCAACTAGGGGGCTCAAAGACCGTGAGTGGGCATGTCGTTGCGCGAAGTGAGCTGAGTAGACCGTCGCTCCCGCTAATCTTTTTGGTCTTTATTGGGAACAAACCAATGATCAAAATGGACTCAATAGTTCATGATCCTAACGTGGCGATGGAATTCACGCAGCAAATATTTGTGCCAGAGGTGCAGCAGTCATTTGTCGGCTGGGGTAATTACGAGGTTTTCAGGGAAGGTATACATAGGGTGATCCGAGGACTTTACAGCGCACATGAAGTCAGCATGCGCCTACACGCAGTGAAAAGAGAGCTCGAGCAGAGGGATGGACACATTCGGGATTTGGAGCACCGCGCAGAGAAGGCAGAGAGTGAGCTAAAAATAGACCAAGGCGGCTGAGACACAGTCGGCGTGTGCCATAAACCCGATTGTCGTGGACAGAGTCAACCAGCGCCTGCTGGATCATGCTTTGGCTGATAGGGAAACGACAAACATGTTCGCCAAAGAGGTTATAAGAACTCCGGCCTATGAAGAAGGCTTTTTTGACAGCTGAAAAATCGGCATTGAAAAGATTAAAGAAAAATTAGCAGAAGACGTTTGTCGATGCGAGAACCCCAAATTCAAGTATGGATGGGTTAGGGCTTTACAAGCCGCAAGCGTCGACTCGGCGTCTCCATTATACAAAGGGTACAAGTTTTCCTTTGAGGCTTTTGATGCTGAGAAGATGGATGACGAAGAGGAAGGCGCCGAACCGGAGAAAGCCTAAATATTATACTTTACATTCTAGTAGGACTCATGTACTGGCAAGAGGAAGTCACATTAGTTGAATAAATATTCATTGTTCTTGCATCTTATCAATCAGTGCATTTTTGTGTTCCAATGCTATTCTATTGCCCTTAGCTTGTATCTTTTGAACTGTGTGTTTATTAGCTCTCGTGAATTGACTGCTCTGTTTAGGCAATGTACTTATTTAAAAAACCGTTTCAACTGGTGCTCCGAATCCGGAGTCTTATTTATAGCCAATCGCGATATCCACGAAGGGCGCTCCGAATTCGGAGGCTTATTCGACCTAAACGTGAACATACATGAAGGGCGCTCCGAATTCAAAGGCTTATTTGGCAAAAACGTGAACATGCATAAAGGGCGCTCCAAATTCAGAGGTTTATTCAGCCTAAACGTGAAAATGCATGAAGGGCGATCAGAATCCGGAGGCTTATTTATGGCCAATCGTGATATCCACGAAGGGCACTCTGAATTTGGAGGCTTATTCGGCACAAACGTGAACATGCACGAAGGGTGCTCAGAATTCGGAGGCTTATTCGACCCAAACGTGAACATGCACAAAGGGCGCTCCAAATTTGGAGGCTTATGCATCCCAAACGTGAAAATGCACGAAGGGCGCTCCGAATCCCGAGGCTTATTTATGGCCAATCATAATATCCACGAAGAGCGCTCCGAATTCGGAGGCTTATCCGGTCCAAACGTGAACATGCATGAAAGACGCTCAGAATCCGGAGTCTTATTTAGCCTAAACGTGAACATGCATGGAGGGCGCTCCGAATTCAGGGGTTTATTTATGGCCAATCGTGATATCCACGAAGGGCGCTCTGAATTCAAAGGCTTATTTGGCCCAAAGGTGAACATGCACGAAGGGACTCTGAATTCGGAGTCTTATTTGTTATTTAACCATTTTTGACGAGACAACGATGAAAAAGGCATATTGCATTGCGAAATATGTAGATGCATACATGTTAGTATAACAACAAAAATAAAAAACGAACTGGCATATCGTACAAGTTGGCTCAATGATAAAATTTATGCAAGTGGGTTAAATTCCAGGGGCGTAGTAAACTTCTACCAGCCATGTCTGAAAGCCGATACGCCCTCGTTCTAGCAATCGAATCAATCTGGTAAGGACCGTCCCAGTTGGGGCCCAATTTGCCATCTGCCAAATTCCTAGTTACAGGAAGCACTTTCTTGAGGACCAACTCTCCAGTTGTATAACGGCGCAACTGCACGCACTGGTTATATGACATGGCGAGTTGTTGTTGATATTGTGCCATGCATGCAAGAGTACGATCTCAGCGCTCTTTAATCAAAGTCAGATGTAAGGCCAACATCATGTCATTACGCCCTATGTCAAAAACCTTGGATTTCAATGTGGGCAAGCCGATTTCAAGAGGGATAATAGCTTGTGTCCCAAAACACAAAGCGAACAGCGTTTCTCCAGTAAATCGCCTCAGAGTGGTGCGATGAGTCCACAATACACTGGGCAACTCTTCAACCCATTTACCTTTGGCCTTCTCCAATCATTTCTTGATGCCATTCAGGATCATTTTGTGGGAAGCCTCAGCCTGGCCATTGCTTTACGGGTACGCCGGCGAAGAAAAGTCATATGTATTGCATAATTCTCGATCGACGCCATAATGGAATTGGGTGCTGTTGTCGGATACAAATGCTCTCGGTATGCCGAATCGAGTTATAATGTTTTTCCATACAAAGCGTTTAATATCGATATCTCTAATATGGGTTAATTCCTCTGCTTCGACCCACTTTGTGAAATAGTCGACGATCAGGAATCGTTTGTTTCCCGGAGCTTGCAGTAATGGTCTGACGATGTCAAGTCGCCATTGAGTGAACGGCCAAGGACTAGTAATGGAATTTAATTCTTCAGCAGGCAGACGAGTTAATGGGGAAAACTTTTGGCATTGTTCGCATTTCTTTACATAGTTCTCGACATCAATACGCATGGTCGGCCAATAATACCCTTGTGTTACAGCTCGGTGGGCCAATGAGCATTCTCCAGAGTGGGCACCGCAACTGCCCTCATGTATTTCGGCCAAGAATTTCTCAACCTTGTCTGGATGAACAGATTCCAGATACAGCCCAAAGAGAGACTTTTTGTAAAGCTTTCCCTGCGGGTCCAGATAATATTGCAGGGCTTTATTTCGTAATTTGTGGGCTTTTTTCTTATCTGTTAGGAGCTGTTCTGAGGAAATAAATGCAGCGATAGGGTTTATCCAACACGGTCTTAGCTTAATGACGTTAATCCAAATTGGTTCAGAAGAGGTGATGCTCGGCTCTGGGATGAACCCTACTTTGACTTTTCGTTTGACTTCTGAGTTATTGGCGGAAGCTAGGCAAGCAAGGGCATCCGCATGCGTGTTTTGATCCTGGGTTATCTGATTCAGTTTTTGGGGGTTGAATTCTATGAGCAAGGAATTTTCCGTTTTCATGTAGGCTGCTATGCAGTCATTTTTAGCTGCATATTCTCCTTTCAACTGGTTGATGACTAACTTTGAGTCATAGAAAACATGTAACCACCATGCACCAAGATGAAGTGTGTTACGAAGGCCAGTTAGCAATGCTTCGTATTCGGCCTCGTTATTTGATGCATCAAAACCTAGTTTGACTACCTGCTCGATTATTCATGATCACTACGCCTGCCCCGCTGCCACGTTGGTTGGATGATCCGTCACAATACATTTTCCAAATGTCTCCAACATATATTCGCCAATCGGGTTTAGGTTGGAGGTGGGCTTGATCGGACTTAAAGTTGGCATGGCATCTCGTGAACTCGGCTACAAAGTCGGCGAGCACCTGCTCCTTAGTGGCCGTTCTGGGCAAGAACTGGATATTATATTGGCCAAGTTCCAAAGCCCATTTAGAGACTCACCTCGATGCTTCCACGCTACGGAGCGTTGATAGGAGAGGATAATCTGTTAATACCCCTATGGTATGAGCCTGAAAATAATGTATCAACTTTCTTGCAGCCACTACGAGAGCAAGGATGAGCTTTTCCAGTGGTAAGTAACGCGTTTCGGCGTCGACCATTGCCTTGCTTACATAGTAAATTGGCCGTTGCTTCCTGAGTTCTTCCTTTAGTAACATAGTGTTGACCGCCCGGTCAGATATCGCTAGATACAAGATGAGCGGATCGCCTGGTGATGGGGTTGCCAAGAGTGGCGCTGAAAGGAGATAAATTTTCAAGTCATCCAGTGCGGCCTCACACTTGGGGGTCTATTGGAATGCTTTACCCTGCCGAAGTGTTTGAAAAAATTGTCGGCAGTGATTTGAGGAACGGCTAATAAACCTATTGAGGGCAGCGGCCATTCCTATCAACTTTTGAACTTCTTTAACCGGCTGGGGGAGCCGAGTTCTAGAATTGCTATGATCTGCCTCAGGTTGACCTCTATTCCGCGATGGTTGACAATATAGCTGTGAAACTTGCCGGATCCAATACCGAATGCACATTTTGAGGCATTCAGTTTCATCTTGTACTTTCAGAGGACGCCGAAGGTATTTGATAAATCAGCTAGATGGGCATGCTTTTCCTTGGATTTCACCACCATGTCATTGATGTATACTTCCAAGGTGCGGCTGAGTTGTTCCTTAAACATAGTGGTAACCAGCCTCTGATAAGTTGCCCCTGCATTCTTTAGCCCAAAGGGCATGGCCTTGTAGTAATAGGTTTCTCTTGGGGTAAGGAATGCGGTCTTTTCCTAATCCTCCGGATGCATGGCAATTTGGTAATAACCGTTGTAGGCATCCAAGAAGCTCATATGTTGATGATATGCCATTGCGTTTACAAGTTGGTCGATTCTGGGAAGAGGAAAACAATCCTTAGGACAAGCCCTGTTCAAATCCGTGAAATTCACACAGACTCACCAGGATCCGTTCTTCTTCCTTACAACTAGGGGTGTGCATAATACTGCCGAAACTGCCGAAACCGCCAAAACCGCACCGAACCACACCGCCAAGGCAAATTCGTTATTATTTGCCAATCGAATCGCCGGTTTTTTGTAAGAAAAATGGCAAATTTTAGTGACACTTTTATCAATCTGCCGGTTTCTATTTTTCTTTCAAACCGCACTGACCTGCACCGCTATTAAATCATGTTTTATAAGATTTTAAAAATTCTTTTTTACTTAAGTTTGCTTGTTGTTCTATACCTTAGAATATAGTATTACATTACTGCTCGAGGGGAATTCAAGATGTCAGTAATCCAAAATAAAGTTGGATTCCAATTCACTTTTCAATCTTTTTTTTTTCTAGCGATGTTGCAAACTTGCATTAGCTCACTTTTCAATCTAAATACTTTTCAACAGTAAACATTTTCAATATATTGTAAACCCTGAATGATATTAATTTTATGTATTGTATTTGATCAGTGTAGCTTCCACAGATGCTTGTAATGAACTGATGGCATAGTCGTTGATATTATCATATTGTTGCTACACTTGTTGCATCAGAAGAAAGCTTCGTAAGATGCTTAACATCACGGTATCTCTTGTCTTTTTTTTACTCTTTGATTTAAGTTTTGTAATTTGAATTATATTTTTTTATAAACCGCCAATCCGCCCAAGCCGCCAAGGCAAATCCGTCATTATTTGCCAACCGAACCGCCGATTTTTGATAAGAAAAATGGCAAATTTTAGTGACACTTTTATCAATCCGCCACCCGCCATACGGTTTCTATTTTTCTCTCAAACCGCACCGACCCGCACCGCGCACACCCCTACTTACAACCACGGTATTGGATAGCCATGTGGGATAAGTTACTTCATGAATTGCCCTGACATCAAGCAACATGTTAACTTCTTCAACAACGGCCAATGCATGCTTCGCGGCTGACCGCTAACTTTTCTGAATGATTGGTTTGAATTTTGGATCGACGTTTAAACGATGCTAGGCCACGTTTGGATCCACCCCTGGCATTTTGTATATGTAGCCTGATTTTTTCACGCCCTTTTTCGGAAGTTCGAAATAAGCCCTACAGTTCGGACTCTCGCAGTTTTGAATCTAATCTCACAAGTGCAATGTGAAATTGATAAACACCAAATAGTCCAAATCTGGCAAATCTTTTGAAAAATCGATTTTGAATCAAATTGCCAAAAAAATGGACTGCTTTACCTGATACAAAGTCACCACCTAATATTTTTTATTTTGGGGAAATTGAAGAAATCCATGACTCGTGCCAAAGGTCACGTGTTCGTCATCACCAAGATTGTCTCAGCTTGGGCACTTAGATACGAGAGGGGAAGGTCATGAATACATTTGAGCACCCCTAGTCGCTCGATCAAAGATCGGCCTCTACTAATCATGATATGAATTTTATTTACATCATATGCTCTTATTCCGGTTTATTAGGCTAGCATTACTATGTGATGCTCACACCCACAAGTATAGACTAAATTGTAAGAATTGGAACATTTCAATTCATGTTTGTTTGCAAAATTGTTTCGAATATGTACCACTTGAAAAAGTGATCGCATATAAACATTACTCAAATTATTCCAATTCAAATAACAAACCTTCATCGACAGACATTCAAGTAATTTATCACTTAAGCACTTAGCCTTATTGTAAGCTTGCTAAACATGGCAACATCAACACTCATGCAATTATGCTAAAGCGAGTAAAGGCTCACCTAGTACTCCAAGTCAAAATAAATATGAGTTAGAAAAATGCATGATTCCTAGCTATGCAATATGACTAATACAATGCATGAAAAAATGAAACTAATAGGCTCGGCTATTAATATGGCATATGAATCAATTTGATAACATGCGGTCTAAGCACGTATTCAAAGAATGCATTGAACTAACAATGCCGTTAGAATGATGGAGCCTCAGTGCATGCAATACAAATGGATGCAAATAGGGAGAATGCTAAATAATACATGATGTTCCTAAACTAACCATTATAAGCTAGTAAATAAAAGGGAGAAAGACATGGGGTTGGAAGACATATACATTATTACGTTGCGCTCTCAAGAAGGACAGTCCGAACGAACTAAGCTAACTAACTAACTAATTAGAGCTAAGCTAATTAAGCTAATTCTTACAAAACAAATAAAATTTAGCTAAACTATTTAGCTAATCATTATAACAAATGAATCGACTAACCATTTTAGTTAACTAATGATTACAACATGAAATTGAATAACTAGTTAACTAACTAATTAATTACAAAACCTTACAAAATTAACTAGCTAAAACTAATTAATTACAACAATTTAAACTTAAAACATGCTCGGCACTTGAGGAATGCTCATGCACATGCTCAGTTTCCACCTGAAAAGCCACTGTTTTGCTTCCGAAGAGCATCTATTGCACAATAGAACACTAACATTGTTGCCCACTTCCAGAATAACTCTACTTTGCCTCAGAAACACACTGCTAAATTTTGCATCAGTGGCCGGCCGGCCAATGATGAGACCTGTCGGCCATCAAAGGTGGCCTGCCGGTCATGGAAAATGGCTTGCTGGCCACTGCTGCCCAGTTTACCTTATTGTAACAAAGAGCAAACAGAGCATGCACAGGGTATTTCAAGGGTTTGTTTGCACCACTCACCCCTCATTTTCATGAACAAATCAAAGGAGTAGTGAGGTGAAGCCACAAACCACCAACTCAAGCAATTTCATTGCATGATGGCTTATGAACCAAAGTGTGCAAGTTCAATGAACGCAACAAAATGAGACTCTAACCCCCTCCCTTTCATAAAAGATCAAGGGAAGTAGTTGACCTTGGTGACTTGAATCATTTCATCACTAGTGAGTATGAAATGCTTCAAGCTTCCATGTGTTCAATTAATGTCCGATTGAACACAAAAAAGTTATTATCTTGCATCATATATAACCTCAATTTTAGTTACTCCATTTTAAATTACCATCCATCCTGTAATTCATTAAGTCCAAAAGGTGAGGTTAAGTCCTCTAATGGAAAGAGAGCTCAAACCAAGAGTTGTTCTAGGCATGAAAAAGGCATCGTACCGTTGGTAATAAACCCCCTAAGGGATTAAACCATTAAGCATGGCACCTCAATCTCATGCTTTAAACAAACAAGTTGTTTGAACCACTTTCAAAGAAAAACAGAAGCCAAGAAAGGAGGGAGGTTGTAGAGATGATTAAGTGCTGAAAATGAGTGAGCAAAGCATAAATAAATGCTATCAACTCAAACAAGATGGTGTCTAAGGCCTAGAACACCAAACTCATGAGGACTATCACACTATAAGCATACAAAACAAAGCTCAAATGCAACCAACAAGCCAAAACAATGCTAAAACAGTCTAAAATAAGTCCTAAAATATGCTGGAATTGAGCTAACAATAGCTAGATTAATATGCTAAAACATGGCACAAACTAGGCTAGTAAGCAAGACACAAGGAGAGGAGGCTAACCCTTCCAAATTTAGACTTAAAAACATGATTTTGGCCACTGAAAAATCTCTAAAAATCAGTATTTAAAAGCTCAGAAAAGGAGGATTCAAGGGTGTGAAACACAAGGGCAAAGGCCTCCAAGACAAGGTGCAAAGGTAAGTGAACCACCCCTCAACCTTTAATGGCCTTAAAACCCGAGCTTCAGCCCAAAAATATTGGGAAAAGATGGAAAACAAGTGGTGTAGAGATAGTGCAAAAGCAAGAGAAGGTATACCTCTTGGAGAGAAATGAACCCTTAAGTCATAAACCACCAATTTTACACTCTCAAGTATTTTAAGAGCTCAAATTCATGCTCAAATCACTTCAGCAACAAGCTCTCTATGTCATGACCTGAACCCGCCCCCGTGGGTTAAGGACATAATCGACTAGTAATCATGAGATTACCTACGGCCTCGAACCAAGACAAATGTATTTTAACAGAGTTAATGGGGGCCAAACGGAAGCAGTTCAAAAACTTTGTCCATAGAGCTGTGCTTACATGGCACATCCAAGCAACCAAACATATATACATTAATAACTCACAACATAAATGTAGTAGCATAAGTTCCGTACAAACAGGATCATTCAAAAACTAAGTCAACCCATGAAAACTATATACAACATATACAAAGACTTCGCCAATATAACAACATAAAACAAAATGACAAAAGGCGAAGACGAGTCCCATGCGTGAGACACATGGGCTGACTCTCCAAAACTCGGTTGTTCCACACAGAATTCACTAGGGCTAGGTCTGGACCTCTCTTGGCTCACCTACAAACACATGAATGAGCGTGAGCGATAGCCCAATGAATAATATCAAATAAGAAGACACAAACGATATGTAGAACAACATACTCCGAACGACCTTGGGCCCAATTCACATTTTTATTTAACATTTATTCTTCATTCCTATCAAAACGGCCTCTGGCCCATCCATCCATGTCAAAACGGCCTTTGGCCCATCCATTTATGTCAAAACGGCCTTCAGCCCAGTCATTCATGTCAAAACGGCCTTTGGCCCATTCATTCATGTCAAAACGGCTTTTGGCCCATTCATTCTTGTCAAAACGGCCTTCGACCCATTTGTTCATGTCAAAACGGCCTTTGACCCATTCATTCTTGTCAAAACGGCCTTCGACCCATTCGTTCATTCGTAGCAAACATTTGTCCATAATTCAAACTGGCAAACTCACAAGTCTTATAAGGAAATAAGTAATTGGACAACTAATAAGTTTCAAATATCGATATTACTCACAGTGATCAGTTGGTTGGTTTGCCCTGGAGCTCGACCCTACATAGTCCCTGAACACAAAAGGGTCAACAACCATTCAATCCGTTCTCAAATTCACATTTTCCTCTTTAGGCTTTATTCTTATCTCTTTAACTCAATTACAATGCTCAATGCATGCCTAAGAGTACTTAGAAGTCAAAGAGAACAGAAACAAAACACAGAATGCATTTTCAAAATTTCAGAAAACAGGGTCCTCGCTCGAGCTTGGACTTGCCCGCTCGAGCGGACCCTTGAGGCCTGCAAAAGTACTGGATAGGTGAAAATTATGCTCGAGCGTTCATTCTGGCGCTCGAGCAGAAGGCCTCTCTACATGGCTTCCCGCTCGAGCGTGAACTTCCCCGCTTGAGCGGACACCATGTCTGCAAAAAGTACTAGATGTATCATTTTTACGCTCGAGCGTGAACTTGGACGCTCGAGCGGAAGTTCATTGCACATAGCTCTCCGCTCGAGCATGAACTTCTCCGCTTGAGCGGACATCATGGTCTGCAGAAAATACTGGGAGCATGAAATTCACGCTCGAGCGGCGGTTTTCCCGCTCGAGCGGATATCAAATTTCTGGGTTTTCCCAGATTGTGTTCTTGAGCTCAAATTCGACATTTCAACCACATTTCTTGCATATTATGGCTCCAATTTCACATATACTTGTACTAACATGATATAAACACCAAAACACATCATCATGGAGCTCAATTTCATGTATTACCTACATGCATGTCTAAAATTAATCCAAATTCATCACCAACACATCAAATTCAAACATGCAAAGCTTACACTTTCATGATCTATTTTTGCATGTGAGAAATACACATTATTCACAACTTATTTGGTGAAGAAATGGTCATACACATGGATTTCAATCAAACTTCAACATAGATTACACAAATTAAGCTCAAACATGGAAATCCATAGCAACTCTCTACATGCATGTGTTCTATGACTTCAAATTCAATAAAATCAACTCAATTTCCTCCATTAATCAAACTTGAATTTACAAATTCCAAACAAAACCCATGAGATACTCACCTAGGAGCCTTGATTCTCACAATCTATAACAATTTCTTGGGAAATCTTCAAGGTTTCCAAGCTTTGAGCCAAAATTGCACAATTTCTCTCCCTTTCTCTCTTTATGGCCGGCCCTCTCTCTCTCTCACAATTGTATAACTCCGATTTTTGAGTTCAAAAGAATTAAAGGAGAGTGTAGTGCCTTCATACAACAAGCCCCACTAATTCAATTTAATAATAATAAATAATTGGGCACTAATTCCATAATTTAATCTGTTTAACCCGACCCGAATCAATTTTTCAATTAAACTTCACCGCAGGCTCTAAAAATCATGCCAATCACAATGGCGTAATCAATTTTGGTTTCGGTGGCCGATAAGGCCTTCAATTTAATTTCCAAAGCACATAATAAAACAGATATTCCTACAGTGAACAGATAGAAATTCAAAACTGCATATATTCACATAATGGCACACAAAATCATATTAAATACATAATCATACTCAAATTAAGGACCAATTAGCATACTACGGAATAGGGGTATCACACTCTAGGTTTGGTTTAGAGTATTTGAGTAAAGGCTATGCAAGTTGTAAGAGAGATAGAGAATTGTAGAGAGAGAAAATTGTAGAGAGAGGAAATTTTTTCTCCCAAAAATTTTCCAACCTTAAAACCAATAGAGAAGGTCAAGTATATATAGAAAAAATGAGCCTCAAGTCGAAAATATCTATATACAAATAGCTGGTGCAATGTGCAAATAGCTAGAGGAAAATATCTGCAAAAAAATCTACTTTTTGACACTAATGGTCAGCCGGCCATCACTGGTGGCTGGCAAACACTCAAAAGGGGCAAAAGTTACACCAGTGGCCGGCCACAAAAATCTATTTTTGGACCCGACTTCAAATGGGCATATCTCCTTCATCCAGACTCCATTTTAGGTCATTCTTGAGTCTAAATTGAAGCCCTAGAAATCTAATTTTCAATGGTGGTGGCCTCACATCTAGATTCTAAGTGTGAAAAGAGATATGCCTATTTTAGTGAAGATTTCTCAGTTTTTGTCCTAACGGATTGATGCCTAACTTCTTTCTTAACTAGTTTTTTCCCTCGCCTCCTATTTTCTTCAACTTCATACCTTGAAATAAGATGTCTTAAAGAATTTTTCAAAGATTTCACCTCCCTTTCATTTATTTCCACTTATGGGAAAAATATTTTGAAAAAGAGGGCTTTGAGGTATAAAATAATTTTGGTCCAAAAAGTTTTGGTCCAAAAATGGGGTGTGAGGTTAGGATTTAGAGCTCTCATTGCTAAAAAAATTGAACGTTTGCACAATATAACTTTTATCATTGAGTGATCAATCAGTGGTGCCCAAGTCTTAAGGGCGGTCAAAAATAGGGTGTCTATAGTATGATGTCCATGCAAACACATCGAGATTGCCGAGTAAGAAGGAAACCAACTAACGTCTGTCAACTTCGTTCAAAGAAGTGCCGATCATGAAGAATTTGTTAGGGCTCCCATTGATTTCAATCTGATTAAGGTCTTCAGTTGCCTTCTCGTTGGGGATTTTCCCAATGTCCTCAAGACTCTCTCGATCCGGTACTTCAATCGAGTTCACTTCCAGTTCCTTTGGTCTTTTTGTAGCAGCAGTAAGATAGCATGCATGTGCCAATTTTTAAGAGCCTCGAATTTTCTCAATGCCATATTTAGTTGGAAAGTGGAGTAGTTGATGGTAGGTGCTTGGCACAGCTTGCATAGCATGCAACCAGGTCCTTCCCATGATGAGATTGTATGGCGACGAGAGTTTGACAACTAGAAATTTCATATCGACTGATTTGGTACCCGCCTGTACTGGTAGTATGATCTTGTCCAAGGGATACTTAGGGTTGGTGTTGAAGCCAAACAATGGGTAATCAGCTAGTAATAGATCTGAATCAGTGAAGCCGAGTTTAGCGAACATCTTATAATACATTATTTCTGAGGTGCTTCGCTGATTGATGAGAACACGCTCGCCTGTGAATCGGTTCACGCGTAACTCGACGACGAGGGGATCAACATGAGGGACAGTTACTCCATCTAGGTCAGTGTCGTCAAAGCTGATCTTGCCAGTTTCATGAGGCCGTTTGGTTAGTGTGATCGGCTTGGATAGGCTAGGTTGTAACTGAATTGTATGTACTTGGGCTGACGACGGTAGGTTGTATATCATGTGAATTACATCGGGTGGAGGTGAATTCGGCCGTAAAGCTACTGTGTTCAGTGGATTGTTCTTTCGGACATGTTGCGCCAGCCAGCCGTCTTATACTAATTCTTCCAGGTGGTCTTTCAGTGCATATGGTCCTTGTGATATTGGCACCGCCTATCCTTTTTCCTAGTATCAAGGGGCCCTATCATCTTGGACAGCCACTTAAAGAATGAAAGATGCTGGATTTTGGGTAGGATTTTACGGATCGACTCCGCCAATTCCGTATACTTCTTGTCCGAACGTCTGGTGTGCCTGCTATCCACTTAATACTGTTCGTTCAAACGGTGTGAACACTGCCCGCTTGATTAGCAAGAGTCAAGCCAATTGTCTCATTTAACCCGAGTCCTAAGTTTAGGGCTCCTTGGTGGCACGACGCTGATTGGCTGAACCAGGCTAGACAAAGCTGATTTAGTGACTATGGGGGTCGAATATTAGGAGTCATAAAGAGGCTGAATATGTGGACCTAGAGAGTCAAGATATAGACATCGCATTCGGCCCCGTCTTGCACATTTATATCCTGACCTATTTGGTCAAATAGCCGGTTGAGTAAGGGGCCGAGTGAGAAGTGGTTTGCAACAAAAGGAGCCGAGTAAATAGTTATACGGCGAATTGAAAGTGGGCCTAATCTCGAGGCCCAAGAAAGAAAAGATATAAATAAAAAAGCATCAACCAGAAAGAGGTATGTGAGAATTAGTATGCTTAACTTAAAATACAAGTAACCAAGAGAGTATACACTGACTTAATCGTCGGAGTGCTAATTTCGACACCCCCGACCAGAGTGTTTGTTTCTTTTCAGGTTATCCAGGTCTTTAGCTGAGGATCTCAAGCGTCCCAGTGGATCAAAAGAGTATTTCCAAACCACCTCCTCACAATTGGCGCCGTCTGTGGGAATACTCAAATACATCCATGGCGGGTGTAACAAAAGACCCTCCGATAGTCACTGACGAAACCACATAGAGAGACGACCTCACTCCAACAAACATACTTGGACCGGAGACTATCGCCGCAAGATGCGCCTTGAACTTCGCCTCACCTTCGACTTCAGCACATGAGACAATGCAAGCGATCATGGAATAAGCAAAGCAAAACGAACAGAGATTGGAGAACATGATCGCTAAGAACGAACGTCTCCGTCAAGATTTGGCCTTGGAAGTGGCGAAGTCCAAACAAACTGTACGCCAAGATCCGGAACGACCTCTAAGGACAGGTGGTCGATGACCTCGAGCCTGAGAACAAAACACTGATAGCGACTCCGACTCATTATCCCTGGATCCCAAGAAGAAGGGACGACTCGAAACTACCAGTTCCTCTGAAGAGAGTCCACGTACAAGGCATAAACAAAGAAGAAACAGTTCAGACGAAGAAGACCAGCACGATCCCTTTGTACGACGAATTGCAAGGGCAGTGCTACCCAAGAAATTCAAAGCACCGTCATTAACCTTGTACAACGTTAAATTAGACCCCACCGATCACATCCGCCATTACAAGCAAGCCATGACGTTGTATGCAGACGACGAGGCTCTCATGTGCAGAATATTTCCGAGCAGTTTGGGACCACTGGTTGTTAGGTGGTATTATAAACTGGAGTCGGCTTCGATCAAGAGCTTCCACCAACTCCAAAAATCCTTCAGGGCAAGGTTTATCACTAATGAGGTCCAGCCAAAGTAAGCCGATTCCCTCTGGGTAACGCAAATTCAACCGGGGGAAACCTTTCGTGCGTATTCGGCGTGGTATTGGGAGTGTTTTAATCTGGTAGATGATGCTTGCAATGACTCCATGGCCATTACCACCTTCAAGATGGGGTTACATCCCGACAGTGTCCTCTGTAGCTCTTTGACCAGACGGCCCCCCAAAACAGTCTAGTCGTTGATAAAGAAAGTTCAGGAATCTGTAAAGTGAAAGATGACGCCTTGCGGGTTAAAGCTGAAAACATGGCCAACAAGACGGCTCCTTCTAAAATTGCTCAGCCATTAAATTCTGTACCACCTCAGAACCCTGAACCACGGCATCGGGCTAAACGAGACAAGAGATGGGATTCTCACCGATCAAGCGACCAATGCTCCCACCGAGCAAATGAACAACTGTAAGTCGATAGCAGGCGCACAAGGCATGTTGACAAGAAATATACGGAGTTGTCAGAGCCGATCAGCGCGGTTATGTCCAAAATCCAACACCTTCCGTTCTTCAAATGGCCGTCGAAAAGGGTGGGACCTCCCGACATGCGAAGACTGGATAGGCGGTGCGAGTATCACAAGGATCATGGCCATGATACTGAGAGTTGATATGCATTGAAGGATCACCTGGAGGAATTGGTACAAGATGGTCGGCTACAACAGTACGTTCGAAAAGGCAACTCAATAAAAGCAATAGCCTTAAGATAGGATTCACCTCCACTCGGCGTGATCCACATGATATACATCCTGCCAATGTCATCCGCGGTGCATACGATTCAGTCGAATCCTGACCCTCAAAATCACCTCACGCCGGCGAAACGGCCCCATGAAGCTGCGAGCATTGCTTTTGATGATTTAGATTTGGCCGGAGTGACATTTCCCCACATCGATTCCTTGGTAATCGAGTTATGTGTAAACCGATTCACCGTTGAGCGTGTACTCATTGACCCAGGAAGCACATCAGAAGTTATGTATTACAAGACATTCACCAAACTCGGCTTCTCCGTATCGGATCTTTCTCCGGCTCCTTGTCCACTACTCGGCTTCAACACCAATCCAGAATACCCGTTGGGAAAAATCACACTACCCGTTTGAGCGGGCTCCCGAACAGTGGATGTGGAATTCTTGGTCGTCAAGCTGCCATCGCCGTATAATCTCATCATGGGGCGAACTTGGTTGCATACTATGCAAGCCGTGCCAAGCACCTATCATCAACTGCTACGCTTCTTGACAGAACGCGACATTGAGCAAATCCGTGGTTCTCAGAAATCGGCACAAGCATGTCATCTCCTTGCTGGAAAGACGCCAAAGGAGTTACAAGTGAACTCTATTGAGGTGACGGATCGGGAGAGCCTCGACGATGTTGGGTGGCTCCCAAGTGAAAAGGCCACGGAAGCCCTAGATCGAGTTGAAATCGACGGAAACCCAGATAGGTTTTTCATGGTCGGCGCTTCCCTGAATCAAGCCGACAGACAGCAGCTAATTTCCTTCCTGCTTGGCAACCTTGATGTATTTGTGTGGACTCCATATGAGATGTTGGGTGTAGATCTGTCTATTTCGCAGCACCGTTTAAATGTTGACCCTAAATGCAAGCCGATCATTCAGAAAAGCTGGCGGTCGGCCGCAGAGCACACTGCTGCCGGTGTTGAAGAGGTTGACTGGTTGCTTGACGTCGGGGCAATAAGGGAAGTGACCTACCCTACATGACTCTCTAATACTGTGGTTGTGAAGAAGAAAAATGGGACTTGGCGAGTGTGCGTTGATTTCACGGACCTAAACAAAGCCTGCCCTAAAGATTGTTTTCCCCTCTCAAAAATAGACCAACTTGTAGATGCGACGGCACGCCATCAGCGCATGAGCTTCCTCGATGCTTACAGAGGCTTCCATCAAATTGCCATGCATCCGGAGGACCAAGACAAAACTGCATTCCTCACCTTCAGAGGAACCTATTGCTATAAGGCTATGCCTTTTGGGCTGAAGAATGCAGGGGTAACTTACCAAAGATTGGTCACTGCCATGTTCAAGGAACAACTCGGCCACACTATGGAAGTGTACATTGACGATATGGTGGTCAAGTCCAAAGAAGAGCAAACTCATCTAACCGATCTGGAAGAGACATTCGGCATTTTACACAACTACAAAATGAAGCTAAACGCTTCCAAATGTGCGTTTGGGATCGGCTCTGGAAAATTCTTGGGTTACATTGTCAACCACCGAGGAATCGAAGCCAACTCGAGGCAAATCACAGCAATCTTGGAGGTCGTCTCCCCTCGTTCAGTGAAAGAGGTTCAAAAGTTGATGGAGATGGTCGCCGCACTCAACAGGTTCATCAGTTGGTCCACAGATCGCTGCCGACAATTCTTTCATACACTACGGCAGGGAAAGGCTTTTGAATGGTCCGCCGAGTGCGAAGCTGCTTTCAACGGCCTCAAGACCTACCTCCAATTAGTTCCACTCTTGACAACACCTTTGGCAGGTGACCCGCTCATTTTGTATCTGGCAGTTTCCGACCGGGCCGTCAACGCCGTACTGATAAAGAAAGAGCTGGGGGAGCAGCGACCAGTGTATTATGTGAGCAAGGCAATGGTTGACGCTGAAACACGCTACCTTCCGTTGGAAAAACTCATTCTGGCCCTCGTCATGGCAGCGAGAAAGCTGATACATTACTTTCAGGGGCATACCATCGGGGTACTAACGGACTACCCCCTCCGGTCGGTACTCCGTAGTGTAGAAGCATCAGGGTGCGTTTCAAAGTGGGCTCTTGAACTCGGCCAGTACGATATTCAGTTTCTGCCTTGAACCTCAATCAAGGGACAGGTGCTTGGCGATTTTGTGGCCGAATTCACTGAGGGTTTTGCCGAGTTCAAGTCTGATGAAATTCGATGCCGAACTGGAGAATTTATGTTGAGAACATTTGGCAGTTGTACTGTGATGGATCATCCAATCAACGGGGTAGTGGAGCCGGAGTAGTTATCATGGCTCTCGATGGCGCAATAATTGAGCAGGCCGTCAAACTCGACTTCAAAGCATCAAATAACGAGGCCGAATACAAAGCCCTTCTAACCGGTTTGCAGAATGCACATCTTCTGGGTGTTCGGCATTTGCTTGTATTTTGCAATTCAAAACTGGTGATCAATCAGCTAAAGGGGGAGCACGCAGCCAAAAATGACTGTATGGCGGCTTACATGAAAACGGCTAACTCCTTGCTGGCAAAATTTGACCATCATGAATTGAATCAAATAACACGAGATCAAAACACACATGCAGATGCCCTGGCTTGCCTATCCTCTGCCATTAACTCAAAGATTAAACGGACCATTGAAGTAGGTTTCATCCCAGAGCCAAGCATTGGCCCTTCGGAAGAAGTCCAGGTCAATGTCATAGAGTCAGGACCGAGTTGGATAGACCCCATTGCTACATTCCTGTCTTCCGAACAGCTCCCAGTAGACAAGAAAGAAGCGCACAAGCTACGAAACAAAGCCCTGCGATACTACTTGGATCCGCAGGGAAAGCTTTATAAAAAATCCCTTTCTGGTCCGTACCTGGAATGCGTGCATCCAGACAAAGTCGGAGAGCTTCTGACTAAAATACATGAAGGCAGTTATGGCGCACATTCTGGCGGGCGCTCTTTGGCTCTTCGAGCTGTAACACAGGGGTATTATTGGCCGACAATGAAAGTAGATGATGAATGTTATGTGAAAAAATGTGAACAATGCCAGAAGTTCTCCCCCTTAACCCATTTGCCTGCTAAAGAGTTAAGCTCTATCACTAGTCCCTGGCCGTTCGCCCAGTGGGGACTTGATATTATCAGACCATTGCCGAGGGCCCCGGGAAATAAGCGATACTTGATTGTCGCGACAGATTACTTCACAAAATGGGTCGAAGTGGAGGCATTAACGCACATTCGAGATGCTGATGTTAAGCGCTTTGTCTGAAAAAATATCATAACACGATTCGGCATCCCAAGAGCACTTATCTCAGACAACAGCACCCAGTTTGATTGTGGCGTCTACCAAGAGCTACGCAGCAAGTATGGTGTCCGATCTTACATTTCCACGCCGGCTTACCCACTAAGCAATGGTCAAGCTGAAGCCTCTAACAAATCCATCTTGGACGGCATCAAGAAGAGGCTGGAGAAAGCTAAAGGAAAATGGGTCAAAGAATTATCGAGTGTGTTGTGGGCTCATCGAACTACGCCGAGGCGATCTACTAGGGAAACGCCGTTTGCTTTGTGCTTTGGAACCCAGGCAATCATACCCCTGGAGATCGGCCTCCCAACCTTGAAATCGAAAGTTTTTGATATGGGCCAAAACGACATGATGTTGGCTTTGGATTTGATTTTGATTGAAGAACGAAGAGGTCCTGCCCTTGCATCCATGGCATAGTATCAGCAGCAACTTGCTAAGTCGTATAATCAACGTGTTCAGCTGTGCCGCTACACACTAGGAGAGTTGGTCCTGAAGAAAGTACTTCCAACTGCCAGGAAACCGGCTGATGGAAAATTGGGTCCTAACTGGGACGGACCCTATCAGGTCGATTCGATCGCGGGAGTAGGGGCATATCGGCTCAAGGACATGTCTGGAAGGAGTCTGCCACGGCCTTGGAATTCAACGCACTTGCGTAAATTCTATCATTAAACCCGACCTGTGGGGAATGATACTAGTTTTGAATGGTTCACCGTGTACATATTTCATTTTTGCAATGTAAAGTTTCCCATTTCCTGATCGCCCAATTCAGTTCAAAAGCCTTCGGATTCGGAGCACCCTTCGTGGATATCACAATTGGCCAAGTCAAGTCTCTGAATTTGGAGCCCTATTGGTGCATGACACATTTGGTCTGAATAAGACTCTGAATTAGGAGCGCCCTTCGTAGATATCACGATTGGCCAAGTCAAGTCTTCGAATTCGGAGCCCCATTGGTGCATGACACCTTTGGGCCGAATAAGCCTCCGAATTTGGAGCGCCCTTCGTGGATATCACGATTGGCCAAGTCTCCGGATTTGGAGCCCCATTGGTGCATGATACCTTTGGACCGAATAAGCCTCCGGATTCGGAGCGCCCTTCGTGGACATCACGATCGGCCAAGTTAAGCGTTCGGATTCGGAGCGCCCTTCGTGGATATCACGATTGGCCAAGTCAAATCTCCGAATTCGGAGCCCCATTGGTGAATGACACCTTTGGGCTGAATAAGCCTCCAAATTCGGAACGCCCTTCGTGGATATCACGATTGGCCACGTCTCCGAATTCAGAGCCCCATTGGTGCATGACACCTTTGGGCTGAATAAGCCTCTGAATTCGGAGCGCCTTTCATGGATATCACGATTGGCCAAGTCAAGTCTCCGGATTCAGAGCCCCATTGGTGCATGACACCTTTGGACCGAATAAGCCTCCGAATTCGGAGCGCCCTTCGTGGATATCACGATTGGCCAAGTCAAGTCTCCGAATTCGGAGCCCCATTGGTGCATGACACCTTTGGGCCGAATATGCTTTCGAATTCGGAGCGCCCTTCGTGGATATCACGATTGGCCAAGTCTTCGGATTCGGAGCCCCATCGGTGCATGACACTTTTGGGCTGATTAAGCCTCCGGATTCGAAGCGTCCTTCGTAGATATCACGATTGACCGTCTCCAGATTCGGAGCCCCATAAGTGCGACACCTTTGGGTCAATTAAGCCTCCGTATTCGGAGCCCCATTCGTGCATGACACTTATGAGCTGAATAAGACTCTGGATTCGGAGTGCCCTTCGTAGATATCACGATTGGCCGACAAAAAGCCTTCGAATTCGGAGCCCCAGTCGTGCATAACACGTTTGGGCCGAATAAGACTCCGAATTCGGAGCGCCCTTCACGACGAAAGTTAAAGCATACAAATATTCAAAGTGGAATGCTTCGTTATGTTGAGCCGGCAAAAACCGTTTACACATTAAAGCATATCAAAATGAAATGCTTAATTAAGTTGGGCCAGCCCAACTGCATAAACAAATTAAAACATGCAAACATTCGAAATGAGATGCCTAATTAAGCATGTAAACATTCAAAATGAAACACAAACATTTAAAATAAAATATTTTATTAAATTAGCCAATAGATACATAGCTGACGCCCAATCTGTGTTGGAGCGTTTACAATATATATTCAATTCTATTCGACATCGCCCTCGTCATCGCTCTTCTCAATTTCGAAAGCGCCAAAAGGAAAGTGTTGACGTTGATATAATGGTGACGCCGATTCAACTCCTGCTCCTTGGAGAGCCTTAATCCACCCATGCCTAAAGCCCCGATTCTCGCATCGGCATACGTCATCTGCGAGTTTCTCCTTGGTCTTCTCAATCCTGACTTTCCGACCGTCGTGGAAGCCTCATTCATAGGCCGCGACCTTCGCATTCTCTAGTGTGAACATACTTGCCGTGTCTCGATCGGCAATCGCATGGCTTAACAGCCGTTGGGTCACTCTTTCATCAACGACCGGGTTGGATTGTCCGGCTGCACGCGGCTCGGCAGTTTGGGCCTTCCTTAGCTCGCGCTTGGCCTTCTCTGCACGAGCCTCCAAGTTTCGAATCCTTTCGTCCTTCTTCTCTATCTCTCGCCGCGCGGCGCGTAGAGGTATGCCGACTTCATAGGTGGCGTACAACCCTCTCACTGCTCCGTGGATGCCTTCTCGAAATACTTCGAAATCCTGTTGACCAACCATCGACTGCTGGACTTCCGGCAGAAAAATCTATCGAGCGAACTCGACTGCTACACCTGGGTCATTGACAATAGAATCCGCTTCCGTCATCGGTTTATTCCCCACAAAAACTGCAAAACTCAATGGTCGCAGTGTCGCGTCAGCCTCATTTCTCGGTCGCGGTCGCGGAGAGCTTCCCCATTGCTGTTTTTCCTTTCGAGGTGATCTGCTTCGACGACTTAGGGACTGACGTTTTTCCCGTTCCTTGGACGTTCTACCTCTCGTATGCGTGGGCTCACTGCTGCGATTCATTTTAGTGTCAAGCTCAGCTAATGTTCGCCCTTCTCCTCTGTTGTTGAAGAACAGTCTATTTGACATTCACACTTATCTAACCTTACGCAACAAATTGGTTTAAATTGAGTATGAACACAATAAGTGGAATCACTGGCGCGAAGAGCCCACCCCATTTATTTCTAATGCATGCAGCACCCCCGAGGCGATTTCATTAATGCTAAACTCCAAATGCCCGATGCCGATCGATGTGCGCCGCAACTAGTCCATGAACTAATAATATTCGGCCTTTGGAGTTCATACATTGGCTGGGGCAAGGGAAGATTTATTAATATAATCGGCCAAATATCTAAGCTTGATGCCGATCGATCTGTGCCGCAACCACTCCATGAACTAATAATATTCGGCTTTTGGAGGTCATAAATTGGCTGGGGCAATGGCAGATTTATTAATCTAATCGGCCAAATATCTAAGCTTGATGCCGATCGATCTGTGCCGCAGCCACTCTATGAACTAATAATATTCGGCCTTTGGAGTTCATACATTGGCTGGGGCAAGGGCAGATGTATTAATCTAATCGGCCAAATATCTAATCTTGATGTCGATCGATCTGTGCCGCAGCCACTCCATGAACTAATAATATTCGGCCTTTGGAGTTCATGCATTGGCTGGGGCAAGGACAAATTTATTAATCTAATCGGCCAAATATCTAAGCTTAATGCCGATCGATCTATGCCACAGCCACTCCATGAACTAATAATGTTCGACCTTTGGAGTTCATGCATTGGCTGGGGCAAGGGCAGATTTATTAATCTAATCGGCCAAATATCTAAGCTCGATGACGATTGATCTATGCCGCAGCCACTCCATGAACTAATAATATTTGAATTTTTGGGGTTCATGCATTGGTTGGGGGCAAGGGCAGATTTATTAATTTGATCGGTTATTCAATGAGGATAAACTGTTAAATTGCCTAGTTATCTAATCGACAAGTGTACATGAATGTTTTTATCCAAAGTAGCAAAAAGCAATACCATTCATCAATAGCAAAATTAAGCACAAATAATAGCAAAGTATAAAGGAGATTTTCATTAGTAAATTGGGCAGTCTGTAGCCATTTTACATGTGAAAACTATCAAACAAAAAGGTACAAGTTTGCATGAAAACGCCTAGCAAAAACCTAAAAATTGTAGTCATTTTACACGTAAATAAAAACTACTAAACGAAAAATTCCAAATCCTTAAGCAAAAACAACTAAAGTGTCGCCCAAATCAATCCTCGGAGTCAGACTCCAGCGGCTTAACATCCACTTACTCGTATGGAATTGGCATAGCCAATGTCACATCAGCAGCAGCAAGGGCTTTGAGCCAGCCGTGTTTGAATCCCCGATTTTCAAATTTGGGGACTTCTTCTACATAATTTGCTAGAGCAGCGCTTTGCCCGGCCTCGTATGCCTTGGAAGCCTCAAAGGCGGCTGTTTCTTTCGCCTTCTTCGATTATTCCAATTCAGCCTCCAGTCTGGCAATCGCCTTTTGGGCTAACTTGAGCGCATCTTCGCTCGCGTCTGCCCTCTTCTTGGCGGCCAATCTTAGCTGGTCCGCATTTCTCGCCCTCTCCATCTCGGCCTCGGCCCTCGCGCCTTCCATCTTTGCCCTCGCCGCTTCGAAATCGGCCCTGTTCCACTGGCCCTCTACTTTTAATCGTAAACGGCCAAAGCATTCGACGACGTCATGTTGGTGACGGCCTATCTCGACTATTCTCCCGACTGTCTGCAAAACAGGAAATTAAACCCCGACACAATATTTGCATAAAAGGGAAAGTCAAGGTCAAGGTATATACCAAAAGAGCCGATTGAGTGGCTAATGCAATCGCTAGCAGATCCGGCTCTGCCCGAAAAACTGCCTTGTCAGCCGGCAATAAGACGGACGTAGCCATGCTCAACGCAACGGATGGGTCTTTAATAGCGGGCGCGTCAGTGGAGATCGGCGTGTTTTTTTTATCTATGGCTGAATGACAAAAGGCACAATCACATCCGACTCCTCTAAACGCGGCCGTTTGTTAGCACGAATTTCTTTTGAGCCAGTCTTGACCTCGATAGGACGCTTCTCTGCCCTTTGCTCAGCCTCTTGATCGGCCTACACAACTGCCTCGGAGTCGGCATTTCGGGTTTGAGCCGTTTCCTCCTCGATAACAGGCTGGGAGGGCTGAGCTTCGGCTGCAGGTGGCACTTCAGATCGAATGGCCTCTGCTCTTCGCCGTGTAGCCATTCTTTTCGTGTTTTTTTTTTAGCGAGTTGTGTGAGATTTAACCCAGCCATCTCTTCGGGGTATGCGCCGGGAAATTCTTCTAAATCGGTAAAAATGTTATCAAACGGAAGGTCCCCTCAGCACGAAGTGGACGGAGGGTTGTTTGAATTGAGGCCGACTTCCTCAAAGGCCAACTTCAAAGCCTCGTCGGCTTCGGCTTCGTCTACCTCAGCTACTTCCACCCACTCCGAATCGGACCCCTCGAAACCAACTTGCCGCAAGTTTTTAAAGTCGGTCAAAATAAAAGCCGTAAGAAATTCTTCATCCCTCGGAATTGGGATGTTTTCTGCCGCCGAAAATGTCGTATATGTCGGCTCGTACCGAAGGAGAATGTGGGCCGCCCTTCCTTGCTTCTGAAGACTCGGACGGCCGAAATATTTGAGCGCGACTTTAATTTCCGAAAGAACGGCGTCGTCGGTTGAATTCAAGACTTTCTTCAAATCGTTTCTTGCACACGCAAAACCATGGGATCACAAAAATGAAGCTTTATAAATATAAGAAAAATAAACGCAAAAAGATATACGGCAACCTGGCTTGCCCCTCCGTCTAGGAATAGGATCAAGGCGATCCTCGCCTTCGCCGAATTCCCAGTTAGCTCAGACAACGACCATAACATCATCGACTCGCTTGCCAGAGCTGGAAAGCATAGTCACTAGTTAATGGTCGGTGTCCTTAGCCCTAAGAAAATAGCGTCCATGCTGACTAGAAGACTTGGCCAAGGCGTAACAATGCTGAATAGTAGGTATGCCGAGGTTAATCCTAAGGCACTGGTTTAGCTCTATAATCCCCATTACGAATCTAAAAAAGTTGATATTGGGTTAGGAAGGGATTAGACCCCAATGGCGAAGGACAGCCCTAAGAAATGGATGAAGCGGGAAATGAATTCCGCCCTCTGCAATTGATAAGAGAGGGAAGACGATTGTGCTTTCATCATCCCTCTCCATATCGAGGGTGCCGTCTGTCACAAGTGACAAACGGACGTCATCAGGGATAGAAAAATGGCGTCGAAAGCCAGAGATTCGATCCGTGGAGAGGAGGTCTTTCAGATGTTTTTCCATTTCGATAAGCCTATAGGAGCGTACTAAACTAAAGGCAAACTAGGAAAAGGGATTCAAAGCAGAGAGAAAGAGAACTTATAAGAGACAGGAAGAGCAATGAAGGATGAATGGAAGTTGCAGAGGTAAGTCGGAAGGTAGTCCAAAAACTTTAAGCATCCAAAAATGTGTGTTCGAAAAGACGATAAGATTTTAAATCACAATAAATGGAAGCGTACGAAGAGGCGGGAAGTTGAAATGATAACCGAGAGGCATGTGCTCTGACATCCGCGTTGGAATAAGGTTAGCCGCCGAATTTCGACTCTGACTTTTCGAGTTCGAAACCAAACACTCTAGCTAACTGTCATTAGTGGAGTGCTTAGGGGGCAATTGTGGGGGCCGAATATTAGGAGTCGTAAAGAGGCCGAATAAGTGGACCCGGAGAGTCAAAATATATACATCGCATTCGGCCCCGTCTTGCACATTTATATCCTAACCTATTCGGCCAAATAGCCGGTTGAGTAAGGGGTCGAGTGAGAAGCGGTTTGCAACAAAAGGAGCTGAGTAAATAGTTATATGGCGAATTAAAAGTGGGCCCAGTCTCGAGGCTCGAGAAAGAAAAGATATAAATAGAAAAGCATCAGCCAGAAAGAGGTATATGAGAATTAGTACGCTTAACTTAAAATACAAGTAACCAAGAGAGTATTGTAGACACTCCATTTTTGACCGTCCTCAAGACTTGGACGTCACTGTTTGAACACTCCGTGATCATCCATGTTCGTGTTCATTTTGAGTTCCCGGAGGTCTCGGCCGCGCGCCTTGCCTCAAGATCTCTCAACTTGATTGTTTTGTGCTTGGTTGTGGACCAAACACTTGTGTTTTTGCTTTTGAGGGAAGAGGGTGGCTTGTTGGCCATCTGCTCAACCCATCGGCCAAGGCATGAAGCCATCGGCCCCTTTTTCTTGCCATCGGCCAAAAGTTTTGGCCAATCGGCACTGTTTTTGGTCGGCCGGCCACCTTTTTGGTCGATCAGCCATATTTTGTGGCATCTGCTTTATGCATATATTTTATGCCAGTTGAAACAACTGGCATCCATAATTCATCCCCTCCATACACGTGTATGGAGGGATTTGATTCCATTGCTTAGCTTCTCTTAGAAGCCTTAGAATGGAATTCTATAAGAAGGGAGCTCATCCTCCCTTCTCAGAGGTTCTGGAAATTAGGGTTAGAAGTTTTATATCTATCTATCTCTATATTTCCTTCTCTTTTGATTTGTGTGTGTATTTTGTGCTCAAAAGGGTATTTTGTTCACATTATTGCACATAAGCACCTAGCAATACACCATCCTTGGTTGCTGAGGCACTAGGAAGTTAGTTTCAGAGTTCTTGGAGTGGTTTAAGATTAGAAAAGTTGCTGGAGCTTTGTTCTTGAAAGTGTTCTTCAAGGGTGAGCATTCTTGCTTTAGATACCCCATTTTGGCTTAAGCTTTTAGCCCTTCTTTCTTATTGTTTTAAGCTTAACTATAAACTACAATAAGTTCTGTTTTTACATGCTTTTGATCTTTGTTTAAGGTCATTTTGGCGTTTGGGGTTGTTTACCCCATCTTAGGCCTTGTTTGGCCTTGTTCTTGTGCTTTATTTTTAAGCTTTGAGATCACCTTGTTTTGGCCTTCTCAGTGGTGGGGATGGTGTTTTAAGGTCTCAAAAAGGAGAGGGTCATCCCCTCTTCTTGTTATCTTGTATGCTTGCATAAATGGCTTATGTTTATAGCATGTTTGTTAAGCTTGTATTAGCTTCATTTCAGCAAGTATTTTGTGTTATTTTGCCATGCTTTACCTCTGTCTAAAGTTGGTTTAATGGTCTCTTGCACATACCATGTACTTGTCTTGTAATCCCCTTATTTGCCTTAACATGTATCATGTTGTAACATGCCATTCTAGCATGATTTTGGCTCAACTCCATGAAGCTTTTAGCCTTGTTATAGCATGCTAGAGCTCTGATTTGAGTTGTTTTAACCATGTATGCCATGCTTTGTATAGCCATAAGGCATTCTAGCTTGTTAGCTTTGAGTATCCAAGTCACTAGCATGCATTACTTGACTCATTTCAATGATTTAGCATCATTTGTTATGTTATTTTAGTCCATGTTTCATGCTTGTTTACTTGCATTTGTCATCCTTTCAATGCCTTGAAGAGTTGATGTTTTATGCCTTATAAATAGGTCATTGCGTATGCCATCATTCTTAAGTCTTTGGGATGCCATCTAAGTAGGTTTTTGGGCTTATTTTGACTTGTCAAAACTCTGTTTTTCATAGTTTAAGTCATGCCGTGTTTAGTTTTGATAGGTGTAGTGTAACACCCTTTTTGTAGCCTTGCATGCCCCATGCTTTGGCCTTATGTTCTAGCTTGTGTTGGCTAGGTTTGAGCTTGTTTTTGGTCTTGCTTGGACCTGCCTTGGGACTGTTTTAGGTCCCCTTGGCCCTTTGTGGCTTGACTTGTGTGGCCATGGCTTGAGTCCTTTGGTTAGCCTCAAGCTTTGGGCCTTCTTGCATGCTTTACTTGTGTAGTTTGATTGGTTTGGCACCTTTCCATGCATAATTTCAGAGCTTAACATGTTCGTCACATGTTCAAATTTGTCTCTTTTAAGTGTGCTTAAGAGTTGTCCTTTCATGTCTTAGTCTTTAGGCCAATTGGCGTGCATGTTTGTATGTGCTTTGTCCTCCATTTCTTAGCACTTTAGCCACTGATTTGGGCCTACTTGAGAGTTGTCCATTTTGGTTTAAGCCCATCCCTTGCATATTATCGTATGCTTGCCTTGCATGTTGTCGCATGCTTGTTGCATATTTAGTGCTTTGCATGTTGTTGCACGCTAGTATGTTGCATGCTTGTTGCATGCTTATCCCTTTATCATGTTGTCACATGCTTGTCTCACTTTGTATGTTGTTGCATACTTGTCCATCTTTGCATGCCTTACATGCTTGAATGTTCATGATTGCATCTTGCATACTTGTTTAGGTTACATTGCATTTGGTATGCTTGTCACCATTAGCCATGTATGGCATTGTCCTTAACATGCTTATGTTGCATTGGATTTGCATCATGCTTGAGGTGCTTGCATGCTTGCTTGCATGCTTAGGTCTCATTGCATTGTGTGTGTGCATCCCTTGCCTCTTGATCAAGCATGATAGAGGTTGGGGCCCCTTATGTGTTTTTGTGCATTTCATTTGATATTGAATTGCACACTTGGCTCCTTTAGCCATCATGCATTGGAATGCGTGATTGGTGGCCTGAGGGTCGAGGACTATACTCCCTTGAGCTCATGACAAGATAGGGAGGGTGGTCGTGCAAACATTGCCTTGTAAATGTATTGCCATGCTCTGTTTGTCCTCTGCTGCGGCAAAATAGCATTCTGCAGGAAGAAATAGCCGATCAGCTACTTTCAATGCCGATCGGCTAACCATTGTTGGTTGATAGCATCATAATTGGTCGATGGAACCTTTCCATTGGCCGATGGCCTTACCACTTGGTCGATGACCTCTCAGCATGTCTATGAAGTGGTTCAAAAGAGTTCTGGAGACTTGTGCAATTTTCAGAAGTGTAAAACAGCCCAAACAGAGGCAACATGTGACATGGTGATGGATTTTCGAGCGAAGCCGTGCGAGCATGCATTCATCCCTCGTCTCGAGGCCATTTCAGTGTTTTAATAACTTAGAATAGTTATTTATTTCGATTTGGTTGTGTAATTGATTAATTAGCTTGTTATTTAGTTAATTAGTTAATTTGTATTATTCTTTCGGTCCCTCGGTCGAGAGGGCACAATTGTTGTAATAAGCGTGCGTGTGTGTGATGCATGTCTTCCAACCTCACGTCTTTCTCCCTTTTACTTAACCGCTTATGATGGTTAGTTTTAGGGCACGTTCCATTTAGCATCCTTATGCTATGCATGTTTGCATCATTCATTCGTATTGCATACATCAGGCTCGGCACATCATACTAACTGCATTGTATTTCAATTCCGAGTTGAATACATGTATTGAATTGTCGCATCTCATATGCCATCTTAGATTAGCCGAGCCTATTTCTAATTGCATTTTTGCATGTGTTGCATTAGCCACTTTAACATGAACTAGGATCACGTATGGTTTTCTAACTAGTTCTTTGTTTTGGCTCGGAGTACTAGGTAAGCTTTTATGCTTTAGCATCTTGCATGTGTGTGAGTGTTAACATGATAGCATGCTTGCCATGAGGCTAACTGCTTATATGATATAACTGCCTGATTGTCTGTGGGTAAAGGTTGGATTATTTGAATTGGAACAATTCATTGAAATGCGAGTTTTAAGCCCACTTGAGAGTGGCAAAATCATGTTTTCTAAGCCCACTTGAGGGTGGCAAATCCACGTCTTAGCCTACTTGCGAGTAGCACCTTCAAACCATTTTTAAACAAACAAACATGAGATGATTTGTTCCAACTTAGGCGATCTAGTCTATACTTGTGTGTTGTGCGCATCACATAGTAAATTCTAGCTAATAATCGGAATAAGAACGCATATGTTTTGAAAAACAAGATATCATGCTTAGTACAGGTCGATCTTTGATCGGGCGAATGGGGGTGCTCATAAATGACCTTCCCCAATTGTACCCAAGTTCCCGAGCCGAGGCAACTTTGGTGATGACAGACACGTGGCCTTAGGCAACGAGTCAGGGTTTCCTAAATTCTCCCAAAATAAAATATTTAGGTGGCGACTCTGTATCTGGCAAAGCAGTCCATGTTTGGCACTTCTTTCTTAAAAATCAGTTTTCCAAAACGATTTGCCGGATTTGGACATTTGGTGATTTATCAGTCTTGCATTGCACTTTGCGGGATTAGATTCAGAATCGTGACATTTGAGTCTGAACTGTAGAAGCAAGGCCCTCGGGGCGCGTCTACAAGTATACACTGACTTAACCGTCGGAGTGCTAATTTCGACACCCTCGACCGGAGTGTTTGTTTCTTTTTAGGTCGTCCAGGTCTTCAGCTAAGGATCTTGAGCGTCCCAGTGGATCAAAAGAGTATTTCCAAACCACCTCCCCACAGTGACTTTCTATCCGGCCTTAACTCGTAGCACATCATCTTCCACCTTACAGTACTCCTTAACCTTCTTCATTAGTGCCCAGATTGTTTTGGGAGGCTGTCTAGTCAACGAACTGTGGAGAGGACTATCGGGATGTAACCCCATCTTAAATGCGGTAATGGATATGGATTCATTACAAGCATCATCCACCAAGTTGAAACATTCCCAATAGCGCACCGAATACTCACAGAGGGTCTCTTCTGGTTTAATCTACATTGCCTAGAAAGAGTCGGCTTGCTTTGGCTGAACTTCGTTGGTGATGAATCTTGCCCTGAAGGATTTTTGGAGCTGATAAAAGCTTCTTATTGACGCCGGCTCCAGTTTATAATACCATTTGACGGCCAACGGTCCCAGGCTACTTGGAAACATTCGACACATGAGGGCTTCATCATCAACATGCAACATCATTGCTTGTTCGTAGTGACGAATGTGATCTGTGGGATCTGATTTTCCGTCATACATGGTGAATGTCAGTGCTTTGAACTTTTTAGGTAGCACAACTCTTGCAATGCGTCGTACGAAAGGGTTGCACCTGTCCTCTTCATTCGAACCATTACTTCATTTTCCTCGCATGTACCGTACATATGGACTTCCTTTGGATGAGCTCGATACACCAACTTGCCCCTTCTTTCTGGGTTCCTGAGATGGCGAGTCGGAATCACTGCCACTATCATGTTTTCATAGTCGACATCATCGATCATCCTTCTTTTTTTCTAGGGATCAACCTCGGTCATGACGTGTGGCCTGTTGGGATTTGGCTAACTATAAGGCCAATTCCTTACGTAAGCGCTCGTTCTCAGCCATCATATCTTCCAGACACTGTTTGTTTCGTTTTGCTTGATCCATGATTGTCTGCACAGTCTCCTGCACGAAAGTTGAGAGTGAGGTTTGAGCTATTGGGTCGAAGTTCAGGGCCCTTCGTGTGGTGATATTCTCCGGTCCAAGCATGTTTCTTGGAGTAATGTCATCTATTGGTGTAACATCGTCAGCAACTATCGAAGGATCATCTGTCATGCTGGCCATGGACGCACTTGAATATTCCCACAAATAGCGCCAATTGTGGGAAAGTGGTTTGGAAATACTCTAGTATTCAGTTAGACGCTCTTGATCCTCTGATTACTACCTGAAAAAGGGATGAACACTTCGGTTGGGGGTGCCGGAATTAGTACTCCAACGGACAAGTTAGTATCCTCTCAAATTTACTTCTAGTTCAAGTTATCTTTTTTGTTTTCACATACCTCATCTTGACTGACATTCCTCCCTTTTTATATTATGTCTAGGCCCAAGGGTTGGGCCCACTCTTGACCATGGATATAATTACTTAGTCGACCTTCCAGTTAAGTGTTGGCTCCCGTTCGGCTCCTTATATGACTAATTCGTATACTCAACTTCATGAGCCCCTGGTCAGGGCCGAATTGTCTTCGGCCTGATGTTAACTGGATGGCTTGGCCTTTCCTCATTAATTCAATTCGGCCTCCACACCCTGAACTCCCTCTACTTTGGTTGTACTGCAACAAAGAACCCTCATTATCTTCTAATAGACTCAATAGTCTTGGAAACTCCTCACTAAGCCTGCTATTATTACACCACATATCAGTCTAGAAAATGAATTCTTTCCCAATTCCCAACCTTTAATTTTGCATTATCCAAGTAAAAATTGATCCATGCTATTTTTGTTTGGGTTCATAAGGACAATCGTAGGCCATATAGATCCACGCATTTCTCATCACATACTTGTTCTTCCATTGACGACGAAGCCAAAGTCGACAATCTCACAAAAATAGCTTTACTCGATTATTCTCTCTGATCGTTATCACCAGAGTCGCCAAAGACGACGACGGTCTGGAAGAGTTGAAGGACGCCTTCTAGCTCTACGAACGGGCATATCTCTTCAAATCTTGCACCATCTTATTACCACACAAAACCCATTAACCAACTCGTCTATGGCAGCTTTGGCCGAGGCGGCTTGCTCTTCTGTGATTATGAGGTCTCTATAGCACTTGGAGCACAGGTTCATGGTCATCACTGTGCTGAAGAAGCTACACCAGTTGGTATAAAGCTTCGGCTCGTGCTGTCACTTATCTTGTTACCTTCAAAACCCATATATATATATATATATATCTCCCCTTTACAAAACCAGAACCCATCTCTCTCTTATTCCCTTCACTTGCCAGCTCTCTCCCTTTCTTTATCTCTATCTCCTTCAAATTTGGATTGATAGATTCAATTTAGACAGATAAGGAAAAAATAATAACACAAATAGCCAAAAAATACTACATATATAGATTCAATTTGGACAGATAAGTCAAAATATAATTTGCATAGGTTAAAAATATAATTTGCACAGATAGATTAAAATAGTAACATAGATAGTAAAAAATACTAGACATATAGATTCAATTTGGAGAAATAGGTTAAAAATATAATTTGCACAGATAAATAAAAATTTGGACGGATAGGTGCTATTTATGGAACTAACTCTGTGAAATCTTTGTACATGGCCTTTTGACCAACAAATTTAATAAATTGGTCCTTATGTCCCCAAAGAACCACCCCGTATCCTCAATGACTTATACGGTTGGGAATATGGATTTTCCTTTAGAATTGATCGTATTAATTGTGAATCAAATATAAACTGATATATATATATATATATATATATAATAAGACAGAACAGTTTTTGAAACTATGTCAAAATGTATTAGATATACATTTCATTTGAATGGCTAAAATGATTCCTAATCAATATCTAACGGTTGAGATCAGTTTGTTTCCTACCCAAATACTCTTTGCTCTTTCTCTCATACGTCTGCCCAAACACATCTCTTTAACTCCTTCTCTACACGTACACCTTCTCTCTCACATTCTCTCTTCAAAATCAAAAAATCCTGATATCTGAGATCATTGGCAAAAGCAGAAGAAATAGAAGCGGCAACGGAAGCACTGGTGGAGTGAACAACAGTGCTAGCATTAGTAGATAGAGTCTCAATGATCACTCGATACTCCTTTAAGACATGACATTAGCAAATGACGGCGATTTTAAGCCACTGTTCTTACATTTCCCCTTCTTCATCCTTCACGTCGATCACCTATGATCCGATACTCCTCCGATCGCAAAAAAACCTGTATAATCCTCTCTTTCCTCTCTCTCTCTCTCGAATGTTTTGTGGGTTAGTTCTTTAGCTCTTTGTTTTAATATTCTTGAATCCATATTGTTTCCATTCTCCATACTGTTATGGGTCATTAGTTTTAATATTGTTAGGCGAATTTTTGTGTAGACCGTTTCGATGCTGCTCTCGAACTCGACTCCCTTCGAACTCGACCAATTCGCTACTGCTAACCCCTGTTAACCAGGTAATTTGATTTCTCTTTCTCTCCCTTACTCTCTATTTCTATTTCCCTTTCTCCCTTTCTAAAGCCTACCTATGTATTCCAGCCACAACCACATCGTCATTATACGGTTGGAAGTTACCACCATTGTTCAATCAACATGACCACCAAGTAATTTGATTTCTCTTTCTCTCCCTTTCTCGCTATCTCTATTTCTTTTTGGCTCTACTTTCTGGAATAGCTATGTTTACGTTTTCTGCAAAAAAAAAAAAAAAGAAAAAAAAAAGAAAAGAAAAAGAATGAAGAGTATGAAGAGTAATTGAGTAATTGAAGTAATTAAGTAATTGAGTAAAAAAAGAAGAGTAATTGGGTAATTGAGTATGAAGTTTGCTGACTTCTTTCAAGCATATTTTATTTATTTCTTCCAGGTATATTTTATTTGTATGTGTCTGATTTTCTTTGTTCAAATTCATGTTTTTTTTTTTTTTTTTTCTCTTTTGGGAATGTTCAAGTGTTGGTGATGTGAAATGTTCTATTTTGGGGTTGGAATTGGATTGTTTTACTATGATGTTTTTGGGTGGGACTGTTGGCAAAATTGAGGGTTTAGTTGAAGTTTTGATAAAGCTGGTGTTTCCTTGGGAAACCAATGCTCTGTTTCTATAAACAACTTTTTCTATCGGTTAATAAATTTTTTGAATTTGGAGTTTATTTGGATTACTAAGATAGCATTTGGTAACGTTTACGTTTTTGGTTTATGTTTACAAAAATTTTATAAATTGGTTTTTGTTTATTTTTAGAAACACATAAATTACAAACGCGTTTGGTTTGAATAAAATGTTTAAAAAAATTTAAAAACATAAACTAAAAAATATGTTTGTTTAGGCCTAAAATATTTATATTTCTTTTTATTATTTATGACAATGGGATCACACACATTATAATTGAAAAAAAATAATTAAAAAAATAATTGAAAAAAAAATTAATTGGAAAAAAAATATTTGAAAAAAAAGAAAAAAAAATTAATTGAAAAAAATTTAATTGGGAAAAAAAATATTTGAAAAAAATTTAATTGGGAAAAAAATTATTTGAAAAAAAATTAATTAAAAAAATAATTGAAAAAAAAGTAATTGGAAAAAAAAATATTTGAAAAAAATTTAATTCAAAAAAAATTATTTGAAAACAAAATAATTGAAAATAAATTTTTTGAAAAAAAAAAATTAATTGAAAAAAAAAATTGAAAATTGAAAACGTAAACTCATTTTTTGAGTTTACGTTTTTTCCTCAAATTTATAAATTGAGACAACCATTTATAAATCAAAAAAATTATCAAACAAGTTTTTATGATAGTTTTTTAAATTTTGTAAATATAAATTGAAAACGGAATGGTTACCAAACAGGCCCTAATAAATTGGAGTTTCATTTGAGTTTCATGTTTTCATTCAGGAATTTTTTTTCTTCCTGTGAATTCACTCCTTACTCTCTGGGGAAAAAAAACAAAAAACAAAAAAATTTGATGGATTTTAATTCATTTTCGACCATAATGCATCTTGAGGTAGTTTATAGTTTATGAAAAATAGGTTTAGTTGTGGAATTCTTGGGGTTTGTTTAGAATTTCTTGGGTTATGTCTGTTTGTTTTGCCTCTCCCCTTCTCTCTCTGTTTGATTGCTAACTATTAAACCTATTTTGCTATGGGTTGGCTGCTTCCCATGAGCAAATTAAATGGATTCAAAAGGTTGGCTGTTCTTTTCTTTTTTTTCTTTTTCTTTTTCTTTTATATTCTTTTCTTCTGCCTCCTTCCCCTGGTTAAAACAACTAATGTTTGTTTTGACTTGCTTTTACCTTCTAGTGGAATAGTTTAATAGTTGCCCAGAATGAAGATGTGGTAGAACAGTTTCTTTCAAAAAATGTTTTTACTGGTAAGGGTTTTTGTGCATCTAAATTTAGCAGATAGCCTTTTTGTTGCATTGACCTTTCTTGTTGTTGAAATATTCCATGATTTTTTCCTAACAACAATGCCTGTTCTAGAAACCTTAATATATTTTGATCAATGGTGGAAGGTTGGATGGAATTGTGTGAAAGGGATTTGGAATTTTGGAAGGGAAACAATACATGTATAAAATTATGATAAAACTAAAAGAACTTCTAAAATGCCTTTTTTATTTTTATGGGCAATTCATTAGCCTTAAGACTATAGGTATGAACGAGGATTAAAATGGCTTTGCTGCAATCTAATAGCTACGTTTCAAAGTTAAGTAGGTTTGTTTATGTAGTGTTAATTGATTTTTTCCCCCCTTCAATTTCTTTATGGATGACTAAAAGAAGAGTACAGAGAAGTTGGACATAATTGTTTGTGTTTCTTTATGGTTTTGATTTCATTTATATAAATTGGTTGGATATTTTCCATGAGCAAATTAAATGGATTCAAAAGATTGGTTTCATATTTTGCTTATGGGTGGATTTGAATAGTTTGAGCTATTTGATTGTTTTATTTATTTATTTATTCTTTTTGCAGCTGCACCATGTTAACCCATTAAAGGTATCCTAATTCTTTAATAGGATGCTTGGCTTCCATTGGGAATTAAATTGTTCAATCTGTTTTTAGTTTACAATTTTTTTTTTAAATTTAATATTGTTTTTTCTAAGTTACTATACTTATTTCTTATAGCAAGTTTGTTTATGTAGTGTTGATTGAATTTTGTTCCCTTCAATTTCTTTATGGATAACTGAAAAAGGAGTGCAGAGTAGTTAAGATAATTGTTTGTGTTTCCTTATGGTTTTGATTTCATTTATATGAATATGAAATAGGTTACTATGAGATGACATAAGTCTTTTTCAATGAAATGAGTTTCTATAAATGGGTGACTTCTATTTGTTTTCCTACTCTAAGATGAGACAGGTGTTGGAACAATCTTCTGTATAAAATAAATAACTTGAAATAAATCAAACACATAAAAATAAATTACTTATAGAATTTATTTTACTGAAATGTAAAAGTACAAAAAGATCAAGTCGAGTGTGTGACACTTTGTCCTTAAGACAGATTCGCTCCGTTACGGTGTTTACGGATAAAAGGCGTCTATCTCCCAGGATACGATGATCTTTACAAATTGTAATAGCACTCCAAATAATTTGCACGGCGAACTAGAACCTGGGTTCTATACTCTCTAAATTTTTTCCTAAAATTATATGAAGAATATACGCAACAGAGCAAAAATTGGATAGCAAGAAAATGAATTTTTTTTTCCAGTCTATTTTTCGGATGCCAAAGACTACTGAAATGGTTGTATTTATAGGCATACAAAGGCTATCCGAACAAGTATATTTTTGAACTTGAACATGTGCAAAACCCTTGAACAAATTCAGTTTGAAAACTGGACAGATCTGCAACTACTGCAATTATAAAACTATCCAAATTTTGAATCTGTCTGTGCAATTATGAATCTGTTTGAAATTCAACAGATTGAAAAACTGCTGTTTGGACTAATTAATCTGTTTGTGGAATTCGATTCGAAAAGTGGCACAATTATTGGACAAAAAAAAAAAGACTTCAAATTTGAATTAAATTTCATTTTGAAATTCAAATAATTTCCTCCAAAAATTTTCACAAAATTCAAATAAATTCTGTCCAAAAAATTAATGTTAGAACCGATCTGACCCACAACCCAGCCAAGCACGGCTCGGTCGGACGGACGGCGGCAACGCGCGCGCGTGTGTGTGGTGGTTTGGGCTAAGGTTCACTTTGTCCATAACTCCTCCATTCTACAAACTTGGGGTACTCTTTAGGGCCCAACCCAAATGTTGTCACCTAGAACTTATATACACACATAAGTTATCTTAAGTTTCCAATGTGGGATAACCATTTCAAGGAAACCCACATTTTACTTTCTTCAATTTTCTATTTCACAAACCCAAAAACAACATCAAGTTCCCATTCACTCATAAATGGTTTTGGTGAACTGTCTTCACCGTGTGACTTGCCATGCGGCAAGGAACACGTCACCTCTTTGGACCCACCTCAAAAGACGTGTGGGACCCTCTCTATTTTGGGCTCAAAGTTGGCCCAAAATAAGCCTATAAAAAACCAATTAATGAATGGAATTTGACGGAGAAAAAATGTAACAACATGATCTAATGACAAAGAGTACAGATATTGAGAATATTCTGCAAAGGACAGGTAGCTTTTGACTTTGAACCTTCCCTTGTGAGACACTATCGGATTTACTAGCTAACCAATGAACATGATGTCTTGAAATATTCAGCCATTTGTGTAAACCAAGACAATAGAACTGATACAGTATATTACCAGACACAGTTTAGATCTCACTATTGTGTTCATTTTGGCCTTGAACAGCCTGGTCTTTCATGAGTACTCTAAAGACTTATAGCCCTTCACAAATCTCATAGAATCGGCCCAGTTCACACTCATATAGGTGATTCTTATAAAGAGTATCCTGCCATACTCCACTAGGTATACCTAGATATAAGAATCATTAAAAATATTACTTAACCTAAAACACTGCAGACATCACTATTTCATCATAGAAATGGGTAGGAGTTTAACTCCCCGGTGATCTTTATGAGTCATACACAACTCAGTTGTCCCTTTGAACCTAGATCTTGGGATCTCCAGTCAACTAGGTTGGATTGCCGTTGTGGTAACTCTTATTTAGTAGGCTTAAGTCCCATTCCCCTCAATGAATTTTTAACTAACTCACTTGCTAACCCTTTGGTTAGTAGATCCGCTATGTTGTCTTTAGATTTCACATATTCAATGGAAATAATTCCATTAGAGAGTAGTTGTCTTTCGGTGTTATGTCGTCGACGAATGTGTTGTGACTTACCGTTATACATATGACTCTGTGCTCTACCAATTGTTGATTGACTATCACAATGTATACATATAGCAGGCACCGATTTTGGCCACCTTAGAATATCTTCAAGGAAGTGGGGAAGCCACTCTGCTTCTTCTCCAACTTTATCTAAAGCTATAAAATCTGATTCCATAGTAGACCTAGCAATGCAAGTCTGTTTGGAAGATTTCCACGATACAGCCGCACCACCAAGAGTAAAAACATACCCACTGGTGGATTTCGAGTCTCTAGTATCCGATATCCAGTTTGCATCATAGTTCCCTTCAAGTACTGCTGGATATCTAATATAATTTAGCCCAAGGTTACAAGTAAATCAGAGATATCTTAGAACCCTTATAATTGCTTTCCAGTGTTCTACTCTTGGATTACTCGTATATCTACTTAATTTACTTACTGCATAAGCTATATCTGGGCGAGTGCAGTTTATCAAGTACGTTAAGCTTCCAATAATTTGGGCATACTCTAATTGAGAAATACTTTCCTGTACATTCTTAGAAGGAAACAAATTAACATCCACAGGTGTTCTAGCAAGATGATCATCATCTTTGCTGAATTTGTCAAGTATTGTCTCAATGTAATGAGATTGTGACAAAGCATAACCTTCTAATGTTTTGATAATTTTCATACTAAGTATTACTTCAGCAATCCCCATGTCCTTCATGTCAAAATGTTTATTCAACATTTTCTTGGTAATTTTAATCATATCATTATTACTACCTATGATGAGTATATCATCCACAAAAAAGACATACTATAACATAACCGTTGTTTGTGTTTTTAATATAAACACATTTGTCACATTCATTAATTTTGAATCCATTTGACATCATTACTTTGTCAATTTTTTCATGCCATTGTTTTAGCACTTGTTTTAAACAATATAATGATTTAGCCAATTTACACACTTTCTTTTCTTTTCCTGGGATAGAAAATCCTTCTGATTGTTCCATGTAAATTTTTTCATCTAACTCATCATTTAAGAAAGTGGGTTTTACAACCATTTGATGAATTTCTGGATTGTACAACGATGCAATAGCAATTAGCATTCTAATGGATGTTATTTTAGTAACTGGTGAGTATGTGTCAAAATAATCAAGACCTTCTTTTTTTCTAAAACCTTTGACCACAAGTCTTTCCTTTCATTTTTCTTTTGAAAATCCACTTACACCCAAGAGGTTTACACCGTGGTGATAAATCCACCAATTTCCAAGTGTGATTTTGCAGGATGGATTTAACTTCATTGTTTACAGCCTCTTTCCATAAAGAAGCTTTAGCACTGGACATAGCCTCTTTAAAAGTTAAAGGCTCATTTTCTAACAAAAATGTTAGGAAATCTGGACCAAAAGATTTTGAGGTTCTAGCACGTTTACTACGCCTAGGTTCCTCTTCCTCATTTTAATCTATATCTTGCTCTTGTTCTTGATCATGACTAGTTATAACATCATAAGATCTTTTATTATTATTAGTCTCATGTCCAGTCTTATTTGGAAATACATGTTCAAAAAATGACACATTCCAAGATTCAATAATAGTATTTACATGCATTTTGGAATGTTCTGACTTATAAATAAAAAATCGATATGCACTACTATTCATGGCATAACCAATGAAAATGCAACCAACAGTTTTAGGACCTATCTTAGTATTTTTAGGACTAGAAATAGTCACTTTAGCCAAACACCCCCACACTTTTAAGTATTTGTAGGATGGTACTCTCACATGCCACATTTCATAAGGTGTTTGATTCACTTTCTTTCGGGATACTTTATTTAAAATATAATTAGCAGAAAGTATTGCTTCCCCCCACAAGTTCTGAGGTAATGCAGAACTGATTAACATGGCATTCATCATTTCTTTTAAAGTCCTATTTTTCCTTTCAACAATTCCATTTTGCTGAAGTGAGTAAGGAGCGGTGGTTTGATGAATTGTTCCATGTTCTTTACAAAATTCACCAAAAAGTTATTCAAATTCACCACCTCTATCACTCCTAAATTTCTTAATTTTCTTACCAAATTGATTTTCAACATCATTCTTATATTGAATGAAAGTTTCCAAAGTTTCATCCTTAGTTCGAATTAAATAAACATAACTATATCTAGTATAGTCATCTATGAAAGTGATAAAATATTTTTTCACACCTCTAGTTTGAATTGATTTAAAATCACAAATGTCACTATGAATTAATTCAAATAGTTCCGTACTTCTTTCAATTGAATGGAAAGGAGTTTTAGTTAATTTTGCCTCAACACAAATTTCACATTTATGATTTAAATCAATGTCAAATTTAGGTAAACATTCTATATTAATTAATCTGCGCAAAGATCCATAATTAACATGTCCAAGTCTACCATGTCATAAATTTGAAGACTCAAGCAAGTAAGAAGAAGATGTATCTTTATTAATAATAGAGGGTACACCAGTCATTACATTTATTTTGAAAAGGCCATTAGACATGTAACCTTTTCCTACATACATCCCGTTTTTGGTAAGTACAAACTTGTCACTTTCAAAAACTTGCCTAAACCCATTTTTACTCAACAAAGATCCGGAAACAAGGTTCTTGTGAATGTTCGGTACATGCAACACATTGTTGAGAGTAAGTTCCTTTCCAGATGTCATCTTCAGAATAATCTTTTCTTGTCCTTCAACTTTAGAAATTGAGGAGTTACCCATAAAAAGTTGTTCACCATTGTCCACTACGGAATAAGATGTAAACATCTTTTTGTCAACACAAATGTGGTGAGTAGCACTTGTGTCCACTCACCATTCTTTAGGATTTCTAACAAGGTTTACCTCGGAAACAACTCCAGAAAGATTTATGTCATCTACACCATTGGAAATATTGTCCACTTCGGTCATATGGGCTTGAGCAGGCTTCTTACTTGTTATTCCTTTGCCTTTGCGCTTACTACGACAATCTTTGGCCCGATGTCCCTCTTTGTCACAGATGTAACATTTGCTATTAAACTTGTACTTCTTAGTTTCCCCTCCTTTAGAGCCTTGTGAGGAGCTTTCTCCAAAAGACTTTCGTTTCTTTGCTTTTGGAGCATGTTCCACCATATTTGCCTTTGACTCCATTGGATGCTTACCAACTCGCTTTTCTGATTTGCAGTTGTCCTCCTCAATCCTCAAACGCACAATTAATTCTTCTAAAGTCATTTATTTGTGCTTGTGTTTGAGGTAGTTCTTGAATTCCTTCCAGCCTTGTGGTAATATCTCAATTAAGGCTGCAACTTTGATGAATTCACTGAGATACATGCCTTCTGCGTGAATGTCATGCGGAATGAGTTAGAGATTCTGAACTTGGCTGATCACATTCTTAGAATCAACCATCACAAAATTCAGGAATTTTCCAACCACAAATTTCTTTGAGCCAGCAGCTTTTGTTTTGTATTTTTTCTCCAAAGACTCCCAAAGTTCATTTGCTTCTTGATAGGGCTGTAGACGTTATATAATGTGTTGTCAAGTCCGTTTAAGATGTAGTTCTGGCAAAGGAAATCAGCATGTTTCCAGGTATCGACTGTAGCAACCACTTGTCGGTCGGTTTCATCATCTTTCAGAATAGGAGCATCCTCACGGAGAAAACGTGTCAAGTTGAGAGTAGTATGATAAAACAACATTTTCTGCTGTCATCTTTTAAAATCAGATCCTGAAAACTTCTCTGGCTTCTCACCGCGATTGATTGGCACAGTCACAACAGGAGGTGGGGTAGGCGTAATTGCAACCACCATACTAGTACTTGTTTGAGCATTAGTTTAACCAGTTTCAGTAGCCATGAATTCTAAATTATAAAACAAAATTATAATTAGAATTTTATATTACACAGAAAATTTAAACCAAAACCACAGAATTAAATTTTGTAAAAATAAAAGAAACAAAAATTGTAACTTTTATTTCCAATTAATTTGAAAATAAAACAAAATTTTATTTAAACAAATTAATTCCACACGGAAAAATATTTCTGTAACACTTCAAAAATTAAAATACTGAAAACAGAATTTTAATTAATGAATACTCAGAAATTATTTCTGAAAATCAAAATTAATTTCTGACAAACTTCACAAATAAATATTCTGAATTGTTAATGACACCAGTATATTGCTACTAGTTGTCAAAGAAAATAGACAGTATATTGTTACTATCTGTTAAATAGTATATTACTACTATTTTTTTTTCTAACCAGAATATTATTTTGTAAAACCACAGAAAATAATCTTTGTAAGAAGAAGAAAAGAAGAAAGGAAACAAACGAAAAATTCTGTAAATAAAATAATTCGAATCTATCTTAAGATTGTTGGAACAATCTTCTGTGTAAAATAAATAACTTGAAATAAATCAAACACATAAAAATAAATTACTTATAGAATTTATTTTACTGAAATGTAAAAGTACAAAAAGATCAGGTCGAGTGTGTGACACTCAGTCCTTAAGACAGATTTGCCCGCTACGGTGTTTACGAATAAAAGGCGTCTATCTCCTAGGATACAATGATCTTCACAAATTGTAATAGCACTCTAAACAATTTGTACGGCAAACTAGAACCTGGGTTCTATACTCTCTAAATTTTTTCCTAAAATTATATGAAGAATATATGCAACAGAACAAAAATTAGATAGCAAGAAAATGAATTTTTTTTTTCCAATCTATTTTTCGGATGCCAAAGACTGTTGAAATGGTTGGTATTTATAGACATACACAGGTTGTCCGAACATGTATGTTTTTGAACTTGAACAGGTGCAAAACCCTTGAACAAATTCTGTTTAAAAGTTGGACAGATCTGTAGCTGCTGCAGTTATAAAACTGTCTAGATTTTGAATCTATCTGGGCAGTTATGAATCTGTCCGAAATTCAACAGATTGAAAAACTTTTGGACTGATTAATTTGTTTGTGGAATTCGGATCTGAAAAGAGGCACAATTATTGGACAAAAAAAAATGATTTCAAATTTGAATTAAATTTCATTTTGAAATTCAAATAATTTCCTCTAAGAATTTTGAAAAAATTCAAATAAATTTTTCCCAAAAAATTAATGTTAGAACCGACCCGACCCATGCCCGCATCCGGCGACGGTGCGCATATGTGGTGGTTTGGGCTAAGGTTCACTTTGTCCATAACTCCTTCCTTCTACAAACTTGGGGTGCCCCTTGGAGCCCAACCCAAGTGTTGGCACCTAGAACTTATATACACACGTAAGTTCTCTTAAGTTTCCAATGTGGGATAACCATTTCAAGGAAACTCACATTTTACTTTCTTCAATTTCCTATTCCACAAACCCGAAAACGACGTCAAGTTCCCATTCACTCATAAATGGTTTTGACGAACCGTCTTCACCATGTGACTTGCCATACGACAAGAAACACGTTACCTCTTTGGACCCACTTCAAAAGACGTGTGGGACCCTCTCTATTTTGGGTTCAAAGTTGGCCCAAAAGAAGCCTATAAAAAACAAATTTTCCAACAATAGGTCTTTTTCTTTGAATGGATCTTTTATGTTAAAAAATTGTCGCTCCGTATGGAAGGTTGAAACAGTGATTGCGCTTTTTCTACATTCAATTTGGTTTGCTTCTTCATATGTTCATAGAAATGATTTTTCATACTTTTTGGCACTCACATTTGTAAATTGAAATGTCACACTTATTTGGTTACTAAAGAGCATGCATTTGTCTATTCTCTCTCAAATTGGCCCCTCTATAAAACATGTATATTCAAATTGGTGAATCAAACAATGGGAGTTGGATCTTATTTTTAATAACAAATAATGGGCAATTTTTTGGGGATTGATTTTGGATAATGGATAATGGAGATTGCTTACTTATATTTTCTATTCTTCCTTTTGTTTCAGGTACATATGCCTTTGCTTGAAGGAGTGTTTGATTAGCTCATAAAAAGTTGTTGTGGCTTTGTTTGCTGCAATAGTTGATTAGTTAATTGGTCTACCTTCCATTGATGGATTTGTCAATAATTTGTTGCTTATCTATTGTTCAACTTGGCTTCATTTTACATGTTGTGAAAATAAAGAATCTTAAATTTTTATTAGTTAGGCTTCATTTACATGTTGGCTATCTTTCTATGCTTCCTTTTGTTTCAAGTACATATGCCTTGGCTTGAAGGAGTGTTTGATTAGCTCATAAAAAGTTGTTGTGGCTTTGTTTGCTACAGTGGTTGATTAGGTAATTGGTCTGTCGTCCATTGATGGATTTGTCAATAATTTGTTGCTTATCTATTGGATTTGGCTACAAAAATCTTGAGTGAATTGGGCATCTAAAAGGGATAAAAACACAAGGTTCTTTCACATTATGGCATGTAGCAGAAATAGTAGGAATTCTCTGTGTTCAATTGCAATGAATGGGTTAATGATTGAGGAGCCTTTGGAAATTAGGGATGCAGTAAAAGGCTTATTTTATGAGGCTATTTTCTGAAAATTGGAAAGCTAGACCCAAACTATTTGGCCCTTTCAAGAACATAGGTGGAGCTCAAGTTGTGGCACAATTGGAGATAGAATTTACAGAGGAGGAAATTAAGTCTGTTGTCAAGTGTTGTGATGGTAATAAGGCCCCTGGGCCTGATGGTTTTAACATGTCATTCTTCAAGAAATGTTGGAAAATTATGAAGGTTGATGTGTTACAGTTTATGAGATATTTCCATTAGAATACAAGGCTTGTTGGTGGGTTAAATAATTCTTTTATAGCTCTGATTCCAAAAGTTTTAATCCCTTCTTGCTTGAATGAATATAGGCTCATTAGTTTGATTGGCTCCTTGTATAAAATTTAAGCTAAGGTACTAGCTAACAAAATGAAACAGGCGATGCCTAAGATTATTGGTGAGGTTTAGTCATTTTTTTTTTTTTTTTTGCCGGGAAAGAATATACTAGATGGCATTCTGATAGCCAATGAAATAGTGGATGGGTGGAAAAGATCTAACAGAAAAGGCTTGGTACTTAAATTGGACTTTGAAAAGGCTTATGACTCTATCAATTGAGAGTTTTTATTTGATATGCTATCAAAGTTTGGTTTTGGAGCTAGATGGGTAAGATGGATGAAAACTTGTATTTTCTCTGCTAAGATCTTTGTTTTGGTGGATGGGTCACCAACATCTGAGTTTTGTCCACAAAGAGGCTTTAGACAAGAAGATCCGTTGTCACCATTCTTATTCAACATTGTAGCAGAGGGACTCAATATTTTGCTAAGCAAAGCTAAAGAGTTGGGCCTAATTCAAAGGGTAGAGGTGGGTTCTAATAGATTAAGAGTCACACACTTCCAATTTGTAGATGATATGATTTTGTTCTGTAATGCAGATAGGGTGGAGGTGAGCAACATTAAAAGAATTTTAAGATGCTTTGAGATTTCATCAGGCCTAAAAATTAATTATCATAAGAGCATCATCTGCGGGGTTGGGGTAGATGAGGGATTGTTGTAGGAGTTTGCTTCTTGTTTAAATTGTCTCTATCAAAAGTTGCCTTTCAAATAATTGGGGCTTCCTTTGGGGGCTAACCCCAACAAGAGGAGTACTTGGAAACCTGTTCTCGATAAGTTCAAACAGAAATTGTCCACATGGAAGAGAAGGTTACTATCTTTTTCTGGGCGCTTAACTCTAATAAAATTTGTAATGTCTAATTAGCCCATTTATTATCTTTTACTATTTAGAATCCCTGTTGGAGTGGCAAATGAAATTGAGAGAATGCAATCAGCTTTCCTTTGGGCTAGCTTCGACCTCAGAAAAAAGGTACATATGGTCTGGTGGCGGTGGTTACTAAGAATAAGAATTTAGGTGGGTTAGGTTTGAGAAGGATTCAAAGTTTTAATCAATGTCTCTTGCTAAAATGGTGGTGGAGATTTGGAGTTGAGAATCAGTCCCTTTGGAATGCAAAGTATGTGCCAATGGATAGAAGACGGAGTCCAAAACTAATAGGTAGAGGATCCAAGATCTGGTCTGATATAATTCAAGTCGTTTTGTCTAATCCAAAGCTGCATAACTTTTATATCAATAATTCTCAGATAGTTCTGGGGGATGGGAGGAAGGTTCAATTCTGGAGGGACAAGTGGGTGGGTAATGTATGCCTAATGGATGAATTCCCAAGGCTCTTTTCCTTATCTAATGATAAAAATGGTGTGGTTAGCGTGTTCTTTGAAAGAAGGGAAGAGGATGGTGGCTGGAACATGGGCTTTCGAAGACTTTTGTCGGTCTAGGATGAGGAAGAAGCTAATAAACTTTTCAATCTACTGAGCACTACACCAATACTGTGTAATACCAGAACTGATGAGCTCAAGTGGGGCACAGAACCATCTGCTCTTTTTACTATTTCCTCAGTCTACAATTAAAGTGAATCACTACTGGGACCTGTAGTACCAATGGCTGCCTCAATCTGGAACAATTTTTCTTCTTCCAAAGTGCAATTCTTTGGGTAGCTGGCTTGGCTTGTTAAGATCAAAACTTCTAGTTTCCTCTATAGAATTGGAATACTAGCAGGGAGTGCAAATCTGGATTGTGTGTTCTGTTATAATAAGGTTGAAACTGTGAAACATATTCTACTTCACTGTCATTTTGTTTGGTTGCTTTGGTCTAACATTGTACGATGGTGGGGTTGCAGTGGGTATTACCAGGTTCAGTGAATGGACTGTTGCACTAGTGGTCTGGCTGTAGAATGAAGAAACTGGAGAAGAAAATTTGGATGGTTCTACCTTTGGCTATTCTCTGGTCTACATGGAAGCATAGAAATGATTGTGTTTTTAATGGCTCTCAACCAAATTTGGAAGATCTATGTGAAATAGTGAAGGTTAGAGTAGCTATGTGGCTTAAAGCCTTGCCAATTCAGGTGAAGTTTTCTATAAATGACTTGGTTTTTAACCTGCAACAGGTCAAGTATTGTATCAAAAATGGAGGTTGACTGATCTGGATCAAGTCTGGTGGTCTACAATAGCTGCTTGGTTAGGTGTATTGTTTGCTGTTAGTACTCTGCTTTCCCATAAGAGTTTGTACTAGTTCATCAGTCTATAAACGGAGTGACTCACTTCTAGGACCTAAAACAGATGCTCTGCTTAGGTTAGCTTTCTGTTTTTGACTAGTTGGTGTTTGTTGCTTGATAGCAGGGTCACTGAATGGAGGGTTGTTTGTTGTTTAGCAATGGTTGTTGATTTGAATAGAGTCCATGGCAGTAGAGTTGCTTGTTTGTTTTTCATGTGTGCTTTCATGCTGTAATGCTGATGTTATACTGATTGGTTTGATGATTGTGCTGATGTTGTGCTGATTGGTTTGATGATTGTGTGATGCACTGTTGATGCCTGCATAGGCCTCATTGATCTCCTGCTACTGCTGACTGATGAAGCTTTTTTGTTGTTGTGATTGTATAGTTGTTCTGTTCTTCATTGGGTGTTTTTGATTGGTTTCTCACCAATCTTGGGTCAAGTGCTATCATATGATTGTGCCAACCTAGTTGGGATTATTAAGGTTAGCTATGATGCTTTATGCACTTCCATGCTTTGTTGATGTAATTTTGCATGTATTATGCCTTTTTTATCAATAAAGTTTTTGTTTTGCTGATAAAAAAAAAAAATATCCTTGGCTTCATTTTACATATTGTGGAAATTAAGAATCTTAAATTTTTATTAGTTAGGCTTCATTTATATGTTGGCTATCTTCTGGATTATTAGCTAGGTTCAGAACCAGGAAGAGCAAATACTTGATTTTTTTTTTTATGGTAATAATTTGGGTCTTCTATTTTAATTTTTAAATTTCATACAATTTTGATGATAATCATTGTGATAATTTTTACTATAATTTTAAAAATTAGCTTTGTTTAGAATGTCTATATGTTTGATTTTATTGTTTTTCAAAAACAATATGTTTTAGACTTGAAAAATTCAGGTTATACAATGAATGAAAGTATTGTGTGGGTCTATTAGTGAATGTTTCAAGAAATAAAGAGCAATGGCACAACGGCCCATTAAACAAGTGGGCCCTTTTTTTTTTCTTCACAATTTTATATCTTTGTTTGGGCAACTAGAAGTTTATTTATTGAGTTTCTTTTTATTGGAATTTTTCTTCTTGATATAGGTGATTTTGGGGGTGGAAAAGAAATTTAGATTAGGTTGATTCAATAGAATAACTTTACTTGTTACTTTTTCCACTCCCTATAACTCTACCAGTGCTTATAATCAATTAAAATTTTGATTTTAAAATTTAAACACTATAAGCACAATTGTATATTCATTTTCAAATAGTTAGTGCAAACAAATATGATTATAATAAAATAAAATTTTGATTGGATGGGTTATAGTCAATTTTTTTTTCCCCCTTTCCTTTACCCCTGTGACTCTTAACTCAATATATTTTAGTTTCGTTGGGTGAAAATGTTGGAAATGGTTATAAATTCTGGGTAAAACCAGAATTTTATCCTAAGTTCGGTCTATTTTTTAGGTGGGCTCCGTGCGTCGATTTTCACGGGTCAAAATGGTAACACGTTCTATGCCGCGTTGTGATTCACGTGGTATATTTGGTTGCTCAAAACCATTACCGAGTGAATGAGAAATTGAAGCTAAAGTGTGCTCCATGGAAATGGAGTTTTGGTGGAAATTCTTTAAGGTTGTAAAATGGCTTGTCCCACATTGATTTGGTGGAAAATTTTGAATGGGTTTATAAGGCTTGGGTTTGGTACTTGGGGTGTGCCCCAAGGGGTACCCAAGTGTTTTAGAGGGAGAGGTTATGGGAAAAATGGGCTAGACCCATTGGACCCAAAAATCACCACATGCGCGCGCGCCGCCGTCGCCGGCCGTCCGGTCGAGCAGGCTGGGCTGGGCGCGGGTGTAAGGTTGGGTTGGGCTTGTTCGGCCCAATATTAATCTTTTTGGGCCAAAAACATTTGAATTTAATTTTATTTTTGGTAAAATAAAATCCAGAATTCAAAATTAAACTGGTTTGGTTTTACTGTACATTCAAACAGGGTCCTTCCCATTTTTGTTATCTGTTTGAAATTGTAATCCAACAGATTCAAATCTGTAAACCAACAGGTTTCATACCTATTTAATTCAAAACCTACAGCCACCATTACATCTACAAATAGGACAGCCCTCATTTGGATTTTGGAACTCTAATTTTCGTCCTTCATAATTCTGTAAACATCCTCTTCATTTTGCTGCATTATTTTCTTCTCATAGAGAGTATAAACACTTAGTGTGTTCGTTAGGCAATCAATTTGTAGTGCTGCTATTGTTTGTAGTAGATCATTTTATCCTGCAAGATAGACGTCCAAATTCTGAAAGCACCGTGGAGAGGACGAATCTGTCTTAAGGACACAGTGTCAAACACTGGACTTGATCAGATTATAATTCAAACAAATTAAATCAAGTAAGTTATTTAATTTATTTTTATATTCATTTAAAAATAGATGTGACAAACAAATGTGATTATAATAAATTAAAATTTTGATTGGATGCGTTAGAGTCAAATTTTTTTTTTTTTTTTTTTTTTTTTTTCCCTTTACCCCTGTGACTCTTAACTCAATATATTTTAGTTTCATTGGGTGAAAATCATCTGTTATTTTTTACAGGAGCTAAGCCTATTCTTTCCTTTCGTCATTTTTTTTTTCTTTTTCTTTCTTCTTCTTCTCCTCCCATTTTTTTATTTTACTTTCAGAGTGAGGATTGTAAGTTGTGAAATAATAATAATAATAATACTTTCAGCTTTGCCAATTATTTTGTAAGACTCTATAAACAATGCTGAGATTGGCTCAATAAGGTCTAGAAAGAATTTGTAAAAGAAAAATAGTAAAGAGGTCTAGAATAACAAAAGCTAGTTTTAAGCCAATTGGCTGTTTCTTTTTTTCTTCAAATATTTGGTTTTGAAATTAAATTAATTCAGTAGACCATCTATGTTATTAGTTAGTCATCCTAGAGTAATGAGTGATGGCATAAACTTACTTTATGCTTGAAGTAGTTTAAACCTACTTTATACATTTAATTGGATGATTATGCATGATGGTACCTCATAAGTGAAGAAGAATGTGGTTTCACTTTCAACCCTTAATGTTGGTGAAGTGTCCTCTTAAATGTTGTGGGCAAATTCTTGGTGATTGATTTGGAGTATACAAAATGTTATCAATCACCTAGAAAGCATACAAACCAACTAATCCCTTTTTCTTTTTCTGTTTTTTAGTAGGCAGGTCAATTGATTGGTTTGAGGCAAAGGTGGTGTAGGGTATGAGGTGAGAAAAAGCCATGCATTTCATGTAATGATTTTTTGAAATGGTTTAGATTTTAAAAACCCATCTTTATGTAATGATTTTTTTAAATAGGTTAGATTTAAATGTGTTTCTAAATAGTTTTGATTCCAAAAATATTAAAATGATAAATGAACCAGCACAATTATTAAAATGGGTACCATCTGTTGGCCTTAGTCAAGTCTAACCGCCTTGCTACCCAGCCAAGTTGTGCACCATGCTTTGCTGTCTAGCCAAGTCAAGTCGTCTGATTATGTTGAAACCCCCAAATATGCTGCAGATTAGCATTAAGGTCATATTAATGCCTCGCACGTGCCATGTTGTCCATACTTTGGCCAAAGGTCGAATGCCACTAGAGGTGCAACTCCGGTGGGTTCGGTCAGATTGGAAGGTTATCCAAGCCCAGCTCAAGTTGTGCTAAGACGTGTCTAGGCCCACCCAAACCCGAATTGTAACGCGAGATTGCTTGCCCAAGCCTAAGCCCGGCCCCAATTAAACCCAAATTGCCTGAATTGTAAATGAATTTCAATTTTTTTTTACATTATTAAACTATTAAAATTTGACTATATATATATATATTTAATAGAAAATCATTAATACTATCAAAACAAATAATTTATATAATGTAAGAGATGCTGCTATAGTAGTCTTTACAATTTATGAGTAAAAAAAATGAAATAGGCATTTGTATTGGGATGAAGAATGTTGAGTAGTAGTAGTAGTGCAGTGACCCACCGAATGCTGTGGAGATAACAATGTGATGCCATTGACAAACTTTATCCGCAGATAGAGATGAGGACAATGAAATAATCCTGATAAAATGATTCTCATACTTATCATCCTCTTCTCACCTTTTAATTTTTCTTTGTTTTGTCTCATATGCTTCATGTTACCAAATGTTTAGTATTAGCTAGACCCTTTATTTAGTGGGGGAAGAAAAGACAATTGGTGATATTATTTAGTGAGACAAAAAAATAATAACACATTTATTTACCAGAGTTGCTACGTAGCTCGAAAAACGCTTGGCTCAAAACAAATATTTATTTTTTAGAAAATTATTAATAAAATCAAAACAAATAATTTATATAACATAAAAGAGATGTCGCTATAGAAATTTTTACAATTTATGAATAAAAATTAAAAAATGTAAGATTTTGTGTTACTTGTGTATATAATATACATTCAACATGATTTAATAATTTAAATTGCTTTAATATCATGTAATGGCTAATAATTTATATATATTTAATATTTTTATATATCTATATATGTATAATTTGGGTTTTGGGCTGCTTGGGTTATTTGACGTCTTTGCCTAAGTCCGCCCAAATTTAATTCGGGCTTTTGAATTTTTGTCCAAACACATACTGAATTTGAAAATATCTTGTCCAAGTCCTAAAAAAATTCGAGCTGAGTTCAGGTTGCTCCGATTGAGCCTGCCCAAGTTGCATCCCTAAATGCCGTTGCTGAATGATACAACTGATTGCCCACCTTATTGTCTTGACATGCCTCTCTCATGCTGCGGTCCAGGCCTGACATAGGTGCAAGGTGTCACTAAGTGTCAGGCCGCCAACTCCCAAATATTAACGTGCTAACAGTAGAGTTCCTCCACAATCCTACTTAATACTGGTGGCGGACTTAGAATTTTAATTCGGGGGACAATATTAAGATAAGATTTTGACGTAGATTGGTTTAGCACATAAAGTTTAATTTGGCCTGATTTGATAAAACAATAATAATTATTATTAATGCTTTAAAATAATTCAGTTATGATACATTTCAATGAAAATTTTAAAATGTTTTTTTTTTTTTTTTTTTTTTTCTCTGGTTACAGGAAAATCCTCCATATCCTCCTGCAGGTCCAAGGCAACGTCCCTTACAGAGATCACCAGGGTGTCCTGTTAGCCGTTCCAAGCGAGGGGACTATAATCTAGAAACTTGCCTCGACCTCCCAAGACAAGCTCCGCTTAAGTTAAACTTGCACAGCGGGGGTGCATTGAACCCATACCAAGTGCTGATTAGACAATTTGAGATCCAACCTCCTAACCAACTGTGCTTCGCCTAGGAGATTGGCCCAAGGAAAAGGGAATTGAACCTGTGACTTTAGGACTTAAACCCCAAGTCTTAACCACAATGCTACCCACCCTTGAATTTGTTACTATCTTACCAGCCACCACCCCCACCTTAACATCACTGTTAATACCATCACTATAATATTATTTTTAAATTTGCAATTGAGCACTTTTTTTTTCTTGATGGTATTATTTTTCATTACTTTTAAAAGTGATTTATCATTCATTAGTGCTATTAAACGTTTGTTTACCAATGGAGCCCATTAGTGTGAGAAAGCTAAGCCAAGCTATGAATAAATCAAAAACTCCTTGATTTTTTTATTTTTTATTTTGTCGGTAAGTAATTAAACACGTTGACTAATTTTGCACCACTCAAAATAAATAAATAAATCACATACCATGTCATTTCATTTCATCACATCATTCGATGACATTGGTTGGCCACACAATTGAGCACAAATTTTGTAAGTATGCAATTTGTGAGCCACTCTTGTGCATAGTTGGAGCTACATATGTGTCATGATCATGATATGATAGAGACAACATATGCATCAGAATTGCCTCAAGGGCCACTACTTTTCAAGATTTGATTGATTTAGTTGGGGAGTGTTTGAGCAATTTATTCACTCGAGTGGACTTGACCATATAACAAATAATTTTTTTTACACAATTCTAGTTATAATTTTTGTGTCTTTAATTATAATTTATTACAGTATATTATTAATTATAATTTATTATAATATTAATTATAATTCAAAATTTTTTTATTATATTTTATATGATATTTGATTATAACTCAAATTTTTTTTAGTTATCACTTTTTATAATATTGAGTTATGTCATTTGTGATAATTAAATGGTGTTTTGGAAAGTTAGTAAAAAATTAACTTTTAAACTTTTTTAGTGACTTTTTTAACAAAAAGTTAGGTCGTTTTGGGTAAAACAATTGATTTTTTTGGCTAAAAAAATTAAAAAGCCAAAAAATTGACTTTTTATCATTGTTCCCAAAATGATCCTAAATTCATAAATAACATAACTTGCATATGATAGTATTATCTTTTATTTAATTCATATTGTGATGTGTTCAATTTAAAATTTTAAAAAAGAATAATAGTAAAAAAAAAAAAAGACTTGTTAAGTTTATTTGTATATTTATTTTTATGAAATACTATTTTCACAATATTTTATATAAAAAATTATCTTCAATTCGACAGATCATGTACCAAAACCAAGTTAAATTTTTTCATGCACACACATTGTTCCTCTAAACCTTGCAAGAGTAAATTATTCCCGTAATTCTTATTTTATATAGTTAGGGCATATTTGGTTAACAAGATTAGAGTGTGAGATTGGAATTATTAATCTGTAAACCTAATAATCCTGTGTTTATTTTAAAATTTTGTTTCAGGATTATTAATCTAATGGATAATTAATCCAACAAATTTGTAGGATTATTAGTAACGGAGTAGGGATAAGATTATATATCCTGAGTTAGGAAATAAAATAAAAAAACTCTTTTACTTACTAATTCAATACAAATCAAACAATGGATAAAGAGATAATTTATCTTACTAATCTAGTTAATAGTAAATATCACACTAATTTAATAAAATTATTAATACATTCACTATTAATCTTCTGATTCAAACATAGCTAGTATACTTAGAGTATACTAGATTGTATAAATATTATACAAATGCAAGGTTGTTGATTGTGCATGACTGCACAAAACCATCATGAAATGGTTACTCAAACCATGGAAAGCATTTTGGTTTGCACAAAAAGACAGCAAGAAAAATAGCCAAGGCCTCAGCCAGAGCGTGGCCGTTTAAAGGGACAGTAAGCACAGCAATATTCCCATATCCCAGTATTTATGAGTTCGTTTGGCATGAAAATTTGAGTTGGATTACAATTATTTCAGTCATAAAAATATAAAATAAACTTTTTAACTTAATAAAATAAAATATCACATTTAAATCGTAATTATTTTATTTTCTTCTCTTATGAAAGTAAAAAAAATCAAAAAACTTATCTCAAATAACTTTTTAATCCCAAATTAAAATATCCAAAAAACCAACTCATATCTCAAACAAAGGCTATATAATACAAAAAGAATTTTCCAAGAACCAAAATTGCAATCTAACAAGAAAATTCAGCTCAAAAAATTGAAAAACCAAAAAACTCATCTCAAACAACTTTTTAATCTCAGAATAAAATATCCAAAAAATCAACCCACATCCCAAACAAAAACTACATAATACAAGAACAATTTTCCAAGAACCAAAATTGCAATCTAACAAGAAAATCCAGCTCAAAAAATTGATATTTTTCAAAAGGTAAAATAATGATAAATGATAAAAAAAAATTGCATTTGATATCATTGGAGGGTCAACCCTCAACTTCAGACATGTCCTTGTGGGTAACGAAATTATAAAAAAAGGAAGCTACTCAAAACTTAAATGAAAATTTTTCTATGAGAAACTACAACTTCAACATTGTATTCCTCTACAACACCCTCCCCCACCTAGCCCTCACTAAAAACCAAAATATAAAATAAAAATAAAAATAAAAATTGTCATTTCCTATAATTTTTTGCTACTAAAAGATGGAAATAAATAAATAAAAATAAGTGCATGAAATTAATAATACAATCAAGCCCAGATTGCAAGTAAAGACATCAATCCAGCCCCAAGGAAGAGTGCAAAATATGATACGACTTGCAGCCTCACATTGCAGCTCATCCTCTTGCTCAAGAAATCAGCTGCAATTAAGTCCACCAAAGCCATGTAGACTAGAATTCCGGCAGATATGGAATCCAATGTGCCTTCAATGATCAGAGCTCGGGGGCTATCAGGGTTATAAAATGATGAAATCCCGGTTCCAATCGCAATCCCCATCGGGGTTGTGAAGGCAAAGAAACAGGCCATTAGTGTTGTATGGAGGGTCCGAAACTGTGCTTGGGATATGCATCCTCCGAGCGCAAATCCTTCAAAGAACTGATGGAATGATAGTGCTGCTATCAGGGGTCTTATGGTACAAGGGCTTTGTGAAACTCCGAGTGAAAGCCCGATAATGATTGAATGTGATACAATCCCAAGTTCAAGAACCTGCAAAAAAGAAGAGGACAATGCTCAACACAAGTTTATAAAAGCCAGGTTTTCAATTGACTCCACAAAAAATTGATCCTAGATGTGTGGAAAAATTCAAATGAACATTGGTTGAGCAGCAATGAAGATCAATACTTAGAAAACACACCAGCACTATAACTGTGTCGAAGACAAATCACAAAACAACGTTGAATACAATAAAACAGATGTCAAGTGAGTTTATGAACCACCAATACCGGATGCCCCAAATAAAGAAAGCAAGAAAGATGAATTGAGTTTATTTGCATTGGACCAAGTCCCGTTTGACAAATGTCAAGTGATCGTCAACCGAGCATCTAACTACTACTATTTCTTGTCATTTATTTTTTCGGGCATTTCTTTTAACCAGCCATTGAGAGTGGAACTCATCCATCTAAGATAAAATTCAAACCAATTTCCACTCGAAGGTACTGAATAAAAAAATCCAGTCCCTTACAATGCAAATTGTAGGGTCTATATATACATACAAGTCATTGTTTCGATGAACTCAGAACATTTTTTTTTTTTTGACAGATAAGCAAACTTTATTAAAAAAGCATTAAGGCAATACAAAGAATACAAAAATCAAGCCTATCAACAACCCAAAAATCTAACTAATCAATTCCTCAACAAAATCTATAAAAGCCAACACATCCAGATCAACCGTGACAGTGACCCAACTATGCAGCACAGTGAGCAGCTGCCGCTCCAGCCACGGAACCGAGTGAGACACCCCCCGAAAAATGCGCCTATTCCGCTCTAACCAAATCAACCACATCAAGCAATGACCCGCAAACATCCACCCCTTTCGGTGCCTCTTCCCAACCCTCCCCCTAGCCCAACTTTGCAACACCGCCAACACCTAACCCGGCTGAACCCACACCAAACCAAAAGTAGCAACAATGAGCATCCAAAGACAAGCTACCGGACAATGAACAAGCAAATGATCCACTGACCCTGCATCCCCACAACACATGCAGCACCAATTAACTAAAATGTGCCAGAAATTCACTAATTAATGTTCGAATAATTTACTGATTAATTTACTGGGAATTAACAATGTAATTCACGAATTTTTTTTTGATAATTTTATGAGTAAGTTATTATGAATTTGCTGAGTAATTTATACAGAATTTTCTTAGAATTTATTAAATAATTTACTGAGAATTTACAGATAATTTACAAAGTAATTTATAAAGAATTTATTGAAAACTTAACGAGTAATTTATTGAAAATGTACTACGAATTTATGGAGTAATTTGCTGAATAATTTACTTAGAAAATACTTTGAATTTACCAAGAATTTATATATAATTTTCTGAGAATTTATTGAGTAATTTGCTCCTAATTTACTGATTAATTCACAAAAAAAACATTCTTGTAATTTTTTGAGAATTTACTAAGAATTTTCTGATAAATTACTAAGAATTTGATGAATAATTTATAGAGAATTTTACGTGTAATTTATTGAGAAATTTCTTGAGTAATTTAGCAAGTATTTACTGAGAATTTATCGAGTAATTTACTGATAAATTACTGAATAATTCGCTCATTAATTCACTTGTAATTTACTGAGAATTTAAGGAGTAATTTAATGAGAATTTACTCAGTAATATGCTTAGAATTTGTTAAATAATTTACTAAGAATTTACAGATAATTTACCGTGTTATTTTTTTAGAATTTACAGAGTAATTTTCTAATAATTTACTTAGTAATTTGCTAAGTAATTGAGCAAGAATTTTTTGAGAACTTATCGATAATTAACTGAGTAATTTACAGAGAATTTGTCGAGAATTTACGGAGTAATTTACTGGAAATTAACCTATGAATTTACTTAGTAATTTTTTTAGAATTTACACAGTAAATTACTAAGAGTTTATTTAGAATTTACTGAGAATTTGTTGAGTAATTTTCTAGGAACTTACCAATCATTTACGAAGCAATTTACTGAGAATTTACCGAATTATTTACCACGAATTTACTATAACTTTAATGGTAATTTGCTGAGTAATTTATTGAAAATTTACTGTGAATTTAATGAGTAATTTACTCATTATTTATTGAGAATTTTCTTAGAATTTATTGAAAATTTTCAGAGTAATTTACTTTGAATTCATTGAGTAATTCACCGATAATTAACTGAGTAATTTATAGAGAATTTATTGAAAATTTAACGAATAATTTACAGAGTAATTTTTTAAAAAATTTCAGTGAATTTACTTAGTAATTCACAAAAAAATTTCTAATGATTTTCTATAAATTTACGCAGAATTTTTGAATAATTTACAGAATAATTTTCTGAGAATTTTGCGTGTAATTTATTGAGAATTTTACTGAATCATTTAATGAGAATTTACTGAGTAATTTGTTGAGAATTTACTGCGAATTGACTAAGAAATTTACTGATAAATTGTTAAGTTCTTCACTGGGTAATTTAGTTGGAAATTAGTAAGTAATTTATTGAGAATTTTCTGAGTAAGTTACTAAGAATTTATTGATAATTTATTTAGACTTTATGGATTAATTTATTGAGAATTTACTAAGTAATTTACTTAGAATTTATTGAATAATTTATTGAGAATTTATAAAGTAATTTACTGAGAATTTACAGGAAATTCACTAATTAATATTCGAATAATTTACTGAGTAATTTACTGAGAATTAACAAAGTAATTCATGATTTTTTTTTGATAATTTTATGAGTAATTTATTATGAATTTACTGAGTAATTTGTACAGAATTTTCTTAGAATTTATTAAATAATTTACTGAAAATTTACAGATAGTTTACAAAGTAATTTATGGAGAATTTATTGAAAACTTAACGAGTAATTTATTGAAAATGTACTACGAATTTATGAAGTAATTTGCGGAATAATTTACTAAGAAAATACTTTGAATTTACCAAGAATTTATATAGAATTTTCTGAGAATTTATTGAGTAATTTGCTCATAATTTACTGATTAATTCACAAAAAAAACATTCTTGTAATTTTTTGACAATTTACTCAGAATTTTCTGATAAATTACTAAGAATTTGCTGAAAAATTTATTGAGAATTTTACGTGTAGTTTACTGAGAAATTTCTTGAGTAATTTAGCAAGAATTTACTGAGAATTTATCGAGTAATTTACTGATAAATTACTAAATAATTCACTCATTAATTTACTTGGAATTTACTGAGAATTTAAGGAGTAATTTATTGAGAATTTACTCAATAATTTGCTTAGAATTTATTAAATAATTTACAGATAATTTACCGTGTTATTTTCTTGGAATTTACAGAGTAATTTTCTAATGATTTACTGAGTAATTTGCTAAGTAATTGACCAAGAATTTTTTTAGAACTTATCGATAATTAACTGAGTAATTTACAGAGAATTTGTCGAGAATTTACCGAGTAATTCACTGGGAATTCACCTATGAATTTACTTAGTAATTTATTTAGAATTTACTCAGCAAATTACTAAGAGTTTGTTGAGAATTTACTGAGAATTTGTTGAGTAATTTTCTAGGAACTTACCAATCATTTACGAAGCAATTTACAGAGAATTTACCGAGTTATTTACCACGAATTTACTATAACTTTAATGGTAATTTGCTAAGTAATTTATTGAGAATTTACTGTGAATTTAATAAGTAATTTACTCATAATTTATTGAGAATTTTCTTAGAATCTATTGAAAATTTTCAAAGTAATTTACTTTGAATTCATTGAGTAATTCACTGATAATTAACTGAGTAATTTATAGAGAATTTATTGAAAATTTAATGAATAATTTACAGAGTAATTTGCTGAGTAATTTTTTTTTAAAAATTTCAGTGAATTTACTGGGTAATTCAAAAAAAAATTTCTAATGATTTTCTAAGAATTTACGCAGAATTTTCTAATAATTTGCAGAATAATTTTCTGAGAATTTTGCGTGTAATTTATTAGAATTTCACTGAATAATTTAATGAGAATTTACTGAGTAATTATTGAGAATTTACTGCGAATTGACTAAAAAAATTACTGATAAATTGTTAAGTTCTTCACTGGGTAATTTAGTTGGAAATTACTATGTAATTTATTGAGAATTTACTGAGTAAGTTACTAAGAATTTATTGACAATTTACTTAGACTTTATGGATTAATTTATTGAGAATTTACTAAGTAATTTACTTGGAATTTATTGAATAATTTACTGAGAATTTATAAACTAATTTACTGAGAATTAACAAAGTAATTCACGAAATTTTTTTTGATAATTTTATGAGTAATTTACTATGAATTTACTGAGTAATTTATACAGAATTTTCGTAGAATTTATTAAATAATTTACTGAAAATTTACAAAGTAGTTTATAGAGAATTTATTGAAAACTTAACGCGTAATTTATTGAAAATTTACTACGAATTTATGGAGCAATTTGCTGAATAATTTACTAACAAATTACTTTGAATTTACCAAGAATTTATATAGAATTTTCTGAGAATTTATTGAGTAATTTGCTCATAATTTACTGATTAATTCACAAAAAAAAAAAGTACTCTTGTAATTTTTTGAGAATTTACTCAGAATTTTCAGATAAATTACTAAGAATTTTTTGAATAATTTATAGAGAATTTTACGCCTAATTTACAGAGAATTTGTCGAGAATTTACCGAGTAATTTACTAGGAATTTGCTTAGTAATTTACTGGGAATTTACTTAGTAATTTACAGATAAATTTAGTGAGTAATTCACCGAACAATTTACTATGAATTTACTTCAGAATTTATTTATAATTTACTCAGTAAATTACTAAGAGTTTACTGAGAA
>NW_021027805.1:0-10433 GCF_004153795.1 Camellia sinensis | reverse complement strand
GCTTTGTTCTTGTCTGGTGTGTTGCCGAGGTCATCTTAAGCCTAGACACCTTCGAAACCTTTTCCACTTAGAACTGTCGTGGAATCCCTTTGGTTGACCTCCATCTCCACCCTGGCATATTGGCCGAGATGTCACTATCTAGGCCGAGGCGCCCGTCGCCTAGGCCGAGATGTGCATCATCTAGGCCGAGATGTTAATATCTAGGCGTTCTAGATCCTTGACCCTTGCACTAGCGATTTTGTTCCTAGAATGGTATGACCTAGACCGAGGTGTGGCACATCTAGGCCAAGGTGCGGCACAGCTTAGTCAAGTGTTGTCCTTCCAAGCCGATGTCCTTGCCTCTTGCTTGCCGGAGTCTTGTTGTTGGCCGATGTTGTTACTTACCGGAGTGCTCTTGCTGTTTAGCTTGTTGAATACGCTTTGTCTTGGTTTTGTCTAATCAGTCAGCCACCTTTTTTAGTAGAGCCAACCAGCCGGTGCCACGTGTCCCAGCAGAGGGATTAAGTCAGTGACTGTCGGGAGAAACATACCATTTTGTATCAAATCTTGTGTTTTAGAGAGAGAGAGACTCTAGGAAGAAGGAGGAGAAGTTTTGAGTAAGAGAGTGAGCTTCCAAGCTTGATCGTTGCAGCTTGAACCGTTAGATTCGAGTTTTGAGGTTAGAATCCTAGCCTACTCTTGTTGTTCTTATTGATCATCTAGCTTCATTGCACGATCAAACATGTTCGACACATCATGCATTGATTTAAAGTTGGTTTTAGAAAGAGAAAATGGTTTTCATGTGTTCTTGTAGAAAAGCCTCGTTTGATCCAAAAGTTTGCATTAAAGCTCATGTTTTTGTGTTGTTTTGATAAGATCTTTGAGCATGGGTACCCAGGTCCATGTTTTTGAATTCATAGCATGAAATCTCAGCTTTCGTAATAGCAAGTTTTGATCTTGCATTCATCTTTCTCATGTTCATGTTCTTCATGTTCTTCATGCTTATGTTCTTCATGTTTATCAAGAGGGAAACCCAGATTTTCCTGACTTCGCTTTTGAATGTGGCCGTCGGCGCCACACCTTAGCAAGGAGGTGTGGGACCTCTGTCACGACCCCAAACCACCCCTAGTAGTTTGGTGCCGTGATGGCCAGTAATCCGTAATTACCGAAGGCCAACTTCCAAGGTTCACACACAATCAGAGTATATATATATATGGGCTCACAAATGCGGAAGCAATAATGCAAAATACAAGTGGTCCATAAGAGCAGTGCATAAGTCAAATGAAATGGCATACATCTTTACATAGCTTTACAACTTGAGTACAATAAAGAAATGAAATACAAAATGCATCTTGACCAAAAGGCTTCTCAAGCCGACATATGCCAAAACAACAAAAACATAAGCCGAGAAGCATAATCTTCAAGACGCCACAAAATATGAATCCGAGGAACATCGGTAATACATCCAAAACACATCGGCAAAGCATCTAGGCCTCATCGCCTTCTTGCTCATCACCTACATATATATAGAGAGGGTGAGCTTGGATACTCAGTGAATGGTACAAGTAATAAAGGGGTCTGCATGCATGACATCCGAGATCCTTAACAATACAATGCATAAACATAGCTTATATCAAAACGTGGAATGAATCAAGTTCTTCTACAAATTTAACAAGCTTTGTCAATCAAGACTTTCGAGGCTTCCAAGTTCCAAGGATGATATTTGCGATTTTGTGCTACTAATGCTTATAGTCCCCTAGCACGTACGGACTTCCACCACAAATGCTTAAAGTCCCCTGGCACGTACGGACTTTCAAAGATTGTCATCCAAAACAAAGCTCACTTGATAACTTGCCATTCAAAATAAGGCTTATACTTGTCACATAAAATAGAGAGGTCATTCATGCTTAACAAATACTTTTATCAAAACGAGGCAAAGCTTTATCAAAATCTTAAGAACATATCTTTATTAAAAATACCACTCACCTAATTCTGCAATGTCGGGGTTACAGGCAAAGGTCCAAGGCCTACAAATACACAAGGGATCCCATTGAATGCACTAACAAACAAACTTTACATGTATGCAAATGATTTCGGCATTCATCAAAACCAAGTCGAACCAAGACAACTACTGTTTCTCCTTTTGGGAAAAATATGTTGGGTACCAACCAGGCTATTGCCGAGGTCCCACACCTCTTTGCCGAGGTGTGGTCCCAGCGGCCTTACCCAAGGAAATGAAGCCGGGAAACCTGGGTTTCCCTTTGCTGAAGAACATGGAGAACATGAAACACATGAATGCTCAATCTTAACTTGTCACTACGAAATCTGGGATTTCATGCTATGAATTTCAAAACATGGACCTGGGTACCCAAACTCGAAGATCTTACGAAAACAAACACAAAAGCATGAATCTTGATGTAAACTTTCGGATTAAACAAGGCTTTTATTCAAGAACTCATGAACACTACTTATTCTTTCTAAAACCAGACTTTCAATCAATGCATGGCTAGCAAATCAAATTCAATCATGCGATGTAGTTAGATGATCATAAAGAATCACAAGAGAAGATCAAGAATCTAACCTCAAGACACAAATCTAACGGTTTGATCTCTAGGAATCAAGCTCAAGGATCTACTTTCTCACTCTACAACTTCTTCTTCTTCCTAGAGCTTCTCTCTCTAAAAGACAAGGACTTGATACAAAATGATAGGTTCTTTGGCTGGTTTCAGACTTAACCCTCAGCTGGGACACGTGGCAGCGACTGGTTGGGTTTCCTCAAAAAGATGGCTGACAGGCCAGGCAAAAGCATGGCGATAGAGTGTTCAACAAGTAAAACGGTATGGGCGCTCTGGCAAGACGCTGACATCGGGCGAAACCATCGACTCCGGTAGGTAAGGTATCTATGACCTCGGCTAGAACGAACAACACTTGGCCTAGCTGTGCCACACCTCGGCCTAGGTCGCACCAATCCAGGAACAAGATCACTTGGGTTCAAGGTTAACATCTCGGCCTAAATGATACTTCTCGGCCTAGAAAATGACATCTCGGCCAAAATGCCAGGACGGAAACAAAGGTAAACCTAAGTGGTTTCAAGATGGTTTTAGTTTTAAAGTGACCTCGGCTAGGCTTACCAAGGGGAACAAGACCTAACGAGTAATTCACATGAGCACAAACCATGACAAGAATCTTATTCTAGATAAAACAAGTCGAGAAAATTCACTAATGCAAGTTTATCACAACAAGATTATACAAATGCTCATGCTCGAGGCTAAGGTGGGGATTGAGGGTCTCTACAACCTCGGTCTAGACCTGGTAGTTGCCCAGCCTGTTTTCCAGAAATAAGAAACGGTGTTTTGATTTGATTTGACTTAGTTTTTGAAGAATACCGAGGTCATTTGCATGCATGCTAGACTTGCTTTGAGTAGTGCATTCAATAGACTTTGTCATGTGTTTGTAGGACTGAGACTTGCCTTGACCCCGACGTTTGACGAACTATGTGAGTGGTATTTTTAATAAAGCTATGTTATATGTTTTGATAAAGACTTTGCTTTGCTTTGCTTTGTTTTGAAAGTATTTGTTAAGCATGAATAATTGTCCCTATTTTGTATATCAAGCATGATCCTGTTTTGATGATCTTCTCGGAAAGTCCCTTGTGCTGGAGGACTCTAAACTTTCGCAGCACATCTCGTTTGAAGGTCCCTTGTGCTGGAGGACTCTAAACTTTCGCAGCACATCTCGTTTTGAAAGTCCCTTGTCCTGGAGGACTCTAAACTTTCGCAGCACGTCTTGTCTTGAAATGTAACAACCCTCATTTCAACTTAGTCATGCTTGCATACAATTATGAATGATCTTGTTTGGTATGTGCATTTGCAAATCTTGTCTTGTTTTGCTCGAATGTTGCTTGCATACTTTGTTCTTGCCTGGTGTGTTGCCGAGGTCATCTTAAGCCTAGACACCTTCGAAACCTTTTCCACTTAGAACTGTCGTGGAATTCCTTCGGTTGACCTCCATCTCCACCCTGGCATATTGGCCGAGATGTCACCATCTAGGCCGAGGCGCGCGTCGCCTAGGCTGAGATGTGCATCATCTAGGCCGAGATGTTAATATCTAGGCGTTCTAGATCCTTGATCCTTGCATTAGTGATTTTGTTCCTGGGATAGTATGACCTAGACCGAGGTGTGGCACATCTAGGCCAAGATGTGGCACAGCTTAGTCAAGTGTTGTCCCTCCAAGCCGATGTCATTGTTACCCTGCTTGCCGAAGCTTTGCCCTTAGCCGAGATCATCACTTGCCAGAGTACTCTTGCTGTTTAGCTTGTTGAATACACTTTGTCTTGGTCTTGTCTTGTCATGTCAGTCACCTTTTTGGATAGAGCCAATCAGCCGATGCCACGTGTCCCAGCAGAGGGATTAAGTCAGTGACTGTCGGGAGAAACATATCATTTTGTATCAAATCTTGCCTTTTAGAGAGAGAGACTCTAGGAAGAAGAAGGAGAAGTCTGAGCAAGAGAGAGTGAACTTCCAAACTTGATCGTTGGAGCTGGAACCGTTAGATTCGAGTTTTGAGATTAGAATCTTAACCTACTCTTGTTGTTCTTATTGATCATCAGGCTGCATTGCATGATCAAACCGTGTTCGGCACGTCATGCATTGATTTAAAGTTGGTTTTAGAAAGAGAAATTTGGTTTTCATGTGTTCTTGAAGAAAAGCCTCGTTTGATCTGAAAGTTTGCACTAAGGCTCATGTTTTTTGTGTTTGTTTTTGATAAGATCCTTGAGTATGGGTACCCAGGTCCATGTTTTTGAATTCAAGCATGAAATTCTCACTTTCGTAAAGCAAGTTGATCTTGCATTCATGTTCTTCATGCTCATGTTCTTCATGTTGTCAAGAGGGAAACCCAGATTTTCCCGACTTCGCTTTTGAATGTAGCCGTCGGGGCCACACCTCGGCAAGGAGGTATGGGACCTCGGCCTAGACCTGCTAGTTGCCCGACATGTTTTCCAGAAATAAGAAATGGTGTTTTGATTTGATTTGACTTAGTTTTTGAAGTATGCCGAGGTCATTTGCTTGCATGCAAGACTTGTTTTGAGAAGTGCATTCAATAGACCTTGCCATGTGTTTGTAGGACTTGGACTTGCCTTGACCCCGACGTTTGACGAACTAGGTGAGTGGTATTTTTGATAAAGCTATGTTATACGTTTTGATAAAGACTTTGCTTTGCTTTGTTCTGAAAGTATTTGTTAAGCATGAATAATTGTCCCTATTTTGTATATCAAGCATGATCTTGTTTTGATGACCTTCTCGGAAAGTCCCTTGTGCTGGAGGACTCTAAACTTTCGCAGCACATCTCGTTTGAATGTCCCTTGTGCTGGAGGACTCTAAACTTTCGCAGCACATCTTGTCTTGAAAGTCCCTTATGCTGGAGGACTCTAAACTTTCGCAGCACTCTCGTGTTAAAAGGCTATGGGCCTTTGTAACATAGGCCCCTTGTGCTAGAGGACTCTAAACTTTTGTAGCACCCTTGTTTGAGATGTCACTCTTGTTTTGTCTTGTTTTGCCACTGACGGTTTACCGCGTGGATATGTTTGCCGGAATGTTATCATTTGTAAAACGTGATACTAGTAAGTATCCCTTGAAGCTTTGAAGATTTGTCAGATGGACGAGGTCCATCCCTTGTTATCTAAAGTTTTGACTTGTATTGTTTTGAAAGGACTTCGGCTATTATTCATGCGAACCCCTTTATTATTTATACCATTCACTGAGTATCCAAGCTCACCCTCTCTATATATATGTAGGTGATGAGCAAGAAGGCGGTGACGCCTAGATGTGATTCTAGAGCTTATTTTGGATTTTGATTATGTTGGCTTAGCCTGTATTTACGTCGGAAGTCTTGAAAATTATGCTTCTCGACTTGCAATATTTATATTTCGTACACGTCGGCTTGAGAAGCCTTTTGATCAAGATGTATGTTTCGTATGTATGTTACGTCGGCAACTGGGATGTCGGCAATCTGGCAGACTCCGTTCCTTGACCTGTAGTTCGTACATTTTGTTTGTGCCGGCTTGTGAAGCCCTTTGTTAAAAATTTAAGATGTAATTTGTACTTTGCTTCATTTTTAATTAAGTTGTAACCCATATGCAGATGATTGCTATTTCATTTAACTTATGCACAGCTCTTATGGACTAATCTGTTTGTATAAATCGCTTTCGTACTTGTTAGCCCCATATATTTATACTTTGATTGTGTGTGAATTTTGAAAGTTGGCCTTTGGTAATCCCAGATTACTGGCCATTACGACGCCCAAACTACTAGGGGCGGTTTGGGGTCGTGACAGAATGGTATCAGAGCACAAGTTCCTTAGTATACGTTATTCACACTCTTTGAGTCCAAAAGAGCATAGGATTTCCCCTTAGAAGGATGTTAGGATTGCATCATATTGCTTGCTATGTGGTCAAGGTGTGCATCATCTCGGCATGCTTAATTGTTACTTGCCTACGTGATTATTGGTTCATTTTGTTTAAAAGTCACGTTTTGCATACTCATAGCATCATAAGGAGAGGTAGACCTCCAGTTGGCCGAGATCAGTCCGAGGACAGATTGGACAGACTGGAAAGGTTAGTTGAAGGTTTGGTCCGCGAGTTAAGGCAGACAAGACAGCAGTATGCTAGTGCTACATCTACTTAGGCCGAGCAGACGAACGGCCGAAATGCAGTTCCACCTCCACCTCTCCCAGTACCACAAGTGCCCCCACAGCCAGCCTTATATGGGGATGGCACGATAGCTTTGATCAGAGAGTTCAAGAAAATGAAGCCACCGAGATTCCAAGGGGGTATAGATCCGATGAAGGCCAAAGCGTGAGTTTTGGAAATGGAAAAGCTGTTCGAGATCTTTCCCAGCACCGACACCCAGAAGGTGACATTAGCGGCTTTTACACTAGATGACGACGCCCACAGATGGTGGATGATGGTTCAAGAAAGCAATCCAGACTTGACTTGGACCTGATTTTTGGAGTTGTTTTACACCAAGCATTTTCCCTTAAGTGTTCGAAACCGCAAGGCTACCGAATTTCAGACTTTGACGCAAGGCAGTAGAACAATAGCTGAGTATGACCGTGCCTTTACCGAGTTGGCGAGGTATGCACCCCACATGGTCAATGATGAATATATGAAGGCTAGAAAGTTTGAAAGCGGGCTTCATGGACCGATACAAGACCGAGTTAACATGCTCAACATGCTGACTTACGCTGGAGTACTGGACAAAGCCATTCTGGCCGAAGCTAACCTGAACAGATATCAGAGTTCAGGAGAGAGCCAAAGGAAGAGGCAGAGTTATGACAATCGCCGAGCATAGTTTGGTGCCAAGAAGAAAGCGAATGTTGGTAGTTCAAGCAACCCAAGGCAAGAAAGTGGAACTAAGCCGACATGTTCCAGTTATGGAAAGCCACATTTCGGGGTCTGTCGTCGGGCGTCTGGAGCTTGTTACGAATGTGGTGAAATAGGTTATTTTGTGAGGGACTGTCCAAAAATGAAGGCTGATGAAGGTAAGAAAGATGAGAATACTTCGGGCTCCGTGCAAAAAGGTAACGCTGGGAAAGGACCGATAAGGCAAGGCAGAGTTTTTGCACTGGTACCAGGAGACACTCAAAATGCTGAGACAGTGGTGTCAGGTATACTTCCAATTTGCTCTCAAAATGCATATGTATTGATTGATTCGGGTTCTACGTGTAACGCCCTCAAAATAATAACATTAATTGACATATGAAATATTATCCACAATCTTCTATTCATTCAGAGTTTCATAAAAAGTATCACATGTTAACAACAAAAAGCTAAATGCCCTACGGGCTTACAGCTTCCAAGTTAACACTTGGTTACAAACAAAAGAGTACTAACTCATCTACACATTAAGCCCTCAGCTTGAATATACATGTAATACATCAAAAAGGAACTTAAACAACAAAAAAAAATCTGTCCGCCTCTAGCCTCCCAAGCTATGACCTTGGAGGTGGCATGCTACCTGTACCTGAAAATGATATTCCCATAATAGGGTGAGCCACAGCCCAGTAGAATACACTAAACCAAACATGAACAATGACTCAGAGATTAGCAGTTGATAGATGGCCAATACAGATATCCCTTATCACATTTTACGGTTTCATGACATACAAGTCCATATTACAGTCCATTTTCCAATTCCTTTCAATTCTCAATTTACAAACCATGGCTCAGAAACCTGTGGCCAAACAACTCATATGAGACAGTAACTCATATCAAAGACTTCCCATTTCATAATAATAAGCATACTAAGCTATATCACACAAGCAACAGATAAGCATACAAGCTATATTCATACTTCCTCAGATATGCATATTGAGCACTATCACACTTCCAATGACAAGCATATGAGCTCTGTCAACACAGTACTAGATAAGCATATGAGCTCTATCTACGGAGTCCATCCCTATCTCCATCCCAACAACATCCGGTTTAGAGGTCCATCCCTATCTTCCCTTAAACCGTGGAGTACATCCCCTATCTTCCTCCAACACAACACAATGCATATAAACAATAATTATACACATCATCACGCATACACAAAATTTAACGTGTCTTTTTCAATCAATCATAATGCAATGACTCCATTCCAGTGATTAGTTTCCGTTTGACTATCATCATGCAGTGTCTACAACAATCACGACTATCCTCCACCGATAGCCCAAAGCATTATTCTATACAAGTAAATAAAATGCAACAAAATGGATATAAAATCGACATTTCCAATGAGGTGAGTGACATGAGATCCAACTACACCCTTTAATCCCATGTATTCCCAATCTCAACATTTTCATTTCATAACCTTCATTCTTCTCAAACATTAATTAACCCAATTAATCAAACAATGTTAATTGGGCAATTCTCCCATAATTAACATTTCAACCCTTAAGGTCCCATTTTCATCAATGATTGCACAACATTTCATTCATCTTTCTATCCAAACATGTATCTAGGTTTATTATAAATCAAACCCCAAACTTTTTGTAAAATTACACCCAAAAGCCTCCAACTTTCACAATAATACCAAACTCAACCCCAACATCTCAAAATACTAAATTCTAAAGACAAAATCCATAGAGAGAGTAGAGATATCCTCTACCTCAATCATCCGGAGCCCCAAGGGAGAAGATGAACAAACCCAACGTGCTCCAAATCCCGAAATTTTCATGAATTAAAATGTAGCCCTCGACGGATAACAACTCTTTTGTAAAGCCAAAGATGAGCAAATCACTCATACAGATCAAAACTTAGAGAGATAGGTAGAGTTCTAGAGTGTGAGAGGCTCAATCAATGGTGTTTTGGAAAAAGTAGGAGAGAGAAGAGAGACAGAGAGTGAAAAGAAGTGATTTGAAAAGTCAAAACACGGAGGGCTTTAACCAGTCGCCCCTCGAGAAATCCAACGCCCCGCTCCTGAGCAGTCACTTACAGATCCTCGCCGCTCCGTAGCCGGCAAATCCCCCCGCTCGAGCTCCGGATACACCTTCCCAGAACTTTTGCATGAAGGGTCTCCCGGCCGAGCTTTTCCAACTTCCCGCTTCGAGCGTCACTCACACAAACCCGCGAGCGGCCAATCTCACGCTCGGACGTCGAAACACTGCACAGGAAAATACTGGATGGCGTGAAACTCTTTTTCCGCTTTCCGAAAGCGGCCCAAAAACCCGCTCGAGCGGACAGGTCAAAATCTGGGCAACTTAGTTTAGTTTCTAATCTCAAGACCAACCCTGTTAACAAACCTGCCCTACACATCCTATAACCTCAAATTACAAGTAAGAAGGATGTACACAGAGGTAAAGATAAACTACAACATCACGGACACATGTCGGATCACTGTTACAACAAGGGTAAATCTCGGATCGCGTATAAACCCCCTCCCTTAAGAATTTCGTCCCGAAATAAGCACAAGTTTCAAAAAACATGTTTTCCTCCATTTGTTAACAATGTTACATTTTTAACATTCAAAACTCAACCCATTACGGTCATTTCCCATCCCTTAACAAGAGGCATTTCACCAATTATGTAAACAACATATGTACTTTCAAACATGCATAACATACGCATTTCCTTTCCAATTTCACAATATATTCGACATAATAATTTACATTTCAACTTCCAATGAGGAAAAGTTCCAAAACATACTTCCAATAAACCAAAACAATTTTCAATCTTTCACAACTTAAGACATATACAAAAGTCTTTAAGTTCAACATGTTCAAAGTCTAAATGACAAGATTACATATTCAACAAACAAGTTCGGATATTTTCGCGGACTTCCAAACTCACGTTCCATAGTGGCATCTTCACTCCGTGAGTTTCCACAGAGACTTTCACAAAGAGAATGGTTCTGCCAACGCTAGACCTGATCCCGCCTATCCTAAGCCGAATCAGTCTCTCCTCATACGAG
>NW_021027803.1:606816-622991 GCF_004153795.1 Camellia sinensis | reverse complement strand
AAAAAAAAAAAATCAAACAAATTTACAAATTTGCACAACACCCATATTTTATTCATCTCCGGGATCAACCCCGATCATAATTTTACACAAAAAAAAAACAAAAAACAACAACAGCTTTGTTTTCTTTTCTGCAGCCGGCCACCAACCGACCTCACTTCTTCGCCTATTCCGCCGGTCTCTTCTTTTTGCCTCCGTCCTGGGCGGCCCTTGCCAGTGCTGCCTCCGTGTTCCCCACGCCGCCGAGCACGTTCCCTCCTCCCTGCCCCTCCACTGCTGCAGCAAATGGCGGCCCTCCAAATCGGAACACGGTGGCCTTCCGCTTCAGCTCCTTGTTTTCCGCCTTTAGCACACTTATCTCTGCTCGCGGATCCTTATACATGCGCTGGAGCAGAGCCAATTGACCGTTTAAATGCTGCACCTCATTTGTCCTACTCTGCAGCCGGTGCGACAAGTTTGTGACTGCCGTCATCGTCTCCACACAGGACTTCAAAGTATACTGATTGGCTTCAATGTCAGTTTGCACTGCCATTTTTTGCTCCACAGACCGCATAGAAAAGTTCAACGGAGCAAACCCTGGGGCGCTTGGTTGCAGTAGCATGGGCATGATATTGACCAGTGCTTCAGATTACATCATGAGATTCAGGATCTCATTGGCACTAAAGTGATAGCACCTCCTGACAAGCCAAATGTCACTACAAACCCCCTCCCACCACATAATCAACCCCTTCCTCCACCCAGACAAGTAAACCTGATTCAAACAATGGTCGTCCCACACGACCCCAGCATATACATCACTTCCTCCCACCTGTCTAAGCCAGCGTTGTTCATCCTAGAAAGCACAGACTTGTGCATGATAAGCACATCAATATCCTAACCTAAACAAGAGGGCATGCTTGAGGGCTCTACAAGCTTAATTGAGGAAGTATACAACCCTTGCCGCTTCATTACGCCAACTGATCAGGCCAAGCCGAGGGTGGAGTTGCTAGAGGAAATGGAGGTAAATGTAGTCCCAGAGGACAGGCCGAGTCAGGGGTTGGATGATTTAGCAGAGCTTGAGGAGGACATCGCTAATCTGCAATTTCTTGACGGACAGGACCCGGGGATGTGCACATCAACTGGTTTGACCTGAATGAATCAATAGATAATGCAGGGTGGCTTAGTGATGAGCCAGATAATGATGAGGGGTAATGCCGATGCCATTCCTTTACCATTCCCTCCTCCAAGTCAGGTTGAAGACGAATCAGAGTTTGAGGCTGATGCCGAGGATAAGGATGAAGAGAACAATGATGATGAGGCCTTGGTGAGAAAACCCAAGGATGCTATTGAAGCCAAGTCCCCTCCTCCTGCTGAGCAAGTCATGGATTTAACCTTGGATGAGGAGGGTGATGAGGTTGGGGAGGCACCCAAGGAAGTTGCCATCGGGCAACTATCATCCGACCTTCTTTTGGCTGAAAGAAATCTGGACAAAACGCTGGCTGAGATTGATGCCGAGATTGAAGCAGAAAAGGTTGCCGAGGAGGTTCCACCAGAGTCTTCCGAGGTCCTAGCCCCTCCAGCTGCTAATGCTGAAGAGTCCTGATTCGAATGTTTTCTGTACTTTTTATACTTTGTTTTATCTTCTGAACAATGTACACTTCCTTTTATGGCCGATATGCCTTCCTTCTGAACAATAGTTTTTCTATGGATGCTTCAATTCCTTAATTTCTTTTTGATTTGCTTCTGCTTGGTTGTATGCCTTCTATATTTTGCTGCCTTTGTGCAATCTCCTCGGGGTTACGTACCTCGGGTACAATCAATATTAAACTTTACTTCGGCAAGATACAGACCTGCAAACTTTTCATAAGTTTCAACAAGTGTAAAACATATACTATTCAATGCCAACTTTGCAAACTTTTTCTCAAGTTTCAACAAGTATTTAAACACTGATCTCGGTCTAACCTACTTGTAAATTGCTGCAAATTTCAACAAGTGTCAACATATACTGTAAATTTTTCTCAAGTTATAACAATGATCTACTTGTAAATTGCTATAAATTTCAACAATATACTTAACTTTTACCTCAACCTGTAAATTGCAGCAAATTTCAACAGATGATCATATGTCGGCTTTACAAATTTCAACAAGTGTTAAGTACCTTCTTTGGTTGGACCAACCTGTAGTTTGCTATAAGTGTGAAAACTATAACCTCGGTTTCACTTCGATTTGTAAATTGCTACAAATTTCAACAAGTGAAGAGAACCAGTAATCTCGACTTAACTCCAACTTGTAAATTGCTACAAATTTCAATAAGTGAAGATAAGGAATCAGCTTAACTCCAACTTGTAAATTGCTACAAATTTCAACAAGTGAAGATAAGGAATCAGTAATTCCAACTTGTAAATTGCTACAAATTTCAACAAGTGAATTAGGGAATCAGTCTTGACTCCAACTTGTAAATTGCTACAAATTTCAACAAGTGAAGACAAGGAATCACCTCGGCTTATCTTTGGTTAAGTATCATCTCGATCTAATTTCAATTTTAAACATTATCTTGGTTTGACCAACTTGTAAATTGCTACAAATTTCAACAAGTGGTAAACGCATTCTTTTTCTTTCTGCCCCTAATATGAACCTGAGTTCTACTTGGGTTCTCATTATTTATGTCTCCAAAAACATCAGTATGTAATTTTATCAGTCATATGTGTTTGAAAGAATTTTTTTGAGAAAACTTTATTAAAGACATCGGCAAAAAATACTGCACATCTAATGATAGAAGAATTTTAAATTACAAGTATTCCAAGGTTTTGGTAGTGCTTTGCCCTTGTTATCTTCAAGCCGATAGGCTCCATTGCCTAATACCGAAGTAATTCTGTAGGGTCCTTCCCAGTTTGGGCCAAGCTTGCCCTCTCTCGGATCCTTTTTGTTGCCGACGACTTTTCTCAAGACTAGGTCACCGACTTGAAAATCTCTTGGATTGACCTTTTTATTGTAAGCTCTAGCAAGCTGCTGCTGGTATATTGCTAGCTAAATTGCAGCTTTTTCTCTTCGTTCTTCCAAAAGGTCCAGATTTCGGGCTAAGACTATGTTGTTAGTGCCATTCTCTACTCCCTAGGTCCTGATCCCTGGGATGCCGATCTCCAATGGGATGACAGCTTCTGTGCCATAAGCCATGGCAAAGGGGGATTCCCCTGTTGATCTTCTCGGCGTAGTCCGATATTCCCAAAGCACGTTGGGCAACTCGTCTACCCACTTTCCTTTCGCTGCCTGCAGCCTCTTCTTTATTCCATCCAGAATTACTTTGTTGGATGCTTCTGCTTGGCCATTACTTTGGGGAAAACTTGGTGTTGAAAAGTAGTTCTTGATCTTAAATTTGGCACAAAAGTTTTTGATGAGTTTGCTGTCAAACTGTGTTCCGTTGTCGGCAACTATTGCTCTTGGAATTCCAAATCTGGTGATGATGTTTCTCCATATAAAGTTCTTGACGTCCACATCTCGGATTTTGGCAAGAGGTTCTGCCTCTATCCACTTTGTAAAGTAATCTGTTGCCACCAACAAGTATTTTCTCTGCCCAGTTGCCTGGGGAAGTTTCCCAACCAGATCCATGCCCCATTGGGCGAACGGCCAAGGGCTGGACACTGGGTTTAGGTCAGCAGCTGGCTGATGTATCAAAGGTGCGAACCTTTGGCATTGTTCACACTTCTTCACGTATGCTTCAACATCCTTTTGCATGTAGGGCCACCAATACCCCTGGGTAATGGCGCTGTGGGCTAATGATCTGCCCCCAGCATGGCTTCCACAAATTCCTTCATGAATTTCATATAAGAAATCTTCAACCTGTGAAGGGTGTACGCACCTTAAAAGGGGTCCAGTGAAGGACCTTCTGTAGAGATGCCCATCTTCTGTTAGGCAGAATCTTGCAGATTTCAATCTGACTTTGTATGCCTCCTTACGATCTTCTGGCAGTTTTCCATCTTTCAGGAATGTAACTATTGCATCCATCCAGCTTGGCCCAATGTCCACACATATTGCTTGCTGCTGTGTGCTTTCTGGTGCAATGCTCGGGCCCGACATATAGTCGGTCATAACTGTTCTTGTTTTCCCAGTCTGTATTGAACTAGCCAGGTATGCTAACGCGTCGGCGTGGGTGTTGTCATCTCGGCTGACTTGCAGCAGTCGGCAGTTCTGAAATAGGGCTGCCAATCTAATGACTTCTTTTGCATATGCCGACATCCTTTCGTCCCTGGCTGTAAATTCTCCTGTTGATTGGTTAACAATAAGTTGTGAATCACAAAAAATAATTACCTCATCTGCTTCTGCCGCTGCTGCCAGTTTTAGCCCTGCAATTAATGCTTCATACTCTGCTTCATTGTTTGAGGCTTTGAAACCCAAACGGATGGACTGTTCTATTATTTCTCCATCTGGGGATATCAGCAGTACTCCTGCCCTTGCTCCTTGACGGTTTAAACTTCCATCGACCAACAGCCTGAATGAATCGCCGATGTAGATGCTGCAGGGTCTGAGTTTTTCCTTCCTTTGTTCTTTTGTCTTTGGCTGGGTTTCTCCTTGCTTGCTGGGATACTGATCATCTCGGCTCAACGGAGCCCGTTGTTCGACTCTCTCAGGTGTGAATTCCGCCACGAAGTTGGCCAAAACTTGGCCCTTTATTGCTGTTCTTGGCCTGAACTCCAGGTCATACTGGCCCAGGGCTACTGCCCATCTTGCTATCCTTCCTGTTACGTCTCCTTGTTGCAACAAGGACTTTAGTGGGTGCTCTGTTAGGACCACAATCTTGTGCGCCTGAAAATAATGGTTCAACTTCTTTGAAGCCACTACTAAGGCCAGCATTAATTTCTCCAGTGGTAGATACCTTGTTTCTGCGCTTGCCAAGGTTTTACTTACATAGTAAACCGCGTTTTTGCTCCCCTTTTTCTTCTCGGATTAGTACCGCGCTTACTGCGTGTTCTGAAACTGCTAAGTACAAAAACAGTTCTTCCCCTGGTTCTGGATTGGAAAGAACCGGAGCTGTGGTCAGGTACTTCTTTAGGTCGGTTAGAGCGGCTTCGCATTCTTCTGTCCACAGAAAGTCTGTGGCTTTTTTTACCAAATTGAAAAAGGGTCTACATTTATCTGAGCTTCTGCTGATGAATCTGTTTAGGGCTGCAGCCCTTCCAGTAAGTATCTGAACCTGTTTTGCAGACGTCGGGCTCTGCAGCTCTAAGATGGCCTTGATTTGGTCGAGGCTGGCCTCTATGCCCTTTCTTGTTACCAGATACCCGAGGAACTTACCTAATCCAACTCCAAACGCGCACTTTGATGCGTTGAGTCGGAGCCGGTATGTTTTGAGTATGTCAAAGATCTCTTTTAGGTCGGCAAGATGTCCCTTAGATTCTTTGGTCTTCACGACCATGTCATCAATGTAGACTTCTACCGTTTTGCCAATCATGTGCTTGAACATTTTTGTTACTAACCTTTGGTAAGTTGCTCCTGCGTTTTTTAACCCAAAAGGCATTACCTTGTAACAGTGCAAGCCTTTAGGGGTGATGAACGCAGTTTTCTCCTCGTCTGGTGGGTACATGGCGATCTGGTGGTACCCCCTATATGCATCCAAAAAACTCATCCTTTCGTGCCCTGAAGTCGCATCTACTAGCTGGTCAATCTTTGGCAGAGGAAAGCTGTCTTTGGGGCAGGCTTTGTTGAGGCTGGTGAAGTCTACACAGACCCTCCATTTACCGTTTTTATTTTTCACTACTACTGTGTTGGACAGCCATGTCGGGTAGTGAACTTCTCGGATGGCCGTGGCTTCCAGAAGTTTGTCTACTTCTTCTTCTACTGTTTCGACGTGCATCAACGTCGGTCTTCTGGCTCGTTGAATCACAGGTTTTGCCGACCTGTCGACATTCAGTCTGTGGCAAGTGACCTCGGGGTCAATGCCAGGCATTTCATAAGGTGTCCAGGCGAATACCTCAATGTTGGCTCTTAAAAAATTTTCCAGTTCTCTTTCCTCTTCTTCGTCTAAGCCTGAACCGAGAAGAAAGAAACGTTCTTCGTCGCCCTCCTGGACTAGGATTTTCTTTAGTGTTTCTTCACTCTTTTCGGTTGGCTCCTTGCCGACATCATCTAGGACCTCCATGTCCTCGTCTTCAATCTCTGCCTCCTTTGGCTCTCGAATGTTGCAAGTGGACTTTGTTGCTGCCATACAGCAACTTTTTGCCTGCAGTTGGTCTCCTCTGACTTCTTCAATTCCATGCTCTGTAGGGAACCGAAGTAGTTGATGCAATGTTGAGGGAACTGCCCCCATTGCGTGCAACCATGGTCTTCCCAAGATGATGTTATATGGCGAGGGTGTGTCAATCACCATAAATTTTGTCTTGATCTTCTTAGTACCAGCTTGTACCTCTACGCTTGCTGCGCCTAGTGGCCATGTCGGCGTTCCATTGAAGCCGACCATAGGATTGTTGGATTGTTCCAGGTCGTCAGGATGAAGGCCCAGCTCCTTGTAACATCTGACGTACATTATGTCACAAGAGCTGCCTTGATCTATTAGGATGCGTTTTACTTGGCATTCCCCAACCTGGAGGGATACTACCAAGGCATCATTATGCGGATGCTGGACCATCTCTAGGTCGGCCTCAGTGAAGGTTATCATTGGTCCTTGGCTTTTTTCAGGCCGAGGTCTTTTTTCCCCTATTTGGTAGACATGTTGGAAATGCCTTACTTTCTGGGTCTCTCCTCTGACTTCATTCTCGTTGACCCTTGAGTGGATCACGTTAACCACCCTTGGCCCTCCTGCCTGTGGTTGTTGTGCTGGGGGTGGTGGGGCTGCTGGTGCTTGAGGCAATCTTGCCTGTTCTTCTCTTGTTCTTACCTCGTCAATAAGGTCCCTCAGATGGCCTTGTCTTACCAAGTCTTCTAAGTGTGCTTTTAGGGCTCTGCAACCCTGAGTTGGGTGTCTTTCTTCATTGTGGTAAGCACAACGCCTACCAATGTTTTTTCCCATGAATTCCCCTGGTGTTCGCACTGGAGTTCTGAAATAGGGCTGGTTTCGTATCTGATCCAAGACTTTATGGATAGGGATTCGGAATACTGTCGTCACTGCCTGTTTACCCCTTAATTCTGTTTCTTGCTTGGTCGGCACGTTGTTACCTCGGCTTCGCTTTGGCGAGCCGTTTCCTTTCTCCTGCTTTATCTCTTTGTTTCCCGATGTATCTTCCTCGGCTCTGGCGTACTTCTCAATTCTTGCCATGAGTTCTTCCATGCTTTTTGGCAATGTTTTTGCCAAAGACTTCCGTAGTGGGCAGTCATCTTTAAGGCCGTTCTTGAAGGATACGACCGCCACTTCTTAGTTGCATTCGGGTATTCGATTGAACACCTCGTAGTATCTCTTTGCGTAGGCCCTAAGGCTTTCTTCCTTGGTAATTCTTAAAGCCATCAGGGCGTTGACCCTCAAGGGCTGTAGTTTGTTCATCACAAACCTGGCCACGAACATCTCGGCCAGGCCTTCCCATGTCTTCACGCTTCCCTTTGGTAGCTTATGGAACCAATCAGATGCAATTTTCCCAAAAGATGAGGGAAATACTTTGCAGAGTAATGGCTCGTTCCCACTGTATAATGCCATTGAGTTCAGGTACAGTCCAGCATGAAAGTTGGGGTCTGACTTACCATCATAAATTTGGAACCTCGGCATACTGAATCTTTTTGGTGCTTCAAATTTGTCGAGTTCCACCGAGAATGGTGTTCTCGGCTTAACTTTTGAGGTCACCTCGGCTTCAGCATTCTACTGCTTCCTTTTGAAGTAGTCCCTTAAGTCTTCCTTACTCTTACCTGGAGCTCGGCTATCTCTGGACTTCAATCTTTTTGGCACACTGCTTTCGGCCTCGTGGTGGGCTCGTTTCAATCTTTCTCCATGGGTTGTGTCGAAGCAGAGTGCTTGCCCTTGAACATGACGATGTTCTTTGGGTCCTGGATCCCTTATGCGATGTGTCCTTTGGGACTCTCCCTGTCTTGGTTCCTCTCGTCCGACCTCCCTGGAACGTCGGTGAGAGCGGTTTCCACTCTTGGTGTGCTGAGGGGCTTTGGGGATTTCTTTTCTCCCTTCCTTCTGGGTGTTAATTGCTGGCATCGGCGTATCTTGCAACGGGTATGGTGGCTGCATAACATTGTTTTGCATCATGAAGTTGACGACGGACTGAAGGTCTGCCAGCTTGTTTGCCAAGTCTTTTACTTCCTCATCCCTTCGTAGGCACCTATCCCTCCAAACCTGAAGGTTATCTTCGTTATAGTACTTGCTTTGGTCTGTTCTTTTTGAAGCGCCGCCCTCCTGGCCGGCGTCTTTTTCTCCGTGGCCTTGGTCATGATTTTCTGTACTATGGTTGTCTCCTTCAATATCAAGATCAATTGGTCTGCCACTCACAGCAGGAGTGTTGCCCCCCAATGTTTTCCCTTTCTCCGTCACTGGCCATCTATTCTTCTAAGATTCCCACAGACGGCGCCAAATTGTGTGGGTGATTTTCCGACCACACTGCTCGCTTAGTAACCAGCTTGAGAGCACAGGCAGAATAGATGGCTTCAGTAACCTATAACAGAAAGAAAAAGGCTCCGGCGGTGGCTCTTCCACCCGGGGGCACTCCGACGATCAAGTCAGTATATTTCTCAAAGATAATCAAGTGCTAAACTCACAAGCTTGAATATAGAATTGTGTACCTTAGACCCATGGGGGTGCCTTTCTTTTATAGTTTACTCAATCCTAGTCTCACTAGAAGCCTGACTTCTATGGACTCCAATTCAATACTGACTTTGGATTCTTCAAGAGATAAAGATAAACTCCCTAAGAGCTTTATCCATATCTTGGCTAAGTCTCCTCTTTGTCCTAGGACTCTTGTCTCTTATCTGCATATCTTGGATACCGATATCTTCGGAGATAACCTCGGCAACCCCGAGATCACCTCGGCGTAACTACCATGATATGTGACACTTTGGCTTATATGTCGGCTTCGTCATGCCACGTGTTGGTATCCAAGAAATATGTCCCCACAGTATATATACAACAATTTTCACACGTTTAATTCATGGATGAATTTCCTGTCTAAAAAAAATCATGGATGAAATGGTGTGATCATCATATATAGAATTAGGAGTACAGTAAAATTGAGTGAAAAAGTCAAAAATAAAAGATAAAGAGTGTTTGTTTTTGTACTAGTATGGTAGTATTAGTTGATTGAGATTAAATCTAGTAAATTACGTAAAAGCCCTTATGCATAACCAAGTCTTAAATCCCATTAAATGGGATCGGCTTCATGAATCGTTCTTCTCCATTTGACTCTATCAAAGGCCATTTAGTGATTCAAAGTAGAAAACATTTCATAAGGGATCTAAGTGACTTTTTTATGTGTTGACTGTTGGCCACTTAACACACAACCCTCTTTTTTTACCCGGATTTGGAACGAACAGAGTTGTTAAATAGCTTCAACAGAGTTAGTTTTGTAAAGTGGGGGTACAATATTTTTTTTGTATTTATTAAAATATTAAAATATTTCTTTCACAAATTATGTATTTTTGAAAAAAAAAATATGATTAATAAATTATTTTTAAAACTAATATTAAAAATATTTTAATCCAATAATACCCTTCTTATATACTTTTATTTGATGTAGGGCAAGGCGTATTAAGGTCTTTCAACCATTGATCTCCTCACTCAATTTCTAATCCTAACCCTCTTATGGGATAGATAGTCCTAGGGGGATTATTAGTGTAAGGGGATAGTTGATCCCCTAACTCATATTTCCAACCAAATACTATTTAGCCTTCCTTTGGCATGTCTGACTTTTTGAGTTAATAACTATTTTAACTACAAAAAGATAAAAATAGATTTTTTAACATAATAAAATAAAACATCTCATCCAAACCTTAATCATTTTATTTTTTTTTTCTCACAAAAGTCAAAATATTTATCCCAAACGAGACTTTTTAATCCCAGACTAAAAAAATCTAAAAAGTCAATTCATATCCCAAACGAATCCTTAGATAGATTCCATATACTATTAGTTAAATGTTTTTTCCTAAAAAACCAAACAAACATGGCCAAAAAATTATTTACGTTAAAAGCATATTTTCATTTTTTAATAATCACGAGGAAGTAAATAGGGAAAAGAAAGTTATATCAAATTCCGAAATGATAAAGGATCGCCTCATGCACTAGGTTAATTATAGATCTTGCCCCTATTATATATTGAGGGTAAATTATCAATAGGTCAAAATAATTGAATTTAATTTATATCATTTTTTATTAAAAATAAGTTTTAATAAAATTATCGCTAAAAATAATTTTTTTTTATAATTTTTTACATGTCGTTAAAAATTGAAAAATTAGTAATTTTTTTATCATATTTTTACACATTGTCGTTAAAACTTAAAATTAGTAATTTTTTTTGTGACAAAATTTTCAAATAATCGCTAAAAGTTGAAAATTAGTGACGTTTTTGTGACATTTTTTTGAACTGTTACTAAAACTTATAATTAGTGATATTTTTTATGACAATTTTTAAATTGTCGCTGAAAATTAACAATTAGTAACGTTTTTTTTAATAATATTTAATAAAAAATATCATTAATTATCATAAAATCTATTAAATAATAAATTTACCTATTAAGATTTATACGTAAATTACCCTATATTTATTTTCTTACAATCAATATATAAGAGAAAAATAAGAAAAAATAAAGTTGTAATAGATAATAAGTAAGACTCGACACCGAAAAATAGTATGTCATTCATTAGCTCAATCCATGTTTTTGTAATAAAGTTGTAATAATTTGGCAGACGTCAAAAAGTTTTAAAAAATCAATATTTTTCATTAAAAAAAAAAAACAATGTGTATTAATGAAAAATTCAAAAAGTTTTGGTTAATGCATTACCATGAAGGGTAAATTAATCATTTTGTATTAAAATTTTTAAAAGTTAATAAGGTTACCAAACAGATTTAAACAAAAAACTTTTAAACTTATTATTGTAATTGCGAATGTGCCAGTAAAGATCAATCAGTCTTTACAGAAATTTAATTGTCAACAAATTACCAGACGATTGTGTTTTAGTTTTCTCAGCCTCAATGAAGAGAACTTTTACTGGTGGCTTGATTTAAGAGAATTAAGCAAAATATCAACCATGAAGGGTAAATTAATCATTTTGTAATTAAAATTTTTAAAAGTTAATAAGGTTACCAAACAGATTCAAACAAAAAAACTTTTAAACTAAACTTTTTTTTGTTAACTTATCATTGACTTTTTGACTTTCGAAAGTTATTATTATAATTGCGAATGTGCCAGTAAAGATCAATCAGTCTTTACAGAAATTTAATTGTCAACAAATTACCAGACGATTGTGTTTTAGTTTTCTCAGCCTCAATGAAGAGAACTTTTACTGGTGGCTTGATTTAAGAGAATTAAGCAAAATATCAATCAAATAAAGAACAACTGAAGCATTTCATTAGAATGAAAAACTTGCAATAATTCAAACTCAGCCTCGTACAGGTTTACAACGACAATCTACTTGAAACTACTCTTATGAATGAAGTGCAGTGCAGAATTTAAAGTACTGGAATGTAAAGAACAGGAAATGTAAAACTAAGTAAAGTAGAATAAGACTGGTTTTTTGGATCTGAGTCTGGGGGCATTTTCTAGGGCCTTCTCTGCTATTTATACTGCTCGAGGATGACCATCGAATTACATTTCCAACCGTCGAACTGCTCCTCCATGATTGCTGACCGTGTTGCCCCAATATTAGCTCCATTACGCCATTACTCTCAGTTAAGCTTCCGTCCCAAATTTGAATTTGAAATGCGAGCAACTGTTGAAGCCACATCACCTTGCATCTCTTTGTTGATCCACTACTACTCAAATCTCGTAATAACCAATACTAATTTCCACGTGTATGATCAGGATCGAAGACTTGAATAGTCTTCCTATATCACCTTTATTTTGCCATGCGTCGAATTGTAATTGGCTTGTACAAAATATGTAGCCAACATTATCCTCCGCACTAAAATACCCAATACTTGGTGATATTAGTGGATCAAGGTTTTTTTTCCACGTCATAGAACGTGCATGGGTTTTGCATTTTCCCAGAAATGCAACTGTCATTCACTATCTGCTTTAAACTCTCCTTCAATCTTTTGAACACCCCCACCACCTTAGCATTCGAACAGACTGATACATTTTATGGTCGAATCAATTTTCTCCTCCAATGATCGAGCACACGAAGAGTCATATGGCGATGCTGTTCCTCCTCGAAAGAACTTCCATGCATTAATTAGCCACCTTTACCCCTCTTTCTATATTCAGGTCGTGGATGCCTTTGTAGATTATCAACCCTTGGACTTCGAACATACTACCCTTAATCCTTTGATTCAGAAACTTACAAATATGGACATGAGAAGTTCTTTTTCTGCCTCACCCTTGGACTACGAACAAACTGCTCTCAATCCTTTGATTCAGAAAGTCACAAATATGGACATTGGAAGTTCTTCTTCACAAACCTCTGCATGGGATAAGGCTGCAGCTTCTTCCTCTTCTGGGTGGCTGGACAAATTGGTCAAAGCCTGAGGCCTGTGATTTGAGAGAACGAATTAACCACCACTTTGTCGAGTTTACTGACCCTTTAGAGTTCCCTTCCTATGCGCAAAGCTCAGTGGTATATCCCTACGTGCCCGTTGACCATTGACGCAGTTTGGAGGAGAATCTGCTTGTGGCATGGTATACATCTTCCATGCCTACAAAGATAGTGCACCCTGCCCGACATCTAGAAGAGGCACAAGGGTACAATCCATCATTCTTAGTCCAGAAGGCAAAGATTTGTTCTTCTGACTGGCTTGATTATATTAATGTCTTTGTTCCTTCTGCCTTTGCTTCTTCTCCTGAAATAGAAACATTCACACCTTCTCCTCCGCCCAATCTTTGCTGGACAGAGAGATTGAGGTTTGCCCTCTCCACGGATAAGGTCTTTCCATCTTACAAGCCTCCACCTTCCCCTACTCCGGCCGAGTGAAAGCAAGCTCAATTTCTACTCGCGGCTTTCTCCCACTTGCCCTTCAATATTCTTGAGGACAAAGTCCCTTTTAAGAACCTTCGATGGGCTTGTGATATTCTGACTCGGGGTCATGTCCTCAATCCCCTCGCCCAAGCAGAGCTTCACATGTTTTTGGACTAACTTCTATTGCTTCTTCACTGGCATCGGACCTCTATGGCCACCACACAATCTTTAGACCAACTCTCGTCCCTTTAAGTTAATGCCCAGTACGAAGCAGAGAACTTCATTGAAGAATTCAATGATTTCAAGAATAAAGATTCTGCGTACTGGGATGACTTGGATATAGACGAATTGGAACAAAGATTGAGAGAAACAGCTTTCGAAATAAAGGCTGAAGAGCTCTTTTACGAAGTGAGAGCACATCAACTCATGCAGCCAATGTTAGAAGAAATAGAGGATAGAATAAAGAAAGAACAAAAATTCATTGATCATTGAGTGGACTAAATTTCATGATCTTGGTTATTTATTCCATTCCTATTTGTATGAGCTGAGTTATACCCAAATAGGGGTTATTTCGATGTAACTCTTTTGCTTTAATACCACTAAGACTCTTCTTTGTTTGGTATGGTTTGATCTTGTCTCCATTAGTCTTTAAAAATAATTTCAAAGCTTCGAACTGAACAATCTTATCTCTTCGAACCTAAATTCAATCGTTTTAAATGAACATTAACAAACACGACCATGAACTTTTCAATTTATGGAATGCAGTTGATAGTTTTTGAGACGATTTTTATTCAGGATCCCATGCTTCAATCTAACAACCTACCTTCAAAACTTGTTTCAATCATAACCAACATATGGTAAATGATTTAATATGATCAATCAGTTTTAAATGATCCTTTTGCTTTGAACAACAGTCCATAATTTCAAAAAATATGGAAGCCCCTTTTGGGGCTTGCACTGTTCTAGTTTGAAAAGACAATTTTTCTATATATTATGAAACCAACTATTGGTTTGTGATGTTTCGAATACCAATTTCCATTTTAAGGGATCTCTAGTTTTGCTCTGAAGAACATTACTTTATTAAGAAACCTAAAACAGGTCTTTATCCCTTTGAGTAAATGAATACTTGAGCATTCTTCATCCATTAGGTATGGAATGTGCTTCGAAGCCGGCTTCGTAGTTTCGAAGCCATTGTTATTTGACTTTTGGCGCCAAAATCTGGTTTCGAGCCAAATATTTTATTTCGAATATGGTATTTATCATCTGGGTTGTGTTTTTCCCTCCAAAGTACAATTTGAAAGAAACTCTTTGTATTCGTCCTTTTAGTACTTAACAAATTACGCGATATTTTCCAGACACAAAGCTTTTAAAACCCTTTTATTTCGTGCTCTGAAATCACTCGCTTGTTCAAACACAAACCCTTCTCCTCTGTTAACCTCTCCTTCCTTTGCCTCTTCCCTGCTGCTTTGTTACCAATGGTCTTTCTCTCTCCAAAGTGCTTACTGGTGATCGTATAAGCCCAATCATGGCTTTGAAAAAAATGCATTGATGAAGAGATTGGTTGATATGAAGAGGGAAGCGTCTTCTCTGAAGAAGGAGATCAAAATCTCTTGAATCAAAAATGAAAAAACTGAGGATCAGGCCGAGGCGGCTACTAAGGCCCAGCAGATGGCCGATGAGAAAGCGGAGTCTTCTGAGCTATCCGAAGTAGCTGAAGCTGAGAAGAAAGAGGCCGAAGTAAAAAAGGCCCAGGCTGAGAAGGAGCGCCAGTAGGCTTTGCCACAAGGAGCCGAAGTCAAAGAGCTGATGAAAAGGCCTATGCCCAGGGTATGGCCGACGTCACAGAGGATTATAAACTTCAGTCAGGCAGGCATGCAACAGGGGATTTTCCCTTGGTGGATGTCCTTGATAAAAAAACTTGATCTCCCTGTTGACTCGTCCTTTCGTAATGCCGATGCCATTCCTTTTACAATTCCCTCCTCCAAGTCAGGTTGAAGACGAATCAGAGTTTGAGGCTGATGCCGAGGATAAGGATGAAGAGAAACAAATGATGATGAGGCTTGGTGAGAAAACCCAAGGATGCTATGAAGCCCAAGTCCCCTCTCCTGCTGAGCAAGTCATGGATTTAACCTTGGATGAGGAGGGTGATGAGTTGGGGGGCACCCAAGGAAGTTGCCATCGGGCAACTATCATCGACTTCTCTTTGGCTGAAGAAAATCTGGACAAAACGCTGGCTGAGATTGATGCCGAGATTGAAGCAGAAAGGTTGCCGGAGGAGTTCCACCAGAGTCTTCGGAGGTCCTAGCCCCTCCAGCTGCTAATGCTGAAGAGTCCTGATTCGAATGTTTCTGTACTTTTTATATCTTTGTTTTATCTTCTGAACAATGTACACTTCCTTTTATGGCCGATATGCCTCCTTCTGAACAATAGTTTTTCTATGGATGCTTCAATTCCTTAATTTCTTTTGATTTGCTTCTGCTTGGTTGTATGCCTTCTATATTTTGCTGCCTTTTTGCAATCTCCTCGGGTACGTACCTCGGTACAATCAATATTAAACTTTAACTTCGGCAAGATACAGACCTGCAAACTTTTCATAAGTTTCAACAAGTGTAAAACATATACTATTCATGCCAACTTTGCAAACTTTTTCTCAGTTTCAAACAATATTTAAACACTGATCTCGGTCTAACCTACTTGTAATTGCTGCAAAATTTCAACAAGTGTCAACATATACTGTAAATTTTTTCTCAAGTTATAACAATGATCTACTTGTAAATTGCTATAAATTTCAACAATATACTTAACTTTTACCTCACCTGTAAATTGCAGCAAATTTCAACAGAATTGATCATATGTCGGCTTTACAAATTTTAAACAAGTGTTAAGTACCTTCTTTGTTGACCAACCTGTGTTTGCTATAAGTGTGAAAACTATAACTCGGTTTCCACTTCGATTTGTAAATTGCTACAAATTTCAACAAGTGAAGAGAACCAGTAATCTCGACTTAACTCCAACTTGTAATTGCTACAAATTCAATAAGTGAAGATAAGGAATCAGCTTAACTCCAACTTGTAAATTGCTACAGAATTCAACAAGTGAGATAAGGAATCAGTAATTCCAACTTGTAAATTGCTAAAATTTCAACAAGTGAATTAGGGAATCAGTCTTGACTCCA
>NW_021027803.1:569991-590444 GCF_004153795.1 Camellia sinensis | reverse complement strand
GTGGATGATGGGGATATTATTGCTCTTGCCCTCTTCTCGACCTTTTTAGGTCCGCCATCCTTTCAGGGAGGCCTTGAACCGTTAAAAGCTGAAGCTTGGGTTCTGGAGACTGAAAAATTGTTTGAAGTTTTCCCGTGCTCTGAAGCACACAAGGTACTGTTAGCCACCTTTACATTGCAAGAAGAAGCTAGAAGGTGGTGGATGCTCATCCGTGATGAAAATACCGTTCTGACTTGGGCTCAATTCAAGGGAGCCTTCTTTGAAAAGTACTTCCCTCAGTGTGTTAGGGATAGAAAAGTAACTGAGTTTGAACAACTGAGACAGGGCACAATGTCCGTTGCTGAATATGAGACGAAATTCACCGAGCTTGCTAGATATGCACCGTATATGGTGGATATTGAGTATAAAAAGGCCAGAAAATTTGAAGGCAGCCTTAATATTGCAATTCTTGACCGAATAAATGTTCTGAAACTATCGAATTATGTAAATGTTCTTGACAGAGCCTTGATGGCTGAATCAAACATTGAAGTAGGGCTGCTCGCGGGTCGGTTTTGGCTGGGTGCGGGTCAAAACCGACCCGACCCGCACTTATGTGGTTGGGGAAAAATGGACCCGCAACCGCCCGCGATGCGGTTCGCGGTTTGTGCGGGCGGGTGGGGTTCGGTTTGCGATTTAGTGTTTTTTTTTTTTTTTAATATGTATTTCAAGTTAATTTTGTTACTTATTTAGTTTTTTTTTAAGAACTTTATTTAAAATATGAATTGTATCTTGTAATTTTATAAATTACAAATACTTCAATGTTGTAACTTTTTATTTAATGAAATTTACCACAAAAAAAAAAAACAAGAAATTTCTAACTATTTTACTATTCAACAATAAAATGAGTTATTTGTTATGCAATTAAAGACTTGAAGGGATGTGATGTTATTTTTCAAACTATAGGGATAATTCATATTTAAAGCAAACGGTGTATTTATAATTGGAGAAATTAGTATTTAGTATAATTTTTTTAAAATAATACAGATAAATGACAAACTTTATAATTATTAAAATTACAAATTTTTTCATATATGTGTAATTATTTTGTGGAACACCCACTGGATTGTAAATTCTCCTTTGTAATTTACCCTAGTATTTGTTATTTTTTTTTATATAGAAATTGTGTAACTATATTAAATTATATTAGCTAACTTTTTAAAAATATTTATTAACAAAACTCTTTATTTAAATTAAAATATAATGTATTTAATGTTAATTATATTCTATCGTAACTCTAAAGATTCAAACTAACCAAAAAAAAAAAAAAAAAAATGTGATAAAAGTCAATCACATAATAAGAATGAATTTTCTTATCATATCCATCATTTTTTAGCATCCTGTGATGATTTTTGTGTGTATGTAGTTCTATTTCAGGTCAAATCATTTAGTTTGTGAATAAATTGTATAATTTATTTTTTGGAAGATTGACCAACAAGTCCTATAATTTTGACTTATAATCCATAGAGTCTCATATTTTTTATTCGTCACATTGGAGTATCATATTGGAAAAAAAAGAATACTAAAGAGATTTTTAGTGTCACATCATACCCGTTAAGTTAGAGTGTCACATTTCACGTTTAGAAAAAATACACTAAGGAGCTTTTAATTTTTTTTAGAGTGTCACATTATACATGTTACGTTGTCACGTTTGAGAAAAGTACATTAAAGAGTTATTATTATTTTTGGAGTAAAAGTTTTGAAGTGTCACATCATATCCACAACGTTGTCACGAAAAAGTACATTGAGGAATTTTTAATTGTTTTCAAGTATCACTCTGTTGGCTTTTTTGGCTTTCGAAGGTTATTATTGTAATTGCGAGCGTGCCAGCAATGATCAATTAGTCCTTACATATTAAATTCAAGCCAATTATCAAGCGATTGTGTTGACGGTTCTTTTGCCTCAACGAAGAGGACTTCAAAATTGTCAAGTGTAGAGAAAAGAAAAAGTAAAAGAAGAAAGAGGGACGGAGAAAGATGATTGAGTGAACAATCAAAGTAATAATTACTTACCTCTGCTCTTATACTTCGAAAAGAAAGTGCATAAAATGCTTCGAAATGGAAATGCTGAAAATAAATGTTTCGAAATATAAATCTATGTTAAACTACTCCTAAGATAAGGAAAATGACAAGAAATATTGAAATCAATTGTCTTTGATTATGAATTCTAGATCCCGTACAATGTAGCCATTAATGGCTATTTATAGAGGAAAAAATACAGTAATAACTACTTAGTAACTACTCATTTCTTCCATCTTCATTATTGTCTTACCATGTGTCCTTCCACTCATCCACTTTGTCCTTCATATTCTTTATCATCTCTATAACTTCTTTTAACTTCCAAATGAATAAGAGGATGCCACGTGTCTTGAAAATAATAATAATAATAATAATAATAATAATAATAATAATAATAATAATAATATTTTATGGTGCCAACATTACCCCCCGTGGCCCTTAAAAATGATGTTTATTTGAATTTTTGAAGGGCTGAACCAAGCACATGACTAATCTAAGCAATAAAGTGCTTTGAATAATATCAACAAAGTGCTTCGAATGATATAATAGCACCAATAAACTCCTTCGAATGAGTATGAATTATGACTAGATGTTGCGAATTATATATATACGCATTGAAGGGATATTATTGCAGAAAAGTTTCGAAGGATAACCACATATTTTCAAGACAAAGCCAATGATTCACCTTAGCAAACTGTTACACATGCTAAATAACCAGCTTCAAAGGTGGTATAGAGGATTAAAATTATTATTCGAAGGTCGAAAATGCCAACAAATGACGAATTACATCCTTGGAAATACTCGGCAAAATTTCGAAGGTTCACAACTATCACTATTTTTTCTTTGAAGCTATTGTTGATGCAAGATGGAGTACTGCGAAGCTTACAAAATTATGGCAAAAGAGCTTTCGAAGCAACTTTTGGCCAACATTGTGGTTATTCAAATTTTGTATGTTTTGGTTCACACATAATTAATGAAATATTAATTTTATGCTTTAAACCAATTATTAATTCTCCGAAGACACCAAAACCATTGTTCTTCGAACCAACTTTTATAGAATACTAGTTACATTTTCATGTAACAAATGGCTATAAAAATGGTTATCAGTAAAGCCATTAATTATCATGCCAAAAATAGGCATTATTCGATAATTAATTAATTGCCATTTTACATATATTTGAAGGGAGGTACACATTTTGAAAGCTTTCTTGTCCCATGTTACATTTCGAAGGTGTTTATTGATGACAAAACCACATTTCGAAAGTCACATATGTTACTAAAAGATTAAAGTCGTCCTTCGAAAGTGCTCACGACATCTCTTCGAACTAAATCCAAAGAGTTAGATTATTATGAAATTAGTTTGGCATTTTAACTAGCCATAAATGGCTATAAAATGATATTTCAATGAATAATCTGCTTCGAAGTGTCTTGAGACATGCTTCGAAGGTAACCACAAAACCAAATGTGATGGTTTTATGGATCAACTAATAACAATATTTTTGGCTCAATATATTGCAATAATGAAATATTATTTGTTAGCCATTCCATCAAAGTCAACGTTTGATGTGATCCACAAATCCAAAATGGATTTCGAATAACAAAAGTCATGATATAGTGTGACCATGAAAATTCATACTTTTTGACACTTTGAAAAATGTCAAAAATTTTGAATTCATGAACAATGGTGTGTTCATTATTCTTGACCATGTTTGTTTTAAAAACATGACTTTTGCCGAATAGATTTTCATAATTATTTGGCAAAGTGGGTTATTTTTCCATGTTAGCCATTAATGACTTATGAAAATCACCCGTAGATATGTTATTTTCATGACTTGACTCTCTAAAAATTGGTTTTGAGACCCCTCGAGCCATGTATGGAACATCATTCTTAGCTAAATTTGACTCAAGAACATGCTCTTTCGTTATGTTAATTTCATAATTTGGCTCTTTAAAAATGGATTCTTGAACCCCTGAGCCATTGATGAAATCAACTTTTTGCTTTTGCTATTTTTAACCATGAAAAAATTCTGAAAAATTTCACTAATTCCGGCCATTAAGGCCTCAGTTAAAGACTTGGTTGTGAGAGTTGATAACTCATCATTCCATTGGCGAATTTCCATATCAAGTTGATGAATTTCTCCAATTAAATGGTGTCTTTTTTCTTCCACCAAATAATATTGTGAGGGATAAAAATTTATTTCATCAAGAAAATAGATCTCTTCTTGAAGATCCAAAATTTCTTGTTTACGCCAATAAATTTCATCTAGGCTATTTGAAATAGACAAATCCAATTCATTTTTCATTTATTACACTTGACGTCCCATTGGGCGTGTCAAAAATATATGTTGACTTTTTTGGCTTTCAAAGGTTATTATTGTAATTGCGAGCGTGCCAGAAAGGATTAATTAGTCCTTACAGATTAAATTCAAGTCAATTATCAAGCGATTGTGTTGATGGTTCTTTTGCCTCAACGAAGAGGACTTCAAAATTGTCAAGTGTAGAAAAAAGAAAAAGTAAAAGAAGAAAGAGGGACGGAGAAAGATGATTGAGTGAACAATCAAAGTAATAATTACTTACCTCTACCCCTATGCTTCGTAAAGAAAGTGCATAAAATACTTCGAAATGGAAATGCTTAAAATAAATGTTTCGAAATATAAATCTATGTTAAACTACTCCTAAGATAAGGAAAATGACAAGAAATATTGAAATCAATTATCTTTGATTATGAATTCCGGATCCCTTACAATGTAGCCATTAATGGCTATTTATAAAGGAAAAAATACAGTAATAACTACTTAGTAACTACCCATTTCTTCTATCTTCATTCTTGTCTTGCCATGTATCCTTCCACTCATCCACTTTGTCCTTCATATTCTTTATCATCTCTATAACTTCTTTTAACTTCCAAATGAATAAGAAGATGCCACGTGTCTTGAAAATAATAATAATAATAATATTTTATGGTGCCAACAGTGTCATATTAATACCTGTCATATTGGAGTATCACATCGTACCTGTCATATTAATAAAATGGTATAATTGTCTACCAAAACACTACCAAAATAAAAAATAGGACCACACGGAAAGAAACTCTTCACTAGTAAGACTTAACAGATCAATAGAAAAAAAATTGAGACTAATTGGAATATTTGTTTGTAAGGTGAGATTTATTGATAAATATCCTTTTATTTTTTTGGGAGTGAAAATACTATACATAATTTTATCGGTGATGCTATATGCACCAAGTAGTGTACTGATTATGACATTATTATTGATCCCACTCATTAATCACATTATAAATACTAAAAAAAATTTAAATTATGTCACATCATCAATTAATACACTAATTGATGCATGTAAGATTATTCTAATTTTATTTCTTATCTTATTTTGACATTGCAAACCCATGTGGCTAGGTTTGGCATCCCTTAAAAAAGTCAAAAAGTCACTATCATATTTAAGTCACATCATCTTATTGAAGTCACATCACCTCTTTACCACATCACTTCAAACCCAACCCATATTTTATAAAAAGTTAAAAAGTTCACTTATTTAGAACATCCCAAACAACTTCTAAATCTTGTATGTGTTTATTACTATGACTCCTATTATCTTATAAGAAAATAGATTATGTATAGCATTAGAATTTTTAAGTAAGTGCATCGATGAATCATAATCATTTTAAGTATGACTCATATCTTACTAAATTTAAATTTACATTATCTTAGAAAAAGTACTCGAGGCCAAGTTTGGCAACATCCTATGGCCTTGTTTGGGAATGAGATAAAATAGCCAAAAAGTCACTTTAATACGCCACATTACTCTATTTATTTTTCTGTGCATATTTTTATAAAAATAAAAAAATCAACTAAAATAGTCAATTCCTAAACGGGCCTATAATAGTAAAAAAATCAATAAAAACATTAAAAAGCCAAAGAACTATATATAAAAAGTCCATAATTTTATTTTCTCTCTACTTTTTACACATTTTTCATTAAAAATTAAAACATCATCCAAAATATACTAATTTTTTTCATTTCATATTTTAGTTAAAAATTCAAAAAATAACTAAAATAGACTATTCCCAAACCAACCCTAAGTGTGACTTACACTATGCTTCCCCAAAAATTTTAAAAGCGTAAATTACAAATACACCCCTGAGGTATATTTAAAATACTGATTGTCTCATGTGATTTCAAAAATTATAAATACCCATTATAAGAATTTTTTATTTAACAGACTTGACTAGAAAAACGATAATTTTAATAGCTATTGTATATAATAATAAAATTTTCTGAATTATTAATTGAAATATATTTTTGATATTATTAAAACTGTTAATTGACTTAATGATTTATTGATAAAATGGGCCATTTGTTATAAATTAGAAACTTTAGAAGGTAGGCTGTAATTTCTAGAACTATAGAGGACAATTCTTATTTAAGCAAATCTCATGAGGTGTATGTGGAATATATCCATTTTAAAAACCATGTATATTATACTAGTAATTAGTAAGATAATTTCAAATTAATGTACTTTGCACCCCCAAAATTTTAATTGTTTAGTTTGCATCCTCAAAATTATCAAAATTTGCAACCCCAACTTATTCATATTACAAATATTGATCTATTCTATTTGTTATATTTCTGTATTGATTAGAGTTATTTATATTCTTTAATTTATTTTTCTTTTATTTTTTTATGTTCATATGTCATTTATGGTTTTTTTTCCTTCTATAGATCACATTTTAATCTGCTTATACACCTTATTTTGCGTTCATTCTTATTTGTTCATTCTCTAGAAATAAGAATATTGTCCGGAAATGAAAATATTATTTACATTCAACATGTCATCCTTAAAAATGAGTTCATAAAATTTAATATTATTTATGAAATAAATTATCATTTTACTCCTAAAAACATACATTTTCAACAATGAAATATTTTGAAACTAGGATGTAAGATGATTTTATAACAAGTTTTTTTTTTTTAATTTTTTTTTCCACATTTGTTGAGGAAGATTTTACTTAATGTTTTAATGTCGAGTGTATTATAGATGTTTTTATATATACTGCGAAAGTGGTGATTATATCTCCAATTATATTTATATTCTCAATTAGATTGATAAAGATTGTTCGATTAATAGTAATATTATTGACTTTTTTAAACCGGTATAAAACAAAATTTTAAATTTTTATAATAATTTTTTTCAATTAAAAGGTACATATATTTTCACTCTCACAAAATTCGAATCCTGCATCCGTCCCTATATCCACCTCATTTTCAATATAAAATGTGAAACACAATACATAACGTTTTCCCATTTTCCTTTCCTCTTTGAGCAATGTAAAAAAAAATCTTGTTAAAAGCACGTGTATAAACATAATTGAATGTCGAACTATCATTTTATTATTTTTACAATCAATTACATATAACTTCTTATACTTAAAAAATAAATAAAAATTGAGGGAGTGAATTATATTCGGTTCATAATCTGAATTGAAAGGTGTTATTCGAGCCTATAGAGTTCATCATGAATCTCATTTTGACAATTTAAATTATTCATTTTATTTGATACTTTGTGTAATTATTTATACAAAAATTAATCTAACTAATAATCGCAATCTATATCATTTATAACATTTATATCGAAAAATAAAAAATGATAAATAATAAATAATAAATAATAGACCATTGATTGGTGGCCACTACCCAGGAAACTACTACTGAAGTGCATTGCAGTGTTTTCCCCCAAATAATATCCATGCCCACACACACCTCATCTATATCTATATCTATATATAACCCCAACGCACTCTCATAAAACCCACAAACTATAAGAGCCATCAAACTTAAAAATTGATCAAAATGCCTTCTTCTTCAGTGTCAATCATCTCCAATTGCATTGTCTTCCCACAACACAAATCCACAATCAAGTCTCTAAAACTCTCTGTCTCTGATCTCCCAATGCTCTCATGCCAATACATCCAAAAGGGTGTCTTACTCTCTCAACCACCACTCCCCATCTCCTCCCTCCTCTCTCTCCTCCAACATTCTCTCTCCACCACTCTCTCCCACTTCCCCGCCCTCGCCGGCCGCCTCTCTACCGACCCATCTGGCCACCTCCACATCCTCTGCAATGACTCTGGCATCGAATTTGTTCACGCCGAAGCCAAACACATCTTCATCGACCACATTTTAAGCCCTGTTGATGTTCCCAATTGCTTCAAAGAGTTCTTCACCTTCGACGACACTCTTAGCTACGCCGGCCACCACAAGCCCTTGGCCGCTGTGCAGGTTGTTAGAAATGGTTTTGATTTTGAAAAATTCAGTTTTTTTTTTGGGGCTAACTTTGAACCAAAATTTAGGTGAGTCAGTGGCAGCTCATGCAACATATATTCACCTATACGCGTAGATGAACACTAAATTTTAATTTACAAAAAAAAAAAAATTAAATTCACCAGCCAATGGACTTGTAATAAAGAGATATGACCCCTCTTTCATGTACGAAAAGTTAAAATGCCAAAATTTGGATAGGTCAATATTCCCCTTTATGCATAAATCAACACCCAACTTTAATTTGTTTAAAAAAAAAATTAAAATCACCAACTAATGAGCTTGTAATCCAGCAATATGACCCGCCTATCATGTACGAGAGTTGGGTGACTTTGGTAAAGGAAATTTATAAATTCCATATATATAATTAGTCACTCGTTTGAAATGCTTCTTAACAGAACTATATTTTCGAATGCTCAAAAAAAAAAAAAAAAAAAAAAAAAAAAAAAAAAATAGATAAATTTTGATTGAATATTGGTAACTAAGTTTAGAATTAATTTTATTTGATGTGAAAATTTAATTGGGTTTATTTAGATTTTGTTGTGCACAGAAACTGTTTTCCAAATCAGTCTGGTTTTTCTGTTTCGTTTTCTTTCTGTCAATTTTTATATACTGTTTTTCCAACACAGGTGACGGAGCTCGGCGACGGAATCTTCGTCGGATGCACCGTCAATCACGCCGTCACGGACGGCACGTCGTTCTGGAACTTCTTCAACACCTTCGCCGAGATCTGCAGAGGAGCCAAGAACATCTCCAAGTCGCCGGACTTTTGCCGGAACACCGTCTTCGATTCTCCGGCGGTTCTCCGGTTCCCGGAGGGCGGACCGTCGGCGACTTTTTCCGGCGACGAGCCGTTGAGGGAACGAATCTTCCATTTCAGCAGAGAATCGATCCTGAAGATGAAACTGAAAGCCAATAAAAAACTAACCACCGAAATTATTGGGAAACAGTGTAACGACAGTTGGACGGTCACTAACGGCGTGATTAACGGAAATCGGACGGCTGAGATTTCATCGTTCCAGTCGCTCTGCGCTCAGCTGTGGCGCTCGGTGACACGCGCTCGGAAACTCGATGGAAACAAAACGACGACGTTTCGTATGGCAGTTAACTGTCGCCATCGGCTGGAGCCGCGGCTCGACCCGTTGTATTTCGGAAACGCGATACAGAGCATCCCGACCGTTGCTTCAGTAGGTGAACTCTTATCTCGGGATTTGAACTGGAGCGGGGATCTGTTGCACCAGAATGTTGTTGCGCACGACGATGCTACGGTGCGCAGGGGGGTGAAGGATTGGGAGAGTAACCCTAGGTTGTTTCCGCTAGGGAACCCCGACGGTGCATCAATCACGATGGGTAGCTCTCCGAGATTTCCGATGTACGACAATGATTTCGGGTGGGGCCGACCCATGGCGGTGAGGAGTGGTAGGGCCAACAAATTCGACGGCAAGATCTCGGCCTTTCCGGGACGAGATGGCGGCGGAAGCGTTGATCTCGAGGTGGTTTTGTCGCCGGAGACTATGGCTGGTTTGGAGACTGATATGGAGTTCATGCAATGTGTATCTTGAAGTGGGGTTGGTGACGTGGCAAGATCAGATGGTTGTTGTGTGACGTGTCAACATCAGGTGGGGATCTGTCAAACTTTGATTGAGCCAATGGACGGTTGGTGTTTAGAGTCAAACTTCATTGACTCGATGATGATGTTTTTGTCCTCTTTGCCGTTGTAATGCTTAATTACTAGCAGTTATAATTTGAGTAATATTAAAGGGTTATTTGGTATAATTTAAATAAGTGTATTTTTTATTTTTTTATAAAATGATGTGTAAAAAATAAAAAGATAATGTGATAAAAAAAGATAAAAAAATAAAAGATAAATTATTTAAAGTATATCAAATTTGACCTAACAATACAGACATTAAACACAAAATAAAAGGCCTATCTCACACATACGATGAGGTATGTGTTTTATTTTAATGTTTAGTATTTGTATTTTTAAATTAATTATTATATTTCTATATTTATTTTCAGCTTAGATTGCATTTTCCACGTGACTAAAAATGAAGAAAGTTTCAGCCAAAAATCAATGTCCACCCAGCTCAAAAATAAAGAAAAATGAAAAAATCTTATCAAGGTTTCGTTTGGAAATATATTTTTTAGTAATTTTTTAATTTTTTTACTAAAATATGATGTAAAAAAATTAGTATGTTTGGAATGACTTTTTAATTTTTAACAAAAAGATATGTTAAAAGTAGAGAAAAGTGAATCTTTGATTTTTTTGTATAAATTATTATCTTTTTAATTTTTTTAATAACTTTTTAAATTTTTGATTAAAATCGTCGCTTAACAAACGTCTGTTTTGATTAAAATCTTAAGTGAAACTTAAGATTTCAATTCTTACAACTCTTATCAAATTCTTAGGCCGGCAACGTCTATTTTGACTTAAAAATCAAAATTTTATTAAACAAAAAATGTAAAAATATTTACAATTTTATCCTACACATCTACTCTATGTTGCAATCATTGATCTGTGGCCTTAGCATAGGTTAAATGACCTTTTTACCCCTCCTTTCCATGAAGTCTTTTATATGTATACCAACAGTAGGTGCCAACAATTTCATGTTTCCCAGGTATATAGGCGATTTGTTGCTTGTACCGCTACTGCATCACTTCACCTGACATATGTCAGGTGAAGTCACATGCTCATGCGCAACAAATTTTAGAAGGGCAAAACTATCATTTTACTCATATTTACTTTATTTATATTACAAAAAGAAAAATACTTGAAAGCTGTAGGACAAGAGCTTTAAATCATGCACTAATGATGTGGAGTTATATGGGTCCAGCTTGGTGTGATGTTTTAGCTTGAATTTTTTTTTTATGGGACATGCCATCTTAGTAGAACTCTTTTTAGAGCTCTACTTTTAGAGCTCTAGATCATTGTTGATTACAAAAATGAGTGAAACCACTAAAAAGATGAGTACTAATAGTTTTAAAGTGGTGCGGGTCTCCACCAAGGATCCTCTAGAGTGAAATTTTCCTAAAGTTTCCTAGAGTGCTACATTATGTGGTTGAGATTTACTGGCAAGTCACATCAGAAAAATTGATGTGACTTGTCAGTAAATCTCAACCACACAATATAACACTTTAGGAAACTTTAGGAAAAAATTACTCTAGAGGATCCTTGCTCGCGGGTCTCACATGATGGGATGTTTTACTTTTGTGTGTGTGTGTGTTTTTTTTTTTTTAAATTTCCACCTCATTAGTGGTCCATTAATACTCCCAAATTAGTGGGATGAATCATTGTTGATTTATATTATTTCCTTTCACATTTTTTTGTAAAAGGTTAAAAATTTCTTCCCCAAACATATTGATTTTTTTTACATCATATTTTAACTAAAAAATTAAAAAGTTACTAAAAAAACATGTTCTCAAATGAGGCCTAAGGTTATGTTTGGGTTTGACTTGTAGACATCAAGCAAAACTCGACTTGCTAATTTTATGGTTATTGAACTATAGTCATGTTTATTTGTCAGATGAGATTATAAATATGTTAAGATTAAGTGATGAGGTTATTCATGTTAGGATATTAATTAACAAATGTAAGATAAAATATATTTATTTGTTTACTAATATGATGGTATTAATAATTTAAAATTAAATTTATTAAATTATGTAAAAATATCCTAATCACATACAAAACAACTCTATTAGTTACGTAAAATAAGGATTAAAATTGTCTTCTAATCACTCATCATAACCCCATGCAACTACTAATCCCATCACAAGGAATGATTGATATTCTCATTAGATGGCTAATCCTACGTAATTTTTCCACAAGCAAATCTAATTTCTCTCCCCAACTCCCATAAGCAAATCCAATCTCTCTCTCTCTCCAACCCTCAAATATAGCAAAAATTATGTATATTTTTTTGAGAAAGACTTTTTTTTTTTTTTGGAACTGGAAAAGGCTCTTAGGCTACGGAGAAAAATCAAAGGCCTAAAGGGCCTTAATAACAGAAGGAAGGTTCCTATCCCAATCTAAGGGGATGTGGTCATTGAGGTGAGCATTGGACAGCCAATGGGCCACACGATTTGCTGTCTTGGGAACCCAAGAAAAGGCAAGAGATAATCGGCTGCCCATAGCTCGAATGTCATGGAAACACGCTCTGCTTTCCCAATGAGGACCCAGTTCTGAGGCACTTAGCGCTTTCCACTTGGACATGAGACAGACCAAGAGTCTGAAGGAGTGAGCATGCTAACTTTATTGCCCTCGCCTCGCCTTGTAAAACAGAGGACGACCTAACAGAGGTTACAATCCCATCAACCAATTTACAAGTCCAATCTCTGAGAATTACTACAATAGAGGACTTTTGTCCATCATGAGAGAGACTGGCATTGCAATTGACTTTCAGCATGCCTTGAGGGGGCGGAGTCCAAGTAGAGCCAACAATCCTGGGGGAGATGTGAAAAGAGGCATCATCCTAGGGGGGCACCCAACTGAGCTCTCTCCATAGAGAAGAAGCTTGACTGATAACGTGCAGAGGATTCACTGGGGTTTGGTTGAACACCCACTCATTGCGCCCTTTCCAGATAAACCATCCCACTGTGGCTGCCTTACTAATCATGGCTTTCCTGTCCCTATGATTCAAGCTGGGTTCAATGATGGATTGGGTCTAAGTCCTCGCCGAAGAGATAAAGCCTTGTCCTATGAGAAGGCCCAGATCACACCCAAACCAAACCGCTCGAGTCTAAGCACAATGAAAAAGAAGGTATTCAACAGATTCGAAGTCAGCACCGCAATAGAACAACACCGGGATGAGGTACATCATCGATGGAACAGGTTTTCTTTAGTGGCAAGCTTATTGCAGTACACCCTCCACCAAAAGTTACGAATCTTGGGTGGAATAGGCAGCTCCCAGATAATTTTCCAGAAATCCTTGTGAATTGTGGCTGAAGAAGACGCAGTATGTGAGTTGGAGTGTGGTTCCCCAACCGCAATTTGATAACCACTCCAAAATTTATACATCCCAGATTTAGTGTAGTGCCAAACAAGGGAATCGTCTAGGTCTTCTGAAGAAATAGGTATTGTTTCAATGGCATACATGTCATCTGTTCGCAGCAGGTTGCGAAAAGCGAGGTGATCCCATTCTTTTCGGTGTGGGTTAATCAGATCTTTCACAAACTGAATGTGACATCCAACTGGCTTTGGAGTTTCAACTCTGAAGCTGTGAAATTGGGGCACCCATTTGTCATCCCAAAAATGTATTGACTTGTCATTCCCAACTTGCCAACGCAACCCCTTGTCAAGAAGTTCGCGACCTTTAAGAAGGCTGGCCCAGGCCTAGGAAGGCCTTCATGTCCTAGACGCATCTTGAAAATCGGAATGGGGATGATAAACTCCTTTCAAAACTTGGGCACAAAGAGAGTGAGGGTTCTTTAGAAGTCGCCAAGCTTGTTTTGCAAGCAAGGCTTGGTTGAAAGATTTGAAGTTGCGGAAGCCCATCCCTCCTTTGGATTTAGCCAAAGTCAAGGTGTCCCAACTTGTCCAGTGCAATCCTCTATCCATGGGGTCACCACCCCACTAAAAGTTATTAATGTAAGAGTTTAATCGCTCACAGAACTTCTTTGGGAAGGCAAAGTAAGCCATGGCATAAGCAGGGATGGCTTGCATAACAGACTTGACAAGAATCTCCTTACCAACTTGTGACAATAGATGTTGTTTCCAGCCTTGCATCTTACTCACAGCTCATTCCATAAGAAAGCCCAATGCAACAGATTTTGATCTTCCCTAAGAGGATGGTAGGCCCAAATACTGTAAGCCTCCACTGACAAGTCGTATCCCTAATAAAGAGCACACTTCGTTTCTAACAAATGCCAATGAGTTTGCAGAGAACACAATTCCAGATTTGTCAAAGTTGATAAGTTGGCCCAAGGCAGTGCTATATTCATCAAGAATGGATTTGAGAGCCAAACAATCCTTCTGATTTGCTTTGGCGAAGAAAAGTGTGTCATCTGCAAAGAAAAGGTGGGTGAGAGTGGGGCACCCCCGTTTAAGCTTAATCCCAGAAAGTTGCAATGCATGCCGTCTCTTGGAGAGGGAAAGGGATAGGGCCTCAATGATCAAAACAAAAAGATACGGTGAAATGGGGTCTCATTGTCGTAGACCCTGGGATGGGATGAATGCAGCCCTTTTCAAACCATTCGCAAAAATAGCAAAGAAGACCGTAGACACAACTTCTATGATCTAACCAACCCATGTGCTATCAAACCCCAACTTCTCCACAACTGTTTTCAAGAAATCCCACTGCACCCGGTCGTAAGCTTTGTCAAAATTGAGCTTTATCGCCATCTCATGCACCTCACCTCTTTTTTTTAGCTTCAAATGATGAAATGCCTTGTGAGCTACAATAATATTGTTTTGTATCATTCTACCAGGAACAAAGGCAGACTGGTAAGGCGAGATAATTTGTTGTAGAATGGGTTTAAGCCGATTGGCGAGAATTATCGAGATGATCTTTAGATTAATTGGACGGTACTAAGACAATTTCTCAGGGTTTGGGACTTTTGGAATAAGCACCAAATTTGTTTGATTCCACTCCTTTAGAATGTGCCCAGTCTGTTGACAATGTGAATATTCACATTGACATGTTAACATTCACATTGATAGGAGTGTAAAATTAGCCCGCGCCTCGTGGCTGCCCGAAACCCGCCCACGGCCCGTAGGCGGCCCGGGGCAGGCCTGGCCCGGCCTGTTGACAATGTGAATATTCACATTAACATGTTAACATTCACATTGATAAGAGTATAAAATTGGCCAGAGGCCCAAGGCTGGCCCGGCCCAGCCCGTTGACAATGTGAATATTCACATTGACATGTTAACATTCACATTGATAGAAGTGTAAAATTAGCCCGTGCCTTGTGGCTGCCCGAAACCCGCCCATGGCCCGGGGCGGGCCTAGCCATTTTTTTTTAATTCTTTTTAATTTTTTCTACCAAAATTTTATTATTTTTCACAAAAAAAGACACTAGACCTCAGCGCGGGCCGGGCTTCGGACCGAGCCTTGAATGGGCCTTAACGAGGCCAATGGACCGGGCTGGGCTTCAAAGTGATGGCTCAGGCCCTAGCCTAGGGTCTCGGACTAGGCTCGAGCCTGGGCCCAAACGAGCCTTTCCCGGGCCGGCCCACGGGCCAAAAAATTAGGCCTAAGCCCTAGCCCTAGCACAAGGGTATTCGGGCTTTGGACGGGCTGATAGATCGAGCCTCGGGTCAAGCCGGTGGGCCTGGGCCTAGCCTCGAGCCTAGGTCGGGCTTGGGCGGGCCTGGCCATTTTTTTTTAATTCTTTTTAATTTTTTCTATCAAAATTTTATTATTTTCTACAAAAAAAATACATTGAACATCGGGCGGGTTGGGCTGGGCATCGGACCGAGCCTTGAATGGGCCTTAAGCAGGCGATGGGCCAGGGCGGGCTTCAAAGTGATGACCTAGGCCCTAACCTAAGGTCTCGGACATGCTCGGGCCCGGACCGAAATGAGCCTGCCCCGGGCCGTGGGCGGGCTTCGGGCAGCCCACGGGCCCCAGGCCAATTTTACATTCCTATCAATGTGCATTTTAACATGTCAATGTGAATATTCACATTGTCAACGGGTTGGGCCTACCCCGGGCCGCGGGCAAGCTTCGGACAGCGGGCAAATTTTACACTCCTATCAATGTTAATGTTAATATGTCAATGTGAATATTCACATTGTCACGGGTCGGGCCAAGCGCGCCTCGGGCTGCGGTCGGGCTTCGTGCCGCCCACGGGTTGCGGGCCAATTTTACACTCTTATCAATGTGAATGTTAACATGTCAATGTGAATATTCACATTGCAAACGGCCTGGGTCGGGCTCGCCCTAGGCCACTGGCTAATTTTATACTCTTATCAATGTGAATGTTAACATGTCAATGTGAATATTCACATTATCAATAGGCCGGGCCGGGCCCACCCTGAGCCGCCCATGGGCCGTGGGCAACTTTCGAGCAGCCACGAGGCGTGGGCTAATTTTGCACTCCTTTCAATGTAAATGTTAACATATCAATGTGAATATTCACATTGTCAACGGGCCAGCCCCGCCCCAGGCGGCGGGCAGGCTTTTGGCCGCCCATGGGCCGCAGGCCAATTTTATATTCTTATCAATGTGAATATTAACATGTCAATGTGAATATTCACATTGTCAACAGGCCAGGCCGGGCCCGCCCCGGGCCGCCCTTGGGCCGTGAACGGGTTTCGAGCAGCCACGAGACACGGGCTAATTTTACACTTCTATCAATGTGAATGTTAACATGTCGATGTGAATATTCACATTGTCAACGGGCCGGATCAGGCCCGCCCTAGGCTGCTAACCAATTTTACACTTTTATCAATGTGAATGTTAACATGTCAATGTGAATATTCACATTGTCAACGGGTCGGGTCGGGCTCGCCTTGGGACGCTGGCCAATTTTATACTCCTATCAATGTGAATGTTAACATATCAATGTGAATATTCACATTGTCAACGGGCCGAGTCGGGCCCGCCCTGGGCCGCTGGCTAATTTTATACTCCTATCAATGTGAATGTTAACATGTTAATATGAATATTCACATTGTCAACGGGCCGGGTCGGGCACGCCCTGGGTCGCTGGCCAATTTTATACTCTTATCAATGTGAATATTAACATGTCAATGTGAATATTCACATTGTCAACAGGCTGGGCCGGGCTCGCTCTGGGCCGCCTATGGGCCGTGGGCGGGTTTCGGGCAGCCACGAGGGGCGGGCTAATTTTACACTCCTATCAATGTGAATGTTAACATGCCAATGTGAATATTCACATTGTCAACGGGTCGGGCCAGGCTCGCCCCGGGCGGCGGGCGAGCTTTTGGCCGCCCATGGACCACGGGCCAATTTTATACTCTTATCAATGTGAATGTTAACATGTCAATATGAATATTCACATTGTCAACGGGCCGGACTAGGCCCGTCCCGGGCCTCCCATGGACCGCGGGCCAGTTTCGCGTCGCCACGGGACGCAGACCAATTTTACACTCCTATTAATGTGAATGTTAACATGTCAATGTGAATATTCGCATTGTCAACGGGCCGGGCCCGCCCCGGCTCGGGGGCGGGTTTCGGGCCGCCCACGGGCCAATTTTACATTCCTACCAATGTGAATTTTAAAATATGAATGTTCACATCATAAATTGCTAACCGTTCAAAAAATATTTATAAGGGTATCAAAATTAAATATAAGGGCATAAGTGTCCAAGAAAATAATGTAAATCAAGAAAAAGAACTTTATGGAATAAAACTATATATACATGGGACTAAATGGGTTAAAAAATTTCTTCATAGGCTTCTTGGGTTAAAACACTTCTAAATGGGATTTATCAATAAAAATCCCTAGTTTTTATTTATTTTAATAATACAGATTTTTGTTGTTGTTTTAACCCACGAAACGAACTCATTTTTATTGGTTTCGTGAAAACTGAAGTAAAACAGTATTTTGAACGCTTTTCATGTTTTAAACTTTTCTGAAAAGAATCATCTTAGGGCAGTTTCTTTTCGTTTTCAGTTTCAATTTTTTTTGGTTGAATTCCGTCTGGGTTCTTCTATCAAGTTTTTCTCTCAACTTGTTCAGTTTCTACTAAATTCGTTCGCATTGCCTCTTATAAAATTTGATTATGTACAACTTTTGTTCTTTGAGTTTTGGTTAATTCGAATTATTTAAGCATGAAACGGTACATTTTCATACTTCTTCAGCAAGTTACTTATTATAGCGATTCCAGTTTTGACCCGTCATTTGTTGTACTCCAGATTCGGGTTTATGATTTCTGAATGTTGTTCATTGTCTTTTTCTCTTTTTTCTTTCTTAAATTTGGTTATTTGGGCATTTTGACTGTGCTTGGAACAGGTTGGTTACTTAGTTTTCAAATCTTGTGTTGCCCAGAATTTTGGTCTTCTGCTCGAGCGGGGTTTGCAAACACTCAGTACTTTGCACGTCTGCAAAATACTAGAGGAGTGTTTTCCACACTCGAATGGCGTTTCCTACGCTCGAGCGGGTGGGCACTCGAGTATCCCTTTTTACGCTTGAGCGGTTTGTCTGTTGTCTGCAAAAGTACTGAACGTGTGTATTCTGCGCTCGAGCGGCTCTCTTTTTTGCACTCAAGCGGAACAAATTTTTGTGTCTGACGCTCGAGCGTCAACTCTTCCACTCGAGCAGACTATGCGTATATCAAATCGCGAAAGTGACATTTTATTTCATTTTTTCATCCCCCCCTCTCTCTCTCTAAAACTTTCTAAAAACCTAGATTAAGACTCTCTCTCTCTAAACTTACCTTCTCTCTATATTTCCCCATAGATCTAGTGATTTCTCCACCCTACTCCCTTTGATAAAGAGGTAGAGTTTCTCAAGATCTTCACTTTGACCTGACTAGAGTTGGATTTCGGTATCTTTGGGGTTTCTCTCTTACTTGGCGCATCTTCTCTCTTTGAGGTAGGGATTTTTTTCACTTTGTTATGATTTTTAAATTAGTTATTTGTGGTTGTGTAACAATGGTTGGATTTGGGAATATTTTGAGCCAAGCCTAGGGTTTGGGTGAAATGTAAAAGAGGGGTTTTTGGTGGAAACGAAATAAATGAACATGGGGTTTGAAAATGAAGTCATGTTGTGTCAAAATGAGTGATTTTGCTCTTCTCTGAAGTCCTTCCTGCTATTTATACTCTCCGAAGATAACCATCGAATTGTACTTCAAACCGTCGAACTGCTCCTCCGTAGTTGCTGATCATGCTACCTTATAAGTAGTTCCACTACGCCTTCACTTGCAGTTAGGCTTCCCCCTTATATTCGAATTTGAAATGTGAGCAACCGTTGAAGCCACGTCACTGTACGTCTCTTTGTTGATCTGCTACTACTCAGATCTTATAACAACCAATATTAATTGCCACGTGTATGATCAGGATCGAAGACCTACCTGGTCTCCCCATATTACCCTTGCTTCGCCACGCGTCGGATTGTCACTGGCTTAGTACAAAATGTGTAGCCAACATTACCCCCCGCACTAATATACCCAAGACTTGGTGATATTAGTGGATCAGAGTCCCTTTTCCCACGTCTTAGAACGTGCATGGGTTTTGCATCTTCCTAGAAATGCAACTGTCTCACACCATCTGTATTAATACTCTTGTCTTGATCCTTTAAGTACTTTCGTTGTCTTATTATTCGAACAGACTGCTACATTTTATGGCCAAATTAACTCTTTCCTCCAATGATGAAGCATACGAAGAGTCATATGTCAATGCCATTCCTCGTCGAAAGCATGCATTTATTAGTCACCTTTACCCACCTTTTTATATTCAGGTCATGGACGCCTTTGCAAATTACCGACCTTTGGATTACGAACACATTGCTCTTAATCCTTCGATTCAGAAGGCTACAAACAAAGACATAAGAATTTTCCCTCCTGACCTACCTTTACAGTTCGAACAATCTGCTCTCAAACCTCTGATTCGTAAAATTACAAATATGGATTTGAACAACTCTTCTTCGCAAATTTCTGTATGGGATAAAGCTGCAGCTGCTTCCTCCTCTGGCTCTTCTGGAGGTTCTGACTGGACAAGCTGGTCAGTACCTGAGACTTCTGATTTAAAGGAGCGAATCAACCACCATTTTGTCGAGTTCACTGACCCTTTAGAGTTTCCCTCCTATGCTCGAAGTTCAGTTGTTTATCCTTATGTGCCCATTGACCATCGGCGTAGTCTGGAGGAGAATCTTCTTGTAGCATGGTATACATCTTCCATGCCTACAAAGATAGTGCACTCTGCTCCTCGCCCAGAAGAAACACAAGGGTATAACCCATCATTCTTAGCCCAGAAGGCGAAGATCTGTTCTTCTGACTGGCTTGATTATATTAATGTCTTTGTTCCTTCTGCTCCCGTATCATCCTTGAAAACAGAAGCGTCCACACCTTCTTCTTCATCTCCCGAAATTGATTCTCCCCTACCAATTCTTTCCTGGACAGAAAAATTGAAGATTGCCCTATCCACGGAGAATG
>NW_021027803.1:473757-569458 GCF_004153795.1 Camellia sinensis | reverse complement strand
AGTATTCTATTCATTCCGGTTTTGATTTTGATTTTGTTAAGAATGATAAGGATCGTGTCACTGTTCATTGTAAGAGAAGGGCTGATTTGGGATGTTTATGGAGTGTGCATGCTAGAGTGGAAAATTATAGTAAAGCTTTTGTTATTAAACAATTTGATGATGTTCATACTTGTGGATCTTTTTTTCGTACAGTTAAACATGCTAGGATGACTTCAAGTATGATTGGTGGGCTAATTTCGAGTGATATTCGTAATAAGACTTTGACATCGGTTAATGAGGTGGTTTGTGATTTCAAGGACTATTATGGAACAGAAGTTTCTTATCGGCGAGTTTGGATGGGTGTTGAAAAAGCAAGGGGTCTTGTTTTTGGTGACTATTCATCATCATTTGACGATCTTCGTTGGTATGTTGATGCCGCTAATGATTGTAATCCGGTGAGTGTTTTTTTGATAGTAAAGGAAGACATTTCAAATGCTTGTTTTTTGCTTTTGAGGCATGTATTCATGGTTTCAAGTATTGTCGGCCTGTGTTGATGCTTGATGGAACTTTCTTGAAAAGAAGACACAAAGGTTGTTTATTGGCTACTATGGCAAAAAATGGTAACAAAGGTATATTCTGTGTCTATTTGTTATTATTATTAAAACAGTGATAATTTTATCATTTTTGTTACTAGAGAGTATTGATAAAATAGTCAATCTATTAGTGATAAATTTATGATGTATACTTTTGTTAAATTTTTATATTTATACAGTGATAAATTTACTATGCATTGATTCTATATGTTGTATGCTGCTATTGATTTTTTCTAGTTATAAAGTGATAAATTTATCTATGGTTGGTGCTATATGTTATATACTTTGCATTTTGCTTTTGTTTTGTAATCTTTTTATTTGTTACTGATAAAGTGTATATATTTTGTTTGTAGGTTTATATCCGTTATATTTTGCCATTGTTGATAGTGAAAATTATGACAGTTGGCATTGGTTCTTGTCAAAGTTATTTGTTATTTTGACTCCGGGGAGGGATATTGCGTTTGATATTGGTCGCTATGGAGGTGTTGAAAGCTTTAGCTGAGATCTTTCCGTTTTCTTCTCATTCTTTTTGTCTGGTGCATTTGAAGACAAACTTGAAGACTTATTTGTCAGTGAAGAGTCGTGAATCTAAAGAGTATTTGCTTACTCTTTTTAGTAGATGTGCATATGCTCCTACTATTGAGTTATTTAATGAGCTATTTGAAGAATTTAAGGGTCGTTGTGGTCGTAGTGTTCAGAAGTTTCTTGAGGATTTGCCTAATGAGTGTTGGTGTAACACTTATTTTCAAGGCAGGAGATATGGTGAAATGTGCACAAATGCTGCGGAATCTTTTAATTCATGTATTTAGGATGAGCTCCATTTGTTTTCAACTAGTCTTGTTGATGCTATACAGGTGAAACTAATAGAGCAATTCTAAAAAAGGAGAGAAGTTGAGAATAGGTGGAATCGTATTGTTTGTCCTTTTGTAGAGAAAAAGTTGGAAGAAGCTTTTAATAATATAAAGACATGGATAGTTAAGAAATGTAGCGATGACATTTATGAAATCCAATTGGATCGTTCAGTTATGGTTGATATTGGGAAACGTTCTTGTTCTTGTTGATTGTGGAAAACTGATTCTTCTCCTTGCAAACATGGTTTTTGTGCTATAAAGAGGAGTGGTAAGGATCTGAATTATTTTCTTGATGATTACTACCGTGTTCGTAGTTTTTGTGATTCTTATTCGCATTCTATCTATCTAGTTCCAAGTATGTAGAAGCCAAATGTAGTTGTTGATGATGACGTTGTTTTACCTCCTCTTTGTAAGAGACCGGATGGATGTCCAAAAACGGAGAGAATACCTTCTAAGGGAGAAATCAAAAGAATAAGGTGCATTATGTGTGGAAAGATGTGAACTCATAATCGAAAAACATTTAAAGAAGCTTTGCTTTATTTGTATTGATTTGAATTGAATTAGTTTGTTGAGAGTTGAAAGGTGTTACTTGTATTGAATGATTGTGTATTTTTAGAAAAATATATCATTTTGGTACTTGCATTGAATGACCAAGGAGTTTTTTGAACAGAAATTATATTTTTTGTTGATATTTTTACAGGATTAAGTTTCACAGATTTATATTATTTGATTTCAGTTAAATGTAGTTACTATTTTTGGTGTTTTATACAGTGGCAAATTTATCACTGGCGAGTTGTTGGATTATTTTTTTGTAAGAGTGATAAATTTACCATTGTCTAAAGGAAGCAATCAAGTATTAATGGGGTGCCTGAATTTTGTTATTTTCAAGAATGATAAATTTACCACTAATTGTATGGGAAGAGTTGATGGTTTATTACATTTATGTTAGTGGTTGAGAAATTTATCACTGTCATATCAAACCAAATGTTCTTTTTTATAGTAATAAATTTATCACTGTCATACCCAGAATGGCATGTTCTTACATTCATTCTCAAACTTGGAAATATCTACAAATTGTAATAGTATTTTAATTTTCAATTTGGACAATGTAATGGTGTTTGTGTTTTAATTTCAATTTAGGTAAATTTATTATTTTTTTATAGTGTTTTGTTTTCTTAAATTGGGAAATAAGAATGAGAGAGAGAAAAAGAGAGAGAGTTGCTATTTTTTTGTTTGAACAGTGATAAATTTATCGGTGTCAAAAAGAATGAAAAAAAAAGATTGTCATGTTAATAATAAAGGGGTCCAAACCTGTTATTAACCTTTAAATTTGACACAAATAATGAGATTATAATCAACATTTTGAATGAAATTTGTATAAAACAAGACTTATATAAAAAGCAAGATCTGGTAACAATATTACTGAAAAAGACTGAATGTTTCATTTAGTGTATTATCCGTAAATTTGACATTATAACAACCAAGCATTGTAATATTCATTGAAGCAAAGTAAGAACCAAAATGATCAAAATATAGGTAACACTGCAACAACCAAACAAGCAAAATGTATGAAATATTCACATTCTAATAACCAAATAAATCAATGTTTCCTTTTTGTTACACTGTAACACTGTAACAACCAACCAAGCAAAATGTTTTCTTCTCTTCGAGATCTGTTGGTTATTGCGGAGGAGGCAAGTCATCAATGTTTTCATCAACTATTTGTTGTTGAGTAGTTCGTTGGTCAGTCAAGAAGATAGTTAATATATTGGCTCTCAATTGATTGCATTCTTCCTTGCAAAAAGTAGGCATTATGTTGTTGTTGGAAACATATTGCCTCATGATATAGCAAACAATGATTCCACAATCAAGCCTGCAAAAACATTTTGAAAACAAAATATTATAATTTGGTTTTGTTGCATTTTTTTTTATAAGAGTGTTTTGATATTAATCAACTTTCGAAGTGTCTTCTTGTTGTGGGCTGTTGATGACTCTCTCTGTTTCCTGTTGAAATTTATTAAGGGCGATGAGAGTTGGTTTCTCGTCCTTTACGTACTTGTCAATAATCTTTCTCTACAACATATAGATTTGTATAATTGTTTTATTAGAAAGTCAGTTGAAACAATTAATGAGAAACCATGGATTTAAAGAATGATAAATATATTATTGTATAAATTTTTGATGTATAATTGAGCATGCATCAAGATTGATGTATTGGATTAATGGTAAGTTTGATAGTGAAAACATTTTTACCACTTCATTTGTGGCATTGAAGCGTGGATCTTTACGCATTGCTCCCCTTGGTCTCATGGAATTGTAGAATTTCCATGAACCTTCGTCAATGTCAAGGACAAGTATTGTCCAATGAAAATTTTGGTGGATTGGGAAAAGAAGGTATCTTCTTTTCATGGCTTCAAGCATCAATTTGTTCAGCATTCTCTTTGTTGCTTCCTCATCTTTTACTGTCAACAAGTGCTAACAAATATAAATAAAAAAAATATTGTTAATTTAAACCTTTTCAAATTAAATAGGTGGCGAGTATGCAATTTATAGTGATAAATTGAAGTACTTGTATTATAATATCAATTATAATACTTTGTTTTTAACTTAATTAAGCAAACAAAGTATTATAAAGTCACAACAACGAATTCAACCACACAACATAAACAGAAAGGCTTAAATAATTTGTTACCACAAAATTAAGTAAATTTATCACTGTGATCAAAATTTTATCATTCCATATCAAAATTTATCACTGCATTGCAAAATTCATTACTCAGTTAAGCAAACAAAGGTTATACACTGATAAAACTTATTTCTTGAATAATTTCCTAACATAGATGAGATGCCATGAAGATTACAACGAATTTTTTTCATTAAACAATGCACAAATATTTGAAAAAATGACAAATACTATGTATCACTTACATGGCAACTTGAAATGAATATGAATGATGTTCCTCGTTTTTGTGCAAGCAAGTGTTCTGCGTATGCGTTTATTACATATGTTGAAAATAAAAAACAAAACACGGAATTAATATAAGTCAAACACTAAAATGTTATTTTAATGAGTCACAAATTTAACTTACAATGCCTGCCAAAGCTTCACTCTTCAATATTTTGTCAATGTCATTTAAATAGACATAGGTTGCATGGTCAGCTTCTTGCCACACTAGGTCATCCCTGAAAAAAGAGTTATTAGTGTTGGAAAAATAATTTATTAATATTTTTTGGAATATTTGATACTTATAAATTCAATATGAGTTAATGATAAACAATTGGCAAAAGTGAACTACAGGAGTTAAGAGGGAAGATTGTTACTTTTTCTTTGTATTCGCCCAATGTGCAATGAAATTTGTTCTTGATTTTTTTGGTAGGATGTTGAAAACTTCGTATGAAGTTTCCAATTTCTTCATCGCAGGCTATTCTTGTGTGTGTTATTCTTCCGAGTACTTGTTTGCCTCAGCCAAGATTGCAATTCTCTCATGGAGTATCTTCATTTCTTCATCTTTCCTTTGCATTTGATTTTTTGTAGTTTTCTGCTGATCTTGCATGTCTTTTGTTAGCTTCTTGAGTTGCTGCAACAAGTTATCATCTGCAGTTTGAAGAATGCCATTTTCCATTTGTAACTTTTCCATTTTGAGCACATCGTCTTCTATCTTCTGAAAAGCAAGTACTTCTACCATATTTTCATCCACTTCAGGCTCATTGTCAACTTTCCTTCTTTCATTCTCTTGTGATTCGAAGGGATGGTTTCTTTTTCTTTTCAGAACATGTTTCATGTGGATGTGGTTGCCATGTTTCATCTTTGGATTTCTCTTCAATCAATGTTTGTTCTTCTTTTTTCAAAATTTTCAGTCTGATTTTGTTGTTGAAAATCAGCATCTTCATCTTCATCTTCGTCTTCGTCATCATCTTTATCATTATGCTCAATTTCTCTTAGCAACATTCGGTATATTTTTATCTCTTCATCTGTGTGCTTCAAATTGTTTGTAATAACCCGATCCTCTTATATGCTTTAAGCCTTTCATTATGTGTGTAATTATATGCTTGATGTGAAATTTCATGTGAAATTGAGTTTAATTATGTGAATTCTATGATTATGGAATCATATCTGTCAGTTGTGAGAAAAATCTGTTAAAATTGCGACGTTTGGACTAGAAATTGGAAGCCTTAGAAGCGCGATAACTCAAAATTGATTTTACAGTTTTGATCAACATGATTTTTAGGCCATATAATGAATTTTTGTAAAAATTTAATTCGTAACGAATTAAATTGATTTAATTAAGTTAGCTATAGATAAACTTGATTTTGCTGGCTCACTTGAGTTTAAGCCATCGGTATAAGAGATACATGGGTTAGAGGCAACACTTAGAATCAAAAACATAAAATATCTTCTGGAGAGGAAGAAAGGAGGAGAGAAAAAAGAGAGAAAGGGGGAATCAACTAAAAGCTTGAAGAAATTAACAGAGTTCAAAGATTGGAACTCAAGGTGAGTATAAATCAACTCAAATACCCTAAAACTTCCTTCAATTGATTGTCATTAACCATTTAAATGAAGTTTCTCACTTATATAAGTTAGGGTTTTGATATAAAGACTTTGTTTGAGAAAATGTCCATGGAAATCATCAAGAGTCATTAAATTTATGTAAATTGAAAGTTGATTCTTGTATTTTAAAAGTATTTTGAGTTAGCTTTAGAGGGCTCATCTTCTAATCTTCAATTCTTGCATATTGTGAACTCTATATATATATGTGTGTGTGTGTGTGTATCTATTTTGCTTACCCATGAGAAGATGAGGAATTGGATGGAATATAATTGTTTGAGTTGTACATGTATTACTAAAATGGAGTTATAATCTATTTAGGGTTAAGAATCATGTTTAATATGATTATGTTGTGTTGTTGAAAAGAATTTTGGTTGTATTTGAGCCTTTTGGCTATTTTGCTTTTGAAAAGTTAGATTTTTAATGAATTTTGAATTGCTCAAACAGAGCATGTGATCGCACGTGCGGGCCCCATGGTCGTACGTGCGAGATATACAATCGCACGTGCGGGGCTCACAGCCGCACGTGCGGAAAACAGGGGAGACAGATTGGAGCTTGCTACAATAAAAGCACGTACAACGCACCTTCCTGCATGTGTGGTGGGAGACTTCCGCATGTGCGACACATAGGGAAACTTTCTGTCACTTTTTTTTGCTCTGTTTGACCCTCTAAAATTATTAATATGTACGTTTGATCCTTCGAAAATGCTTACAATTTCACATGGATTAACGAATCGAACATTGAGTAGAAAGAGAAAGTTAAAGGGAAGTGACTTACTTGTGAGTTGTATATTATGTGTAGGTCACGTATAGGAAGGGACTTTTTCTCATCCATATCACTGTGAGTAATAGTAGTATAGCGATATGCTTTATTCATGTATTGTACTCATATGTTTTATTCAATTCCTAATCTATTTTGCTAGTGAATGGCATATGTTGTATGAGTTGTGTTTGATAGAATGACTGGAATGATTGGACAATAGCATATAAGATATGGACCCAAGGTCATTTTGGTTCTGTTGTAAATGATGGGCCTGAGGCTGTTTTGATATGGATTATTTATGACTCATGGCCTTAAGGCCAAAGGAGATGGAGACATGCAGATGTTCTGTCATGACTTGAACTCGCCCCTATGGTTAAGGACATAACTGGCCAGTAATCAAGGGATTACCTACGGCCTCAAACCAAACCAGACATAACTCATCAGAGTAAAGGGGCCAAACAGAAGCAAACTTACAAGTTGTCCATAGAGCTGTGCTTACATGGCACATCATAACAATCCATATACATACATGTTAATAACTCACGTCAAGACAAGTAATAACATAAAGTTCTGTACATACAGGATCATTAAGTCTAAGTCAGTCAAACCCAAAGTTTATATAAAAAAGTAATCCGATGTTTTTGCCAATATAACAAAACTATATTAGAAGAACAAAAGAGGCGAAGACAAGTCTCATGCATGAGACGTTTGGGCTGACTCTCCAAAACCTTGACTGTTTCTCACATATTTCACCAAGGCTGGGTTTGGGCGTCCCTTGGCTCATCTACATAAACATGAATGAGCGTGAGCGAAAGCCCAGTGAATTATATCAAATAAGGAAGATACATGAACAATCTTTAAAACAGTTACGTCAGACGGCCTTAGGCCCAATTCATGTTTCTATTTAATGTATCACTCGACTAAAGTTCCAAACATGTCAAACGACCTTGGGCCCAATTAACTCATACCTGACGGCCTTTGGCCCAACCGTTCCTGTTCAACGACCTTTGGCTCAATCATTCGTGTCAAACGGCCTTTGGCCCATTCATTCATGTCGTACGGCCTCTGGCTCATTCATTCATGTCATACGGCCTCTGGCCCATTCATTCATATCACACGGCCTCTGGACCATTCATTCATGTCACACGACCTCTGGCCCATTCATTCATATGTTGGACTATCATTCGTGTTAGACTATCATTCGTATTAAACGGCCTTTGGCCCAATCATTCATGTCCAATGGCCTTCGGCCCAACCAATTGTATCCAACGGCCTTTGGCCCAATCACATGGCATAACAAATATTTGTCCCCAATTCAATGTAACAACTTACAAGACTTATATGAAAATAAGCAGTTGGACAAATAACATACTTCAGATATCTTTGTTAAGATATTACTCACAGTGCTCTGCCGGTGGATTCACCCTTGAGCTTGACCTTACACATTACATAACACATATGGGTCACAAACGATTCAATCTGTTCCTAATTCATACATCCCTCTTAGACTTCTTTCTTATCCTTTTAATTCGTTCATAATGCTCAATGCATGCAAATACATTATATATCATGAGTATACAAGCAAGATGAGGTCAATTGCTCAGAATCATGGTTACATTCTCAAATTATTCAACACTTCTTTTGTATAATCAAACTCATGTCTTCAAACCTCATTAAGCTCCATATTTCCAACAACCAAACATGCATGTCAATTTTTGACCTCAATTCCCTTACAAATAACACCAATGATGCTCATAAACATGAAAATCAACAAAACTATACTTGCATGTATGCTTCAATGCTTATATTCCCACTTAATACATGCTTGATTATGCCAAATCATGGTAATTCTATACATGCATGTACATATTAGCTTCAAATTCATCACTTATAACACAATTCTTGTTCTTGATCATCATTCAACTTTGAATTCACAAAGTTACGAACTAAAATCCATGAATTTACTTACCTAGAGGCTCAAATCTTTCAAATTATGGTTAATTCTTGAGTTGGTCTTCAAGATTTCCAAGCCTCTTGCTCAAATCTCCAATTGTTTCCCTCTCTCTCTCTCTAGCCAACCCTCACTCTCGTTCCTTAGAGAAATTTTCGGCTTTGAGCTCAAATAGATGGATATAAGTATAATAGAGCTCCTTTTATAGTCTCTCACTAATCACATTTGATTAGAGTTAAATAATAAAGTTTAATTAATCGTTCTGAATCTAATTATTTTGATCCAAATCAATTTTCAATTAAATTTCACCGTAGGCTCTAAAAATTACGCTAATCACAATGGCGTAGTCAATTTTGGTTTCTATGGCCGATAGGGCCTTCAATTTAATTTCTAAAGCAGAAAATCAAACAGATTTTCTTACGGTGAACAGATAGAAATTCAAAACCACATATATTCATATCAATGGCGCACCAAATCATATCAAACACATAATCACAATCACAATTAAGATTAATTAGCATAATACGGAACAGGGTTATCACAGTCTTCCCCCCTTTAGAAAGTTTGGTCCTCCAAACTTATTTTTCCGTCGTCGGGAAACAAATGTGGATAGCGTAGTCGCATTTCCTCCTCTTTTTCCCATGTGGCATCCGTCCCATAGTGTTCTTTCCATTCCACTTTCACCATTGGGATGGACTTGCTTCTCAATTGTTTCACTTGCCAGTCAACGATTCGTTCCGGCCATTCAACGTACTCCATATTTTCATCAAGAGCTACCCGGTGATAATCAATCACATGAAACGGGTCTCGGAGATAACCCCTCAATATCGACACATGAAACACATTATGGATTTGTTCGAATCCTGGTGGCAAAGTGACTCGATAAGCAACTGGGCCAAGCCTTTCCAGAATTTGAAACGGCCCAATGTAACGGGGCGACAACTTATCCTTCTTCCCAAATCTGACTTGGCCTTTCATTGGAGTCACACGAATAAACACATGGTCACCAACATCATACTCAAGAGGTCTTGTTCGAACATCTGCATAATTCTTTTGTCGGTCTTGAGCTGTTTTGAGCCTTTGCTGAATAATTTTGTTCTTTTCAGAAGTATCTTGCACAATTTCAAGCCCAAGTAAAGCTCTATCCCCGACTTCTGTCCAACAAATTGGTGATCTACACCTTCTACCATACAAAGCTTCGTATGGTGCCATACCGATGCTGGAGTGGAAGTTGTTATTGTATGCAAACTCTGCTAGTGGCAAATAGTCTTCCCAACTCCCTTGAAAATCTAAGGTACACATTCTCAGCATATCCTCTAACGTCTGTATAGTCCGTTCTGATTGCCCATCTGTCTGGGGGTGGAATGCGGTACTAAACCACAGTTCTGTCCCCATAGCTTTCTAGAAACTCTTCCACAATCTAGATACAAATTTCGGATCTCTATCCGACACAATAGATACCGGAACTCCGTGTAAACGGACAATTTCATCAACATATATAGTAGACAGTCTATAAGCATCAAATGTAGTTCTAACATGTATAAAATGTGCAGATTTAGTCAGTCTATCAACTACAACCCAAATAGAATCCATACCTCGAGGAGTCCGAGGTAGACCAACAACAAAATCCATAGTCACATGCTCCCACTTCGATTCAGGAATAGGGAGAGGTTGAAGTAGACCGCCTGGTTTCTGATGTTCTACTTTAACTTGCTAACATTGAAGGCACTTGGACACATATTCTGCAATTTTTTTCTTCATTTTAGGCCACCAATAGCTTTGTTTCAAATCCCGATACATTTTGTTGTTACCCGGATGCATAGAAAACATTGATTTATGGGCTTCATCTAAAACCTTTTCTTTAGTTCTGGAATATCTGGGATACACATTCGGTTTCGAAATCTCAACACTTTGCCTTCGATGTTGAACTCTGCTTTCGGACTTGTCTCAAATTCACCAATCACTTTCTTGAGGAATTCATCATCTATTTGTTTCTGTTTAATCTCATCAATGATTGTCGGTTCAGCTAAAATAGTGGCTATCAATCCGCCCTGTTCACACAATACCGCTTCAATCTCAGACTTCTCAAAATCTTGCAAGATTTCTTTCTGTTCGGTAAGCAAAAAAGCCATACTCCCCATTGACTTTCTGCTTAGGGCATTAGCAACTGTATTAGCTTTCCTGGGGTGATATTGGATTTCAAGGTCATAATCCTTTAATAATTCAAGCCATCTCCTCTGCCACATATTGAGCTCTTTCTGTGTAAAGAAGTATTTCAGGCTCTTGTGATCTGTGTAGACTTCACATTTTGCCTCATACAAATAATGCCGCTAGATTTTCAAAGCAAAAACAACTGCGGCTAATTCTAAATCATGTGTTGGGTAGTTCTTCTCATGTGGCCTCAACTATCGAGAGGCATAGGCAATTACCCTTCCGTTCTGCATTAGCACACAACCCAAACCTTTATAAGATGCATCACTAAAAATTACAAAGTTTTCTGTACCTATGGGCAATGTCAATACTGGTGTAGTAGTCAGTCTTGTCTTTAGTTCATGAAAGGCAGATTCTCTTTCGCCATCCCATTCAAATGGTTGCCCTTTGCGTGTCAGTTGGGTAAGAGGTACAACTATCCTCAAAAAGTCTTTCACAAATCTCTTGTAATAACCGGCCAAGCCCATGAAACTGCGGACTTCTGTCACATTTGTCGGTGTAGGCCAATTCACAATTGACTCTATTTTCTGTGGGTCCACTGAAATCCCCTCTTTGTTGATCACATGTCCTAAAAATATGACTTCATCCAACCAAAATTCACACTTCTTTAGTTTAGCAAATAATTTCTTTTCTCTAAGTGTTTGGAGGACAGTTCTCAAATGATGTTCATGTTCAAGTCTATTCTTAGAGTATATCAAAATGTCATTAATAAAAACCACAACAAATTCGTCAAGGTAGGTTTTAAAAATTCGGTTCATTAAGTCCATAAATGTTGCCGGAGCATTAGTTACCCCAAATGGCATAACAAGAAATTCATAGTGGCCATACCTTGTTCGAAACGCTGTTTTCTCTACATCTTCTACTTTCACTTTCAACTGATGATATTCGGATCTCAAATCAATTTTGGAAAATACTTGTGATCCCTGCAACTGGTCAAACAGGTCATCAATATGAGGTAGGGGATATGTATTCTTTATTGTTACCTTGTTCAATTCTCGATAGTCGATACACAAACACAAGGTTCCATCTTTCTTTTTCACAAACAACACTGGTGCACCCCATGGTGAAGTGCTGGGTTGGATAAACCCTTTGTCAAGCAGGTCTTGCAACTGTTCCTTCAGTTATTTCATTTCTGCAGTAGCCATTCTGTAGGGAGTTTTAGAAATAGGCTGGGTGCTTGGCATAATTTCAATCGTAAACTCTATCTCCCTACCCATCAACTCCCCTGGTAATTCATTTGGAAACACATCTGGAAATTCGCTAACAATAGGGATACTACTCAACTCAACATTCACAGATTGTTCCAACAACACATAACACAAATAACCCTGGCACCTTTTCCTGATTAATTTACATGCCTTCATTGCAGATATTAAATAAGGTGGAGGTACTATCTCGTTACCCACAAACACAATTTCTTCCTGTTCTAGTGGTCTAAACACAACCCGTTTTGTTACACAATCAATGGTGGCACAATATTTAGTTAACCAATCCATGCCCAGAATTATATCAAAGTGCCTAAAGTTCAACGACAAAAAATCCATATACAAAATAGCATTTCCAATTCACATGTCACAAAAACGATATACAGATTCACACAATACAGATTCCCTGGATGAAGCAGATACACATAGCATATATGGCAATAATTCTAGAGGTCTACTCAGTCTAGATGCAAATGCACATGTTACGAAAGAGTCTGTTGATCCAGACTCAATTAACACAAAAGCATCCTGATTACATATAGAAATAGTACCTGAGACAACTGCGTTAGCATTTCATGTATCGCCTGGAACAAGCGCGAAAACTCTTCCTTGCTTCACGGTATCCCCGGTGGTAGTAGATCTCATAGTATTTCCCCGCTTCGGGATTGATGCAGTTGAGCTAGCAGCTAGCTTCCCACTGTTCTGATTACAATCTCTGGCCATATGCCCTTGTTTATCACATTTAAAACAAGCTCCTGACACACGGTAATAAACCCCACGATGCCTTTTACTACAAATATTACACATTGGGGATGTATCTTGGGAAGAATTAGAGGTACTCGAGGAGCCCGTGTTCTGCTTTTTCAAAAATTTCTTCTTCGAAAAGAAGCCTTGTCTCTTACTGCCTTTCTAGTCTGTTGTTGGTTTAGTTTGTCTAGCTATGTTAGCTTCCGATATTATGACTCGGTCTAGCACCCCAATGTAGGTTTCCAGCTTCAGGACATTTACCCTTTCTAAAATATCACTTCGAAGCCCACCTTCAAAATGCCTCGCTTTCTTATAATCAGTATCAATCACATGTGGTGTAAACCAGGCCAATTCAGTGAATTTGGCCTTATACTCAGCCACTGTCATGTTGTCTTGTTTAAGTTCCATGAACTCCGATACTTTCCTATCACGGACACATTGCGGGAAGTATTTATCATAGAAAACTTCCAAGAATTTAGCCCAGTCAACATCTTTATGATTTTCACGCATTAACATCCACCATCTTCTTGCTTCGTCTTCTAACATAAAAGTGGCTAGAAGTACTTTTTGTGTCTCCGAACAAGGGAACGCCTCAAATAGCTTTTCGATGCCGAGGACCCATGCTTCAGCTTTCAACGGATCTAATCCCCTATGGAACTGTGGTGGTTTCATTTTCTTAAACTCTTTGGTGAGAGCTATTATCTGATCATCATTCTGATTATCTGGCACGGATGGTGCCGGAGGTGGAGGTTGTGATTGCTGCCACTGTTGTTGTTGCCTCAATGTTTCTGCCATTTCCTGAATCAATCTTTCCATCCTATCCATTCTGGCAGTAAAGGACTCTTCTATCTCATCACCTTTTGTTCTCACCATTTGATTAGACTTGCATTATACTTTATACAAAAGATTCATAGGTATGCATATACTAAAGAGCATACATATTCAAATAATTTGCAATGCAAGCAAATCACAAACTTATAACACATAATTGTTCCCATTAAAACATTTAAGCGTATTCTCGATGCTTTCAGATTCATACTTATCACATGAATGCATCCTAGATCTTTTCTAGACGCTTATTGCTCATTTGGACAAGTGTGTGAGTTATTAACTCGTGCTCTGATACCACTCTGTCATGACCCGAACCCGCCCCTATGGGTTAAGGATATAACCGGCCAGTAATCAAGGGATTACCTACGGCCTCAAACCAAACCAGACATAACTCATCAAAGTAAAGGGGCCAAACGAAAGCAAACTTACAAGTTGTCCATAGAGCTGTCCTTACATGGCACATCATAACAGTCCATATATATACATGTTAATAACTCATGTCAAGATAAGTAATAACATAAAGTTCTGTACATACAGGATCATTAAGTCTAAGTCGGTCAAACCTAAAGTTTATATACAAAAGTAATCCGATGTTTTCGCCAATATAATAAAACCATATCAGAAGAACAAAAGAGGCGAAGACAAGTCTCGTGCATGAGACGTTTGGGCTGACTTTCCAAAACCTTGACTGTTTCTCACATATTTCACCGAGGCTGGGTTTGGGCGTCCCTTGGCTCACCTACATAAACATGAATGAGCATGAACGAAAGCCTAGTGAATAATATCAAATAAGGAAGATACATGAACAATCTTTGAAACAGTTACGTCAGACGACCTTAGGCCCAATTCATGTTTCTATTTAATGTATCACTCGACTAAAGTTCCAAACGTGTCAAACGGCCTCGGCCCCAATTAACTCATACTTGACGGCCTTTGGCCCAACCGTTCCTGTCTGACGGGCTTTGGCCCAATCATTCGTGTCAAACGGCCATTGGCCCATTCATTCACGTCATACGGCCTCTAGCCCATTCATTCATGTCGTACGGCCTCTGGCCCATTCATTCATGTCATACGACCTTTGGCCCATTCATTCATGTCACACAGCCTCTGGCCCATTCATTCATGCCACATGGCCTCTGGCCCATTCATTCATATGTCAGACTATCATTCGTATCAAATAGCCTTTGGCCCAATCATTCATGTCCAATGGCCTTCGGACCAACCAATTGTATCCAAAGGCCTTTGGCCCAATCACATGGCATAACAAATATTTGTCCCCAATTCAATGTAACAAACTGACAAGACTTATATGAAAATAAGCAGTTGGACAAATAACATACTTCAGATATCTTTGTTAAGATATTACTCACAGTGCTTTGCACGTGGATTCACCCTTGAGCTTGACCCTACACATTACATAACACATATGGGTCACAAACGATTCAATCCGTTCTTAATTCATACATCCCTCTTAGGCTTCTTTCTTATCCTTTTAATTTGTTCATAATGCTCAATGCATGCCTAAGAGTACTTAAAAGTGAAAGAGAATGAAAAACGAAACACAGAATATCTTTACAAAATTTCTGAAACAGGGTCCCCCACTCGAGCGTAGACTTTCCCGCTCGAGCGGACCCATTAGGTCTGCAAAAGTACTGGTTGCCTCATTTTTACGCTCAAGCGTGAATTCAGACACTCGAGCTGAAAGTCTCACTACATGGCTCCCTGCTCGAGCATAAATCTCCCCGCTCGAGCGGACATCCATGTCTGCAAAACTTCTAGGAGCTCGTATTTCCCGCTCGAGCGGCGCTTTCCCCGCTCAAGCGGACATGCCAAATTCTGGAAAATCCAGAATTATTCTTAAGGCTTAAACTCAACCCCCAAAGGTCCAAAACTCATAATTTTGGTTTCAAAACATGCAAATACATTATATATCATGAGTATACAAGCAAGATGAGGTCAATTGCTCAGAATCATGGTTATATTCTCAAATTATTCAACACTTCTTTTGTATAATCAAACTCATGTCTTTAAACCTCATGTAAGCTCCATATTTCCAACAACCAAACATGCATGTCAATTTTTGACCTCAATTCCCTTATAAATAGCACCAATGATCCTCATAAACATGAAAATCAACAAAACTATACTTGCATGTATGCTTCAATGCTCATATTCCCACTTAATACATGCTTGATTATGCCAAATCATGGTAATTCTATACATGCATGTACATATTAGCTTCAAATTCATCACTTATATCACAATTCTTGTTCTTGATCATCATTCAACTTTGAATTCACAAAGTTACGAACTAAAATCCATGAATTTACTCACCTAGAGGCTCAAATCTTCCAAATTATGGTTAATTCTTGAGTTGGTCTTCAAGATTTCCAAGCCTCTTGCTCAAATCTCCAATTGTTTCCCTCTCTCTCTCTCTCTCTCTAGCCGACCCTCACTCTCTTTCCTTAGAGCAATTTTCGGCTTTGAGCTCAAATAGATGGATATAAGTATAATAGAGCTCCTTTTATAGTCTCTCACTAATCGCATTTGATTAGAGTTAAATAATAAAGTTTAATTAATCGTTCTGAATCTAATTATTTTGATCCAAATCAATTTTCAATTAAATTTCACCGTAGGCTCTAAAAATTACGCTAATCACAATGGCGTAGTCAATTTCGGTTTCTATGGCCGATAGGGCCTTCAATTTAATTTCCAAAGCAGAAAATCAAACAGATTTTCCTACGGTGAACAGATAGAAATTCAAAACCACATATATTCATATAAATGGCGCACCAAATCATATCAAACACACAATCACAATCACAATTAAGATTAATTAGCATAATGCGGAATATGGTTATCACATGTTCTATCCACCCTATTCGTTATAAATAGTTGTTGATATGTTGGGCCTAAGGCCGTTTTGTATAATGTTGGGCGCGAGGCCGTTCTGTATAATGTTGGGCTCAAGGCCGTTTTCCTATGAATTCATGACTGAGGCAAACAAATAACCTATGAAATTATATGCTACATATCTTATGCCTATTCACATGAATCTCCTTATATTGCTATTATTCACTGAGCCTTGCTCACTTTAAATTTGTGTATGTTTATGTAGATGATGTTCCCGGGGGCCAGCCCTAGTTTAGTTCCGATAGCCTTTTGTTGACCAATTGTGTCAAGCCGAGCAAAGTAGAGTCTTTTGCCTTTTCCAGAGTTCCTTCTTATAACACGTGTGTGATAACCCTGTCCCGTTGTAGATCGCCCCGAACTCCGCTCCGCGCGTAAGGGTGCGAATTGTATTTCTAGCTACTACAGTTCGGACTCTTGTCACGGTTCTGAATCTAATCTCACAAAGTGCAATGTAAGACTGATAAATCACCAAAGAGTCCAAATATGGCAAATCGTTTTGGAAAATCGATTTTGAATCAAAAGCACCAAACATGGATTGCTTTGCCAGATTTCAGAGTCACCATCTAAATATTTTTTTTTGAAAAATTTAGAAAACCCTGACTCGTGCCTAAGGCCACGTGTCCATCATCACCAAATTTGCATCGGCTCGGGAACTTGGGTACGAGAGGGGAAGCTCATGCAATGAGCACCCCCGCTCGTCCGATCAAAGATCAGCCTTTACTAACATGATATGTTATTTTTGAAAACACATGCATTCTTATTCCAGTTATTAATCTAGAATTACTATGTGATGCGCACAACATACAAGTATAGACTAAATCGCCTAAGTTGGAACAAAACATCTCATGTTTGTTTGTTTGAAAATGGTTTGAAGATGCTACTCGCAAGTAGGCTAAGACGTGGATTTTGCCACCCTCAAGTAAGCTTAGAAAACATAATGATTTGCCACTTCAAGTGGGCTTAAAACTCACATTTCGATGAATTATTCCAATTCAAGCAATCCAACATTCATCCACAGAAATTCTTGCAACTATACCCTTAAGCAGTTAGCCTCATGGCAAGCATGCTATACATGGCAACATACACATCTCATGCAGTATGCTAAAGCGAAAACACTCACAATGTACTCTAAGCCAAAACAGAAGCTAGCTAGTAATCAATGCATGATCCTAGCTATGTCAAGAATGCTTAATGCAACACATGCAAAATACAACTAAGATAAGCTCGGCTATTCTAAGATGTCATGTGAATGCAACTTGATAACATGTATTCAAATCGGTATTGAAATACTATGCAGTTTGTATGATGCGCCGAGTCCAGTGTATGCAAAACAGATGAATGATGCACGTATGCGAAGCATAAGGATGCTAATTGAAAATGACCCTAAAACTAACAACCGAAAGCTGGTAAATAAAAGGGAGAAAGAAATGGGGGGTTGGAAGACATGCACACGCACACTTATTACAAAAGTTGTGCCCTGTCGACGGAGGGTCCGAATAATAAGCTAACTAGTTAATCTAAGCTAATTAAACTAATTATTACAAAATGAATTGAATAACTAGCTACAACTAATTATTACATCACTCTAACTAATTAACAAATTAATTAAATTACATAAACATGCTAATTAACAAATAAGCATTAAACTACGCTACTCAGCTCTGCTTTGGAATGTTGAACAATGCATGCACTTGGTTCCTCGCTCGGAAATCCATCGCTATGCCCCTACTTGCCTCTGTTTGCATTTGATCTCGGAACACTGTACAAACTTCAAGGTAGCTTCTACTCCATCATGGGAACCTCTAAGAGCATTACCGACCGCTTATTGGTGTTGCCAACCACCTGCCGACCGCTTACATTTGCTGCAGACTAGAAAAAGTGGTCGGCCAGCCACTTTTACTGGTCTGTCGACCAGAAAATTCTGCACACTTCCATTTTGCTGCAACAGAGAACAAAAAGTGGCATGGCAATGTATTTGCAAGATATGTGTGCACAACCACTCTCCCTATCATTTCATGATCTCAAAGGAGTGCGGTTATTGACTCTCGGGCCACCAACCGAGCATCGCAATGCACGATGGCCAAAAAGCCAAGATTGCACATTTCAATGTAAATGAATGCACAAATAACACATAAGGGCCTTAACCTCTATCATGCATGATCAAGAGGGCCGGCGACCGAGAATTGAGGCACGTTTCATCACTCCAAGTATGAAACGTCCCTCGTTTCTCGTGTTTGGACTAACACCCTATCCAAACACAATGCAACACAAGCATGCCGAACACAATGCAATGCATGCAAGCAAACAACAATGCAATGAAACAAGCATGCAAACATGAGGCAATGTAACAAGCATGTAAACATAATGTAATGCAACCAATGCTCAACCTAGAAATGCTAATGGCATGCAAACACAATGCTATCCAACATAAGCATGCAAACAACAAAGCAATGCAACCAATGCAACCAATGCTAGAAGGGCATGCACAAAATTCTATCATGCAAGGCATGCACACACAATGTAAACAACAAGCATGCAAATATCATGCAATGCAACAAGCATGCAACAACGTGCAATGCAACAAGCATGCAACAAGCATGCAACAACATTCAAACCACATGCTCAATGGACTTAAACTGAATATGGATAGACCTCAATCATGCCCAAAACAATGGCCATAATGCTATGAAATGCTAGCATGAAATCAAGAAAATGCATGCACATGCATTGACTTACCAATTAAGCATAAGTGCACAACTCTCACAAGCGCTCAAGAAGTGACGAATGTAAGAGTGTAGCCACACTATAAGCACTGAAATATCATGTGAAATGATGCCAAATCATTCAAACAACACAAGTGTAACATGCTAGGGTCCTTAAGCAGTAAAGCTAATGAAAGAGACTACACAAGAGGCATGCAATGCATGGCACAAATGGATGAACCAACCACAAACAGAGCTCAAATAGGTCCAAATAGAGACCAAAACATGTTGAGACGGGAGCTCAAAGGTCTAGGCATGCATGCATACAAGCTAGGCCACAAACAAGGCAACAGTGGATGACCCTTAGAGGCACTCAAAGGGTGAAATAAATGGGAGCATGGCAGTACTATATGCTATGAAATAACATGGTAAATGATGCCAAATCATGCACATGTCACAGATGAAGCATGCTAGGAGGCTCAAAGCTTGAAATTAGCATAGGCACTTGCACTATAGCTATGCAATACATGAAGCATATGGCCAAGGCAACCCAAAACAGTCCTAGAGCATGTCAAAATGATGCTAAAACATGCATGGAGCAAAGCCAAAACAAGCTAGCATGAAGGGCCAAAACATGGAGCATGCAAGGGCAATAGGGAGGATTACACTGCACCTACCAAAACCAAGCATGAGGTGACTCCACCAACAAAAATTAGAGTTATGGCATGGCAAAATAACACCAAAAATGGGCTAAGACCAAGTCAACACATGCAAGAATAACAAGCTCACTCATTAGGCGTGCAAGGCTAGCAAAGAGGACTTACACTACAAGTGTAAGAAGAACATGAGGGATGCTCTAACCAACCAAAAACAGAGTTGGACAATGGCAAAATGAGACCCAAAACACACTGATATGGTGGCCCAAAAGCCTAGGCATGATGGCATACACAATGGCACATACTTAATGCATATAACACCAACCTCCCAAAGCATTGAAAAAGTGAAAGATGTGAATGCATGGCAATGAAACATGCTCTGAAATCACATAACAAATAATGCCAAATCATGAAAATAGCCCAAGCAATGCATGCTAGTGGCTTGGAAACTCAAAGCTAGTGAGCTAGAATGCACTATGGCTATACAAAGCATGGCATGCATGAGCAAAAAAACATAAATCAGACCTTAAGCATGGTAAAACATGACCAAAAGCTTCTTGGAGTTGAGCCAAAATCACACTAGAATGATGGTCTAAAACATGATGCATGTTAGGCTAGCATGCAAGATTACACTACAAGTGTAGAATGCATGCAAGTGGTGACTCAACCAAGCTAAAACAGAGGTATGCCATGTCAAAATAGTACCAAAAACAAGTTAAGAATAGGCCAACACATGAAAGGAAAGTATGCCAAACATGAGGCTAATAAGGCAAGCATTCAAGATTCAAGGAGAGGGGATGACCCCCTCCTATTTGGGACCTCAAAACACCCTTTTTACCACTGAAATTACTCTGAGTTTCAGTGGTGAGAAGGTCAAAAGGAGGTGGTCCCAATAGCTTAAAAGGATAGGACAAAACCAAGGCCAAACAAGGCACAAGAGGGGGTAGACCACCCCCAACACCAACAAGGCCTTAAACAAACATTTCAAGCATGAAAAATAAGAACTTTTTGTAGTTAAAAGTTAGGCCTAAATCAACATGAAAATAGGGCCAAAAACTTAAACAAAAACCAAGGTTTAAGGGGTTAGAAGTTTATCCTTGTAGAACCACTTCAAAGCTACAACTCCAGCAACCTTTTTGAGCTCAAACCAATCCAAAAACACCAAAACCAACTTCTAAGTGCCTCAGTTCCAAGAGTGTGGTGTTTCACTATGTCTTTGTGTGCAAAAGTGTGAAGAATAAGCACTTTCAAGCACAAATATGAAGAGGAAGAGCAATATAGAGATAGATGGTATATGTATAGCTCAAGCAACTTTTTCTGAACCTAGAGAAGAATGAGGAGGCTCCCTTATATGGAAAAAGCATGCAACAAGCTTGTAGAGGAAGCTAAGAGCTCCAAGCCATCCCTCCATATGGAGGATGGTTTATGTGCCTTCCAGCTGTCACAGCTGGCAAGAAAAGATCTTCAGAAAGGTGCAAGAAAGCTGCCGACTACTTGAAGTGATCGACCAACTACTTTCATTGGTCGGACGACCACCACAAGTGGTCTGCAAGGAGACCAAGTGGTCGGTAGGGTGGAAGAGGTGGTCTGCACACAAAAAGCAAGGTGGTGGCATGGCTGCCGACCACTTTTGGTGGTCCAAAGACCACCAAGACCAGTTGGCCGACCAGAAAACTGGCTGGCGGGGAAGAAACATGGTTTTCAGGGAGAGAAACTGGTCTCCTACCCTTATTCCACCCTCCAAGCAAGGAAAACAAGGTTTGTGCCAAAAACAAACCAAAAAGGATGCAAGACAAGAGTCCGGGGGTCCAGGCGCGCAGCTGGAAGCCTCGAAAACTAGTCTACGAGCACAAAAAGTGGTCTACGGGAGGGGAAAGTGGTCAATGACCACAAAAGGTGGTCTACAAGACCTCTGTGTCCCTCTAGACCAAAGTAACAAGGCATGGTCCGAAAACCAAGCCAAACAGAGAATGTTAAGCGGTCCCGAGACAAGGCGCGCGGCCGAAGGCTCTGAAAATCGAAAACTAGTCTCTGAGAGGGAAAAGTGGTCTACAACCACAAAAAAGTGGTCTACAGACCTCTCTCCTCCTCCAAGGAAGGGAAAACAAGGTTTGGTTGAAAACCAAACGAAAAAGAAAGCAAGACAAGGTGCACGGCCGAAGGCTCCGGAAACTGAAAACTGGCCTACCAGAGGGAAAAGTGGTCTACGGACCTCTCTCTCCCTCCATGCAAGGTTAACAAGGCTTGGTCCACAAATCGAGCCAAAACACAAAGAGCTCAGAGGCTCGGAGGCAAGGCACTCAGCCGAAAATTTCAAAAACTCGAAACGAGCACAAACATGCGCGATCACCGAGCGCTCAATCGATGACGTCTGAGTCTTAATGTCGGTCAAAAATGGGGTGTCTACAGTTGCCCCTCTTTGACAGAACTCGATAGTCAAGAAGTGACGGGAGTGAATATCAAAGCCTAGAGACGACCATTTTTGACAAGGCCGAAAACTTAGACAAACAGGCAAGAAAACAAAGAGATATGCCCGCAGGCAGGGGCAAGATGCAAATGACATGCATAATGCCAAACATAACTTATGATCATGCAAAGAGAGCTGTAATGAAGCAATTATGCAAAATAAATACAAGATTTTAAGCGAATGCTATGCAAGCAAGTAAACACGAACCAAACTACATCTCATGTAGAAAGGATGTAAGAAAATTATACAATTTTCACTGCGTCTCTCACAGAGAAGACTAATACATACAATATTGTCTGGTTATACCAGCTTCGAATGAACCGTACATACAATATCGTGCCTGCACAAAAGAGAAACTTAACATGTACAATATAGTAGAAGCACATGTTCAGCTCTATATCAATATACAATATCAACACAAGATAAACGCGTGCACATATGATACCGATGGAAATATGCATAGCAATGCGAGTGAAAAGTGCATAGCAATGCAAGTGAAAAGTGCATAACAATGCAAGTGGAAAGGTGCATAACAATGCAAGTGGAACATGCGTGACAACGCATGTGAAGAGTGCATAACAATGCGGGTGGAAGGGTGCATAATCATGGTTTTAAAAATCGGACCGGACCGGCCGGTTCAACCGGTTGAACCGCCGACCGGTCAAGGTTCCGGTCCGGGTACACCCATAGAACCGGTCACAATGAAAAACCGGTCTATTTTGGGAGAATCGGGAAAACCGGCGGTCGGACCGGCGAACCGGTCGACCCGGTTCCGGTTCACCGGGTTAATAAAAACGAACTTTTTGTATTTTTTATTCTTTCTTTCTTTTCTTTCTTTCTTATATTATATATATATATATATATAATAAAAAATTAATTGGAAAATCTCTTTTAAGGGTCTCCTCTTGTGAGGAATCCCATTGAGAGCTTGAAATTATTGTGAAAGCCTCTATCTATTTATAAGGATTTTTTTTTCCAAAAAAACTCAAGAAATCTATGTGGGATTCAATCAAATTTATTGGAGGGAAACTTAAAGTTTTGATATCCCTCCAAAATTTTTGCTCTTCTTTCAATCAAATTATTTGAATTAAAATCATATGGAGGGAATATTGAATATTGAATATTTGATTTCTTCTTCCAAAATTAAAATTAATAATATTTTTAAATATATTTTTATATTTTTTAATAAAAAAATAAAATATTAAGAGAATATTTAAGATTATTAAAATTTTATTTTTAATTTTATTACTTATATTTTATTTAAATATAATTTAATATATTTATGACGTCACGGTTCGATTCCGGTTCAACCGAGCGGTTGAACCGGTGACCCGTCACACCGATCATTTTTCGGTTCACTCACCGGTCCGATTTTAAAACATTGTGCATAATATGCAAGTGGAACATGCGTGACAACGCATGTGAAGAGTGCAATAACAATGTGGGTGAAGGGCGCATAACAATGCAAGTGGAACATGCGTGACAACGCATGTGAAGAGTGCATAACAATGCGGGTGGAAGGGTGCATTACAAATGCGAGTGGAACGTGCGTGACAACGCATGTGAAGAGTGCATGACAATGCGGGGTGAAGAGTGCATACAATGCAAGTGGTACATGCGTGACAACGCATGTGAAGAGTGCATAACAATGCGGGTGGAACGTGCGTGACAACGCATGTGAAAAGTGATGACAATGCGGGTGGAAGGGTGCATAACAATGCAAGTGGAACGTGCGTACAACACATGTGAAGAGTGCAATAACAATGCAAGTAAGGTGCGCAAGAAAAGCGCGAGCAATGCACTAATAGGTCAAGAAAGGTGCACAAAAATAGCGCAAGCAATGCACTAACAGGTGTAAGAAAGGTGCACAAAATAGTGCGAGCAATGCACTAACAGGTGCTACAAGCATTTTCCATGCAAGATGAGAGAGAGCATGTATGAAATGCACAAGATAGTGCGATGCGCAAGAAAGGGCGAGTATAAACTGCACAAAATAGGCGATGCCGCGCAAACAGCGCGAATGAATAAGTGCACAAACAGTGCGATGCACTAGAGAGCGCGAGTGTAAACCGCACAAAACAGTGCGATGCGCGCAAGAAAGTGCGAGTGCCCAAGAAAGTGGCGATGCGCAAGAAAGCACGAGTGTAAACTCAAATGTTAAGTGCACAAGACAGTGCGAGTGAGATACAATGCACAGAAAGTGCGAGGCAGGTATTTAAGGAAAAAATGCGATAAAATGCATTTTCTATGCAAGTAAGGGTGCACAAAAAAAGTGCGATAAAATGCATGTCTATGCAAGTATGGGGGGCATTTTCTATGCAACATGGAAAGCATATCTACGCAATATTGAAAGCAAGCATATTCTATGCATGAATCATAACAATGCGCGGCACACATACAATAGAAGGTATATGAAAGTGCACATTCTATGCATAATAGGGCATCAAACATGTACCTCAGTGCCTCCGAAATATTCTCGGAGGGCTTTGCAACACACTCAGCTTGAAAAGGTAACACCCTGTTCATATTGGCAAGAGATAACATCTGCATGTGAAAACAGCGGATGCGCTTTTCTTCCCGATCATATTCATAACTTTCCTTATTCTTCAACGGGATGACAGACTAGTTGGTTCAGTATCCAGAATTGAGGCGCATACCATGTTTAAAAACGGATCCGGTGAGTGAACGCGGAAAAATGAATCGGGTGGCCGGTCACCGGTTCAACCGTCGGTGAACCGGAATCGAACCGTGACGTCATAAATATATTAAAATTATATTTAAATAAAAATATAAGTAATAAAATTAAAAATTAAAAATTTTAATAATCTTAAATATTTTCTCTTAATATTTTTTTTTATTAAAAAATATAAAAATATATTTAAAAATATTATTAATTTTAATTTTGGAAGAAGAAATCAATATTCAATATTCAAATTTCCCTCCATATGATTTTAATTCAAATAATTTGATTGAAAGAAGAGCAAAAATTTTGGAGGGATATCAAAACTTTAAGTTTCCCTCCAATAGATTTGATTGAATCCCACATAGATTTCTTGAGTTTTTTTGGAAGAATTTTTTTCTTATAAATAGATAGAGGCTTTCACAATAATTTCAAGCTCTCAATGGGATTCCTCACAAGAGGAGACCCTTAAAAGAGAGTTTCCAATTAAATATTAATTATATATATATAATATATATATATAATATAAGAAAGAAAGAAAGAAAAGAAAGAAAGAATAAAAAATACAAAAAGTTCGTTTTTATCAACCCGGTGAACCGGAACCTCGACCGCCGGTTTTCCCGGTTCTCCCAAAATAGGCCGGTTTTTCACTGTGACCGGTTCTATGGGTGTACCCGGACCGGAACCTCGACCGGTCGGCGGTTCAACCGGTTGAACCGGCCGGTCCGGTCCGGTTTTTAAAACCATGGCGCATACATGTTATCTCAACCTATGGGGCTTCTATACAGATTTCAAGCCGAGGATACACCCCTGGGTATTTAAACCAGACTTTAGTCTCGGAAATCCCGAACCTTTGCGTTCTAGGCAACAGTCATTCGAACTCTAGTTTCCACCGTCGCAGTTAGTCTCCTAGGAACTCATTGCAAACACAGCCAAGATAACTCTGGCGGGGAATGGTACTCTGGGAGAGCACTTCTGATTGCCATTCTGGCTTGAAGCAGGCTTGAACTTGAGCTTGAGGTAGAGGCACACTCATACTTCAGAGCATTAACAAGGCCTGAAGAGGTACATTTGGAATACAATCTTGGAATTTGCTGAAGTCGAAACAAACTCAGATACCCGATATTTTCCCTCTTTTCTTTTGCTTTGCAGTCCGGAACTAATATAGCTACAGATAGGTCCTGGTTCTACTATTCTCACATGAACTGGGTTGAACCTTGCAGTTTTATGAAAGAACAAATCTTGTTTTGCACATATGTGGAGAACGGTACAGCACTCTGAGCACAAATCGATTTTTTGGGTATCGAGCCTACAACTGACCACAGCCAAAATGACTCAACAATAGAAAACAAAGGTAAAACAACCTAAACACATCTATTGACACTCGAAACGACTCAAAATAAGAATCGAGACAGACACAACAAAACACAAGACTCAAATGCGCACAGGGAGCCTATTTCTTCAGGTATTGTTTCCCACCCTTTCTCATTTGTGATTCTCACATCACTCGGCCCTCAGGCTCTATTTTTCTAAAAAAGCCCTTTCCTCACTTTTTCTCTCAGCGCACATCTCTCTATTCTTCAATCTCTCATTTTTTATCCCTCCCCTAGGTGGTTGATGGATAAATAGGAAGTTGCGGGCTCTTGCCCGTAGCATTCCGCTAGATTCTTCTTCTTCCACTCACAACAGTGAGCTTCTTCCACAGAGGGGTTGTGGTGCGATTGGATGTGCAGCAGATCAGCAATTGACATTGGTTGATGATGCCCTTGGCCAGCTCAGATGTGATCAGACCTGTCTAGATGAGGGAGTGGAATATCTTGATCCATTCCAGTTCGTGCTTTGCACTTAGCTTGATACCTCGTTGCTTGGAGGATGAGAGAGCTTTCAGCCCTTTGTTGTTAGCTTCAATTGTGCCCTTTTCTAGCAGGTAGAGTGCCCTTTCTGGCAAGTATGGTGCCCTTTCTGGCAAATGCATTGACAACGAGAAAAAGACAGGAAGCCTGACTCAGCTGTGCCCCTAGTTCATCATTTTGACCTTTTTTTTTTGTTTTGGCTTTCTACTAAAACAATTTTGACCAATATGAGAGTTAGATTAACATACTTGTTCAACTTTTTGATTTGAAATCATGCAAGTCAGGTTGTGAGCACTGAAAATTTCCTTTTTCGGGTCCAAGAAATGGTCCAGTTTTGGAAAATGGAGCAATTTTCAAGAAAAAATTAGTCAACCTCATTAAAAATTCTCAAAAACTATTTTACAAACGGCCACTGCTTGACCAACACATAATTTACTCTTGAGATGCACAACCTCGGATCCAAAATAATGGAAAATTGCCCATCGTCTAAAGGGCACTGCATGGCAACGGAAAGTTACCCCTTGTCTGAATGGCATCACAGCGCACTGTAATCAGTCCTCAAAGTGACGATCACAACCAAACTCTCGGATACAGCAAAGACAAAGATGATTAGAACCATTACATGGACACAGTCGATTTGGAAGTTCTTATGGATAGACTTCAGAATGAAGTTGCCTACGTATCCCAAAGATGGGAATCAAGCCTGACGTAGTTCCGAGTTAAGGTACACTCGGGGTATTAACCTCTCCTTTTATGCTCTAACTTTTGCCAAGGCCGCCTTTCCGGGTTTTCAACCTTGTGAGCGTTGTTTTTCTTTTCTTTTCATTTCTTCTTTTCTATTTTTCATTTCTTTTCAGAATTTTTCATTTCTTTTTCTTCATTTCTTTTTTGTTTTTTTTGCTTTTCTTTTCATTTTTCTTCTTTTTCTTGCTCTAACTTTTACCTGGGTCACCCTTCTGGGTTTTCGACCCAGCGAGTCTCTCAAGGGTAAAAGTGTAGCTTTGTCCATGTTGATCGGTTTAAGATCTCGAAGCTATCTGAATCCAGGAGAATGGCTGTTGTTTGCTGATGATGTAGAAGTCCATCCAATGGGGGTTGAATTTGCCCCTAGTGTTATGGATAGGAACTCGATTCTCTCCGTTTCTCAGATTTGGCTTTCTTGCCAGTCTTCATTAGTTTGCAAAATGACTCGTCTTTTGAATCTTCGAGCACATCTGACATTTTTGGTGCCCCTAGTTCAAGGGATGCTTCTTATCCAGCTTCGAAAGCTTCTTTTGATAACATCTGATCTTCTTGATCTGACTTTCTTGCCCCTAGTTCGAGGGCTGCTTCAAATCTGACCATACAAGCTTTGTATTGTGGTTGACCGTTGAACATTCTGAATTCAAGTTCACGGTTTGAAAGCAAGGGGTCGAGTCTCGAGGCTGAGAGCGATCCTAGGCTGAACAATCTCAAGAGCAATTCCACACAGGTCTTCGTAGGACCGCGCAAAATATTTTTTAAAATCTTTTAAGAAAGTGACTAGTCGCTCGCGCTGAAGACAATGCGGAACCAATCTGGATCAAGCTAGGATCCTTCCCAGTACTCACATTAACAAACATGATCTCATTCATTAAGGGCTTAGCATGCCTCTCTTTCTCTCAATTGATCATTTTTTTACAAATCCCAAGGAATTCCTCCCTCTTTGTTTTCATCACAATGTTCAAAAAGTTTTGAAAAACTTAGGTCAATATAATGATTTCAAGGCACAGAAAAGTAGGTGTAAAGCACTATCGTTTCATTCAAATCTTCTGGCACAACTGGCGCAATGTAGAAGTAGACTCAAAAGTGTGAAAACCACTGCCGTTTCATTCAAATTTGTTGGCACAATTGGCTCCAAGGTAGAAACAAACTCAAAAGAAAGCGAAAAGACAAACACAAAACAAACAAGTGATGTCCGAAGTAACACCCCTGAAATCACCCAATTCTGACACAACAAGACAGACTCGATGCAACAAGATTAACTCGACTGACTCAGTGCAAAAAGACTAACTCAAAACAACACAACAAAACTGACTCAATACCCAAGTCAGGAAGTAAAATAAACAACATTCGCAAAATACTCAAAACAGTGCGTGCTATACACCACATCCAGAGTAAACTGAGCGTCATCCACAGGTGGTTCATCCCCCGATCACATAATCACATTATCCCCCACATTCATCGATCCAGTACTGATAGACTTTACAGGACCTGGTGCGACAATGGCCTCGTTGTCAATCAAATCTTGTATTTCGTGGCGAAGACGAAAGCAATTGTCAGTGCCATGACTGGTTTGTTGATGGTAGGCATAGTACTGGACAGCATCATGCTTAGCTGGAAGGGGATTCAGGAGAGGCTAAGACTCATGGGGCTTGAGATGGCCTTGTCCAACAAGGATTTGGAAAGCTTTGAACAAAGGCATATAGAGGGCATGGAAGACCCTTCAACCTCGAGGTTGGTATTTTGAGGTTTGTGGATTTTTACTGGATGCACTAACAAAGGGGTCGGCAAGTGCTGACTTGGTTTGCTGATCTCTTCCGAGTGCAAGATTAGAGCTGAAAGGAACGTTTCTGGTACGATGGCCCTTCCCTCGGTTTGTTCCTTGACTCAGACTCCTCTCATTCTGAGTGGCAAAAGTGCCATCCACAATCTGTGCAACAACTGCAATCATTTGATGTTTGTTCAGCCCATCGGCTTTCAAAGCCTCAATAGCCCACTGAAGGTGTTCATGAGGACCAATGCCTGTCCCTACCTTGTTCTTACCACTGGCCTCCACTTTGCTAAGAGATTGGCCTTCTTCCAATGCAGCTCGTCCCAAGATTGGGGAGCCTTTTGGTGTGAAATCCCTAGTAGACGATGTGGTTGATGATGGAGCCAAAACCCCACAGGCTAAATCCGCCACTGTTCTCTGAAGATCTTCAATCATCCTCATCAGCTCAGAAGTAGTGGGTTCAGGTATTTGAGATGATTGGGGTTCCGAGACCGGATGTGTGGTAGGTTCCCCAGATGGGCGTTGCATTTCGGCATCGGTCTTACCCTGCATGGCGATTCCCTGGTTTGATGCTGTTACCATGCCCACAATTTCTTCCGAACTCTGTACCATCACGGTCTTCTAAGTTTGAACAAAGGTGATGTAACTAGTGACTGTCGGATCAGATGAACCGGTGAGCCTTAGCTGGCCTTTCTTTGCCTTGCTTCAGCAAAGGAAACACTGGTTGCCCTTGAACTGAATCTCTGACCTGATAAAGTCTATCAACACAAGTCCGGTGTACCCAGGGGATATTGGAGCCTTTTGAAACTACAGTTCCAGGACCTACCTTGCAAAAGAGAAAACATGCAGTATCTCAGCCCAATTTCACCAGAACAGATTTTGAGCATAGCTAAATGACTATACTCTTCATTGGATTCTGCCCCAAATTTTGCCTGTAAACTGATACCCCCAGGTAAAACTGATTCCCCCAAAATACTGATGCCCTCAGGCCTGATATCCAGACTAGCAAACTGATACATGCATTCCTGTTGAGGCACACTCTAAAAGCACATAGCAAGCAAGTGAGAGCCAAAACACCCCTATGGAGGGGTAGGGTTTCCCTATCCTATCTTGTCAGGAGCTAGGGTTTCACTACGCACGTAGCAGTTTCAAACAACCTACAATCAGGTAAGCAACCTGTCCTAGCTTGGAATGGTCACTATGGATTCCGATATGGAAACTGGCCTACCAGAGGGAAAAGTGGTCTACTACCACAAAAAGTGGTCTACAGACCTCTCTCTCCCTCCAGGCAAGGTCAACAAGGCTTGGTCCACAAACCGAGCCAAAACACAAAGAGCTTAGAGGCCCGGAGGCAAGGCGCTCAGCCGAAAACTCCGGAAACTCAAAATGAGCACAAACATGCGCGATCACCGATCGCTCAATCGATGACGTCTGAGTCTTAAGGTCGGTCAAAAATGGGGTGTCTACACCCGTGTTATGTTAATTAATCTTAATTATGATTATGATTATATGCTTAATATGATTTTGCGTGCCATTTATATGACTATATGTGTTTTTGAACTTTTATCTGTTCACCGTAGGAAAATTTGTTTGATTCTCTACTATAAAGTTTAATTGAAGGTCGTGGAGGAGTCAGAAAGCAGATTTGACTATGTTTTTACGATTAGCATGATTTTTAGAACCTATAGTGAAATTTAATTGAAAACTGATTTGGAGCGAATTAATTAGTTTAAATTGAATTAATTAAGTACCATTGATTAGTTCTAATTAAGTCTGATTAGGGAAAGCCTATATAAATGAGCTAAGTATGCTTAAGCTCATATTTTTAGCTCAAATCAGATTCTACACTCTAAAGAGAGAGGGTGAACCGAATTTAGAGAGAGAGAGGAGCCATTCTTGAAGATTTTGCAAGAGAACTCAAGTTTTGGAAGGCTAGGCTCTAGAACTAGCTAAAATTGTGAAGGTTGAAGCTCCTAGGTAAGTAATTGAGCATAAATTCATGAGTTCAGTTTGTAATTTTGTGAATTCAAAGTTATATAGTAATCAAGAACAAGAATTAAGTTGCATTTGATGAATTTGAAGTCATTATAAACATGCATGTAAAAGATTGCCATGAATTTGTGTATTTAAGCATGAAACATATGATCCATGTTGAATTTTGATTAAGATTCATGCTTTTGATCATCTTTTGTATCACTTAGGTTGAGAATGGAAGTTATATTCCACATGCAGGCAAAATTCATGGAGGTATAAGTTTTGGTTGCATGAATTTGAAGTATTAGAAATAAGTTTAGTATAAATTGAGTATGCTTGTAATTAATTCATGGAAATTGAGCTTCATAATGTTATAAATTTAGTATTTGTATCATGTTAGAAGATGTACAAGTGAATTATGAGTCATGACAAACAAGTCACGTCAACTGGAATGCAAATTTGAAGCTCAAACAGAGTTCTAGAAAACTCAGAATTTGACTTGTCCGCTTGAGCGAGGAAAGCCTTGCTCGAGTGTGAATTTCTAGCTCCCAGAAGTTTTGCAGAGATTGCATGGTGGCTCAAGCAGCTGAATCTGTGCTTGACTGTACCCTGCTTTGCATAACTCCTCGCTCGACCGTAAATTACAAGCAACCACAGCTTTTGCAGACCAAAGGGGTCTGCTCAAGCGACCAAAGTTTCGTTCGAGCGGAGAGCCCTGTTTCAGAAATTTTGACAAGGCGTTTTATGTTTTGTTTTCCATTCTCGTTCATTTCTAAGCACTCTTATGCATGCATTGGGCATTGTAAAGGACCTAAAGGATAAGAAAGAGGCCTAAGAGATAGATAAATTAAGAACGGATTGAATCATTTGTAACCTGATATGTTATGAAATGTGTAGGGTCAAGCGCAAGGGAAAATCCACTAGCAGAACACTGTGAGTGATATCTTAGTAAAGATATGTTCAAGTATGTTATTTTCCAAACGTTACTTCTGTATATGCCTTATGGATTTGTATGTTTGAATTAAGAATGAGTATTCTAAATGTCAGTCATTTGTTTAAGACTAAGTGAATACAAATACGATCATGATCATGAGTACGAAACACACATAAAGGCCGTTTGATGTAGATGATTGGGCCAAAGGCCGTTTGATATTAATGATTGGGCCAAAGGCCGTTTGGTATAGATGATTGGGCCAAAAGCCGTTTGATATAAATGATTGGGCTAAAGGCCATTTGACGTGAACGATTGGGCCAAAGGCCGTTTGACATGAATGTTTGGGCCTGAGGCCATTTGACACGAAATAATTGGGCCCAAGGCTGTTTGATATGTTTCGGCCCGAGGCCGTATAATGTACTAGATAGAAACATGAATGGGCCTAAGGCCGTTTGCTATGTTCGTTACGAATTTCATTCATGTAAATTCTTTATTTTGATGTTATTCACTGGGCTATCGCTCACTCTCATTTATGTGTGTGCAGGTGAGCAAAGAGATGTCCAAACCCAACCTCAGTGAAGAATATGAGAGGAAGTCGATTTTGTGGAGTCAGCCCGAATGTCTCACGCATGAGACGTTATTTTTGTTATTTTGTTTACCACTTTTTGCTATCTTGGTGAATATGATGGATCACATATGTATATATATACTTTTGTTTGGCTGACTAGCTGTTTGAAGTTCCTGGATGTGTAAGACGTTAATTCTGCATATACGTGTGAGTTTTTATGAAATATTTTTAGAATGATTTTGTTATACCACGTAAGCATAACTCATTGGACAGAGTTTTTAAATTTGCTTCTGTTTTGGCCCCTTCACATTTCTGAAATTGTTTGAGGCCGTAGATAATCTCATGATTATTGGCCGATTATGATCTTAATCCTTAGGGATGGGATCGGGTCATGACAGAGTGGTATCAGAGCACGAGTTAATAACTCACACACCTGACCTAATAAGCAATAAGCATCTAGAAAAGATCTAGAATGCATTCATGTGATAAGTATGAACTTGATGACATCGAGAATATGCTTAAATGTTCCGAAACGAATGACTACGTGCTATGTGTTTTGTGATACTTGCATTGTGAATTATTTGAATATGTATGCCCATTTGTATATGCATGCTTGTGAATATTTTGTATAAAGAATAATGCAAGTTTAATCAGATAATGGTGAGAACAAGAGGTGATGAGTTAGAGGAGTCCTCTATTGCCAGAATGGATATGATGAAAAGATTGATTCAGGAAATGGTAGAAACATTGAGACAACAAAGCATTAAGACAACGAAAACAGTGGCAACAACAATGGCAACAGCCACACCCTCTGCCTCCACCTCCGGAACCGCCTATGCAAGACCTACAAAATGATAACCAGACAATACCTCTCACCAAAGAATTCAAGAAGACAAAACCGCCGCAGTTTCATGGGGGATTGGATCCATTGAAGGTTGAAGCATGGGTCCTTGGCATAGAAAAGCTATTTGAAGTGTTTCCTTGTCTAGAAACACATAAAATGCTAGCCACCTTCACATTAGAAGACGAAGCAAGGAGGTGGTGGATGTTGATCCGTGAGAGTAATTAAGATATTGGCTGGACACGATTCTTGGAAATTTTCTATGACAAATATTTCCCACAATGTGTCCGGGACAGGAAAGTGTCAGAGTTTATGAAACTCAAGCAAAACAACATGTCAGTAGTAGAGTACAAGGCCAAATTTTCTGAATTGGCCAGATTTGCACCACACATGGTTGATACCGACTATAAGAAAGCGAGACATTTTGAGGGAGGCCTTCGAGATGATATCTTAGATAAGGTGAATGTGCTAAAGCTAGAAACTTACATTGATGTATTGGATCGGGCCATAATATCAGTAGCTAATCTAGCCAGGCAGAGCAAATCACCGTCTGATTAGAAAAGTAAAAGGCAAGGCTTTTTCTCAAAGAAAAGGGTTCAAAGAAACAAAATACGAGCTCCTTAAGTACTTCTAATTCTTCTCGAGACATGTCTCCAATGTGCAACATTTGTAGTAAAAGACATCGCGGGATTTGCTATTGTGTGTCAGGGGCCTACTTTAAATGTGGTAAAACAGGGCATATGGCCAGGGATTATAAACAAAATAGTGGGAAGTTAGCTGCTAGCTCAACTGTATCAATCCCAAAACCCGGGAACACTACGAGGCCTACCACCGCCGGAGACACTGTGAGATAGGGGAGAGTCTCTGCACTCATTCCGGGCAATACACGGAATGCAGAAGCCGTTGTCTCAAGTACCATCTCTATATGTAATTAGGATGCTTTTATATTAATTGACTCCGGATCAACACATTCCTTTGTGACTTATGCATTTGCATCTAGATTGAGTAGACCTCTAGAATCATTACCATATTTGTTATGTGTATCTGCTCCATCCTGGGAATCTGTGTTGTGTACATCTGTGTGTCGATTTTGCGATATGCATATTGGGAATGCAACTTTGTATGTAGATCTACTGCCCTTGGATTTTAGACACTTTGATGTAATTCTGGGCATGGACTAGTTATCTAAATCTTGTGTCACCATTGATTGTGTAACGAAACGAGTCGTATTTAGACCATCGAGACATGAAGAAATCATGTTTGTGGGTAATGGTGTAGTGCCACCACCTTATTTGATATCTGTAATGAAAGCATGTAAATTGATCAGAAAAAGGGTGTCAGGGCTATTTGTGTTGTGTGTTGTCTGAATAATCTATGAATGTTAAACTGAATAGTATTTCTGTTGGTAAAGAATTTTCAGATGTGTTCCCAGATGAATTGCCAAGGGAATTGGTTAACAGGAAAATAGAGTTTACTATTAATGTTGTGACATGCACTCAGCCTATTTCAAAAACCCCTTACAGAATAGCTACTGCTGAAATGAAAGAACTAAAAGAACAATTGCAAGACCTACTTGACAAACGGTTTATTCGACCACGTACCTCACCATGGGGTGTGCCGATATTATTTGTGAAAAAGAAAGATGGAACCTTGCGGTTGTGTATCGACTATCGTGAATTGAATAAGGTAACGATAGAGAATAAATATCCCTTACCTCGTATTGATGACTTGTTTGACCAGTTACAAGGATCACAAGTGTTTTCCAAAATTGATTTGAGATCCGAGTACCACCAGTTGAAGGTAAAAGCAAAGGATGTTGAGAAAACTGTGTTTCGAACAAGGTATGGCCATTATGAATTTCTTGTTATGCCATTTGGGGTGACTAATGTTGCTACGACATTTATGGACCTAATGAACCGAATTTTTAAGACTTACCTTGATGTTTTTGTGGAAATTTTTATTGATGATATCTTGATATATTCAAAGACTAGACTTGAACATGAATACCACTTGAGAATTGTCTTACAAACACTTAGAGAAAAGAAATTATTTGCCAAACTAAAGAAATGTGAATTTTGGTTGGATGGAATCAACAAGGAGGGGATTTCAGTAGACCCACAGAAGATAGAGGTGATTGTGAATTGGCCTACTCCAATGAATGTAACAGAAGTCCACAGTTTCATGGGCTTGGCTGGGCATTATAGACGGTTTGTAAAGGATTTTTCGAAAATAGCTATGCCACTTACCCAACTCACACGCAAAGGACAACCATCTAAGTGGACTGATGAAAGAGAGTCTGCCTTTCAGGAATTGAAGACAAGACTAACCACTGCACCAGTTTTGACATTGCCCTCAGGTGTGGAAAACTTTGTGACATATAGTGATGCTTCTTATAAAGGTTTGGGTTATGTACTAATGCAGAATGGAAGGGTGATCGCCTATGCCTTTCGTCAATTGAGACCACATAAAAAGAATTACCCAACACATGATTTGGAGTTAGCCGCAGTTGTGTTTTCTTTGAAAATCTAGCGGCATTATTTGAATGGGGCAAAATGCGAAGTCTACACGGATCACAAAAGTTTGAAGTACTTCTTTACTTAGAAAGAGTTGAACATGCGGCAAAGAAGATAGCTTGAACTGATAAAAGATTACGACCTTCAGAATCAGTATCACCCAGGAAAGGCCAATACAGTTGCCGACACACTGAACAGAAAATCAACGGGGAACCTAGCTGGCTACTCACAGAACAAAAAGAAATCTTGCAAGACTTTGAGAAAGTTAAAATCGAAGTCGTGTTATAGGAACAAGCCAGGTTGATGAAAGCCATTTCTGTCGAGCCAGCAATAATTACTGAAATCAAACAAAGGCAACGAGAAGATGAGAACCTCAAAACAATAATTGATGAGTTTGAAACGAAACAGAAATCAGAATTCAGTATTGATGGTGAAATGTTGAGATTTCGAAACCAAATGTATGTCCCAAATATTTCTGAATTAAAGAAGAGAATCCTAGATGAAGCTCACAAGTCAATGTTTGCTATGCATCCGGGTAACAACAAAATGTATTAGGACTTGAAGCAAAGCTATTGGTGGCCCAAAATGAAGAAGGAAATTGCAGAGTATGCGTCCAAGTGACTTTAATGTCAGCAAGTTAAGGCTGAACATCAGAAACCAGGCAGTCTACTTCAACCTCTCTCTATCCTGGAATGGAAGTGGGAACATGTGACCATGGATTTTGTTATTGGACTACCTCGAACTTCTAGAGTACGGATTCTATTTGGGTCATAGTTGATTGACTGACTAAATCTGCATATTTTCTACCTGTGAAGACTACTTTTGATGCTTATAGATTGGCCACTATATATGTTGATGAAATTGTTAGTTTACATGGGGTTTCGGTATCTATTGTCTCGGATAGGGATCCGAAATTTGTATCCAGACCGTGGAAAAGTTTACAAAGAGCTATGGGAACAGAATTGAGGTTTAGTACCTCATTCCACCCATAGACAGACAGTCAATCAAAACGGACCATACAGACTTTAGAGGACATGCTCAGAATGTGTGCCTTGGATTTCCAAGGGAGTTGAGAGGATTATTTGTCACTAGCAAAATTTGCATATAACAACAACTTCCACTCTAGCATTGGTATGACACCATACAAAGCCTTGTATGGCAGGAAGTGTAGATCGCCAATTTGTTGGACAGAGGTTGGAGATAGGGCTTTACTTGGGTCCGAAATTGTGCAAGACACTTCCGAGAAGATTAAAATCATCCAACAAAGGCTCAAGACAGCACAGATCCGGCAGAAGAATTATGCGGATGTAATGACCACAAAATGCGTATCAGGAATTATCTCTATTTAATTGTGGGTTAATGTACTTTAATTTAATGATATCTGTTCGAATTGAAGAATTATCTATTGAGTTACGACTTTAAAACTGAAATTGACGACCTTTATGGGTCCAGAAATCAAAATTGAGTACATGGATATGCTAATGAGAATTTTTAGAGCCATTTGGGAAAGTTAATTGGAAATTTATTTCGTCTGATTCATTAAGGTGTGTTTGGGTAGTTAACTTTGCGCTACAAATTGAAGACCTTAGAGGCTTCAGAAACCAGAACAGAGTACATAATTATGATCAGTATAATTTTTAGAGTCATCTGGGAAGTTTAATTGAAATTTAATTTCGTACAATTCGTAAGAGCGCGTTTGGCTCTGCCTACTTGTGATAAGCTTTTATGTATATAGACACATATGATATGAGTTGTTGAACTCATCAATTGAAGTCTAAAATATCTAAGGGAGAGGGAGAGAACCGTGAGAGAGAGAGAGAGAGAGTGAGTGAAGGAGAGACAAAGCTTCTCTAAGAGAGAGCAACATTCATGGGGGGTTTGAAGATAAATTAAAGAGATTGAAGAGAAGAAGGGAGAAAGTGTAGGAATGAAAGAGGAAATCTAAGATTTGGCTTGAATTCATCATGATTATGCAAGAACAAGTGGTGTTAAAGGCTTAAGGTAAGATTTTCCCTCTCAATACTTGAAGATCATAAGTTAAAGAGTGAGTTTCTTGGGTCATCTATGATTATATGTATGAGTTTTGTTTCTTCAAGCAAGAAGATGTGAATCTTTGTACATGGCATGAATTTATGTTACAACTTAATTTCTTGTGGAGTTTTATGGCTCTTAAAGAGGCTAAAGAGAATTTCACCATGTAAGTAAGCTTTGGACCCCCAACCATGTTTACTTTATGCTTTTGTGTTTTGATTCTTAATCTTGTTCTTGTAATTAGGAAATTGAGTAGTATTTTGGAGTCATGATTTTTTATGGAAGCTAAGAATGTGAAATTTAACATGTGTTAAAGAGTTTTGGGCTTTAATTTACATGAACTTGAAGTTTAATTTTGAAAATGAGGGGTTCCAAGTCAAGAAGCCATTTTCGGACTGGTTTTTGCCCAGAGCTGCACGTGCGCCGGGGCTTGCCGCACGTGTGGCAGTCCATTTCCAACAGCAAATCTGATTCTGCTAAAAAAGTACGTTGTCCAGCATGTGCGGCCCTGTTTCTCGCAGGTGCGGGACAACCCTGTTTCAGCCAACTTCAAATAAGCATATCTCTCTCATCCGGACTCCATTTTAGTGATTCTTGAGCCTAAACTCAAGCCCAAAAGTCTAGTTTCCAATGGTAGTGGTCTCTCACCCAAATTCTAAATACACAAATAGATATGCCCAAATTAGTGAAGACCGCTCAGTTTCTCTTTAACCGTTTCATGTTATTTTCCGTCCTAACCTAGTTTCCTTTCGTTTCCTCCTATTTTCTTGGACATAGATTATGATCTAGTGAAGACTAATGAGCTTAGAACCGATATAACTAATTGATCAAAGAGAACAAGTAAGGGATCGGTTATATTCTCATATTAGGCTTTGTGCATTGTGTTTGTAGGTCAAGACGAGGACATCATCCCATTGTTACCAGAAGCCCATCACTGTGAGTGATAGTATAGTAAAGATATGTTTTCCATTATCTATTTTGATTTATGTATGACATGATTCCCTAAATATCGTATTTTGTCAAAATGCACAAGTTTTCAAGAAATGCGAAATGAATTATGAACAAGAAACGTGAATTATTTATAGTATGATATGGTGGGCCCAAGGCCGTTATGTTTATCTGTTTCGTTTATGCTATGGCATGATTGTTCGGTCTTTAAGACCCATTGACTTTTAATATGAAACAAAGTGCTATACGAAACTAAGTGCTACAGTGGGAGTCACCACTAGAGTTCGTTCGAGTCACCTCTTGGATCCATACAAACATGAATTGAGCCCGAGGAGAGGTGGGGACATGTCGATGTTCCATTTACTCCATGATACGATATGATACGTTTGGACCTAAGGTCGTTTTGAAATATGATTGGGCCTGAGGCCGTTTTGTTAGACGTGGACCCGAGGTCGTTCAGAACATATGAAATGAATGCAAATGTTTTTACATCACTATATGATTCATGTTACGAAGTATTATTTTATATGCATGAGTGGATGTCCTATTTTGAAAGGTGCTTCTATCCTTTTGGTATAAGTGAGCGTACCACGTACCATGTAAATGTTTTGTAATGGTTTAAGATATGTATTCCATTTGAGAAAGGCATGGATTATGACACGGTAAATGTTTCTTTTGAAATGATTTAAGATACGTTTCAGATTTATGAAATATGTTCTCCTAATGTTAAGGACATCATTCATTAACCTCTTTACTTTAATATTACTCATTGGGCGTTAGCTCACCCTTTTTATTTTATATATGTAGGTGAGCCATCAGGGATCATCGCTAGAGTTTTATCGAGGTCTGCCTCTCTATCAAAACAACCGGGTTATGCCTCCGTGTTGAGGCTTTAACTTTGTATTGGATAATTATGTCTTTTATTGAGTCTTATGTATTGTGTGTGAGATCTATATAAATTTTGTGATTATATGTGAAGGACGCCACATGGGAAAAAGAGGATGAAATGCTACTTCATTACCCACATTTGTTTCCGAGCGGAGGTAAAATAAGTTTGGAGGACCAAACGTCCTAAAGGGGGGAAGATTGTGATAAGCCTGTCCCGTGTTATGTTAATTAATCTTAATTATGATTGTGGTTATATGCGACTTCATTACCCACATGGGAAAAAGAGGATGAAATGCGACTTCATTACCCACATTTGTTTCCGAACGGAGGTAAAATAAGTTTGGAGGACCAAACGTCCTAAAGGGGGGGAAGACTGTGATAAGCCTATCCCGTGTTATGTTAATTAATCTTAATTATGGTTGTGGTTATATGCTTAATATGATTTTGAGTGCCGTTTATATGACTATATGTGTTTTTGAATTTCTATTTGTTCACGGTAGGAAAATCTGTTTGATTCTCTACTATAAAAATTTAATTGAAGGCCGTGCGGGCGTCAAAAAGCAGAATTGACTATGTTTTTACAATTAGCATGATTTTTAAAAACTATGGTGAAATTTAATTAAAAACTGTTTCGGGGTGAATTAATTAGTTTAAATTGAATTAATTAAGTACCATTGATTAGTTCTAATTAAGTCTGATTAGGGAAAGCCTATAAATGAGCTAAGTATGCTTAAGCTCATATTTTTTAGCTCAAATCAGATTCTACACTCTAGAGAGAGAGGGTGAACCAAATTTAGAGAGAGAGAGAGAGAGAGAGGAGCCATTCTTGAAGATTTTGCAAGAGAACTCAAGTTTCGGAAGGCTAGGCTCTAGAACTAGCTAAAATTATGAAGGATGAAGCTCCTATGTGAGTAATTGAGCATAAATTCGTGAGTTGAGTTTGTAATTTTGTGAATTCAAAGTTAAATAGTAATCAAGAACAAGAATTAAGTTGCATTTGATGAATTTGAAGTTATGATAAACATGCATGTAAAAGATTGCCATGAATTTGTGTATTTGAGAATGAAACATATGATCCACGTTGAATTTTGATTAAGATTCATGCTTTTGATCATCTTTTGTATCACTTAAGTTAAGAATCGAAGTTATATTCCACATGCAAGCACAATTCATGGAGGTATAAGTTTTGGTTGCATGAATTTGAAGTATTGGAAATAACTTTGGTATAAATTGAGTATACATGTAATTAATTCATGGAAATTGAGCTTCATAATGTTGTAAATTTAGTATTTGTATCATGTTAGAAGATGTACAAGTGAATTATGAGTCATAACAAGCAAGTTACATCAATTGGAATGCAAATTTGAAGCTCAAACAGAGTTTTGGAAAACCTAGAATTCGACTTGTCCGCTCGAGCAAGGAAAGCCTCACTCGAGCGTGAATTTGTGGCTCCCAGAAGTTTGGAAAGATTGCATGGTGGCTCGAGTGGCCGAATCTGTGCTCGAGCGTACCTTGCTTTGCATGACTCCTCACTCGAGCATCAATAGTCTCGCTCGAGCATAAATTACAAGCAACCAGAACTTTTGCAGACCAAAGGGATCCGCTTGAGCGACTGAAGCTGCGCTCGAGTGGAGAGCCATGTTTCAAAAATTTTGACAAGGCATTTCATGTTTTGTTTTCCGTTCTCTTTCATTTCTAAGAACTTTTAGGCATACATTGGGCATTGTAAAGGACCTAAAAGGATAAGAAAGAGGCCTAAGAGAAATAGATAAATTAAGAACGGATTGAATCACTTGTAACCTGATATGTTATGAAATGTGTAGGGTCAAGCGCAAGGGCAAATCCACTAGCAGAACACTGTGAGTGATATCTTAGTAAAGATATGTTCAAGTATGTTGTTTTCCAAACGTTACTTCTGTATATGCCTTATGGATTTGTATGTTTGAATTAAGAATGAGTATTCTAAATGTCAGTCTTTTGTTTAAGACTAAGTGAATACAAATACGATTATGATCATGAGTATGAAACACACATAAAGGCCGTTTGATATAGATGATTGGACCAAAGGCTGGTTGATATGAATGATTAGGCCAAAGACCGTTTGATATAGATGATTGGGCCAAAGGCCATTTAATATAGATGATTGTGCCAAAGGCCGTTTGACGTGAATGACTGGGCCAAAGGCCGTTTGACATGAATGTTTGGGCCTGAGGCCATTTGACCAGAAATAGTTGGGCCCGAGGCTGTATGATGTACTAGATAGAAACATGAATGGGCCTAAGGTTGTTTGCTATGTTCGTTACTAATTTCATTTATGTAACTTCTTTATTTTGATATTATTCACTAGGCTATCGCTCACTTTCATTTATATGTGTGTAGGTGAGCAAAGAAATGTCCAAACCCAGCCTCAGTGAAGAATATGAAAGGAAGTCGGTTTTGTGGAGTCAGCCCAAATGTCTCATTGTTTTTGTTATTTTGTTTACCTCTTTTTGCTATCTTGGTGAATATGATGGAGCACATATGTATATATATACTTTTGTTTGGCTGATTAGCTGTTTAAAGTTCCTGGATGTATAAGATGTTAATTCTGCATATACATGTGAGTTATTATGAAATACTTTTGGAATGATTTTGCTATACCACGTAAACACAGCTCATTGGACAGAGTTTTTAAATTTGCTTCCGTTTTGGTCCCTTTAACATTGCTGAAATTGTTTGAGGCCGTAGATAATCTTATGACTATTGGCCGGTTATGACCTTAATCCTTAGAGGCGGGATCGAGTCATCACAACATGGGTGTAAACACCCCATTTTTTACGGCCTTTACGACTTGGATGTCCTCGCATGCACATCCAATGATGAGTCTGTTTGCTCGCCAAATACTCAAAGTCCTCAACGGAATGCCACAACTTTGAGTCCTTCAAACCCTGCATCCTTGTTACCTCATTTTTGGACCATGCCTTGGTTTTTCTAGCCTGCAGCACTGTCTGTTGACCATCCCTAGAGGTTGTTGGCCATCACTTTTGGGCTGCTGCCCATTGATGTGGCTTGTTGGCCACCAGTGATGACTGGCCGGCCACCAGTGTTTTCTACAGATATTTTATGCCAGCTGTGCTAGCTGTTTGCACAGATGCATTCATCTATCCCCACGTGTAGGGTTGGATCTCCTTGAGGGAATTCATGTTTTCTATATATAGTGACCCCCTCTCTTTTGTAGCAAGGTTAGAAAATTTTGAACTCAAAAATTTTCCTGTCTCTCCACAAATTCTCTACACTTTAGCCTCCAATTCCTTAACCTTTGCCTATACACCCTTAACCAAAGCTGATCATATTTGAGCAGAGGTTCCTTGTGGCCTTCTTGGAGCTCTAGAAGGTTTTAGCTTGCATTGTTGCCTAGAATTGACGTTTGCTTCAAGAGGTATAATACTTCCTCTTTTACTTTGCTTTGCATACTTGTTTTTCTATCTTTTTCCCATTGATTTTGGGTTGTTTTTTGGGCTATAGAAACTCTATTTTTTGGGGCTGAAACTTGTGGTTTAAGGTCAATAAGGGTTGAGGGGTGGATCATCCTTCTTTACACCTTGGTTTCAAGGCCTTTACCCTTGTGTTTCCTACCTTTACACTATCTTTTTTTGAGCTTTTAAACACTGATTTTTAGAGTAATTTCAGTAGTAAAAATCATGTTCTGAAGTCCAAATTTGGAGGGGTTAGCGTCCCCTCCTTGTGTCTTGTTTGCTAGCCTAGATAGCTCTATGTGTTAGCTTAATTTTCTAGCCTTTTGTAGCTTAATTCTATCATGTTTTAGCTTCTGATTTGGACTATTTTAACTCTATTTTGAGTTGGTTAAGTCATTTGAGTCTTGTATTACATGCTTGTAGTGTAAGTCGCCTTACAAACTTGGTGTTTTAGGCCTTTAGACACCACTTGTTTGAGTTGATTGTATTGTTTTAGTGTTTTTGTCACTTAAATTCAGCAAGCACAGTCTCCGCAACCTCCATCATTTCTTGACTTTTTGTTTGCTTTGAGGGTTGTTTCAACCTTAGGATTGTTTAAGCTTAAGATTGAGGTCCATGCTTAATGGTTTAATCCTCTTTTGGGGGTTCATTGTCAATGGCATGATATCTCTCTCTTGCCTTAAACTACCCCTTGTTTGACACTTCCTTCTCTTTTAGAGGACTCAACTCACAAATGGACTTAATTGGTTAAAGAATGGAAAGGTAAATTAAACCTTAGGATTGTTTCAACCTTAGGATTGTTTAAGCTTGAGATTAAGGTCCATGCTTAATGGTTTAATCCTCTTTTGGGGGTTCATTATCAATGGCATGATATCACTCTCTTGCCTTAAGCTACCCCTTGTTTGACACTTCCTTTTCTTTTAGAGGACTCAACTCACCAATGGACTTAATTGGTTAAAGAATGGAAAGGTAAATTAAAATGAGTAACTAAAACTTGGGACTAAAAGTGAGCAAGATAATAACTTGTTGTGTTCAATTGGATGTTAATTGAACACATGGAAGCTTGAACCATTTCATACTCATTAGTGATGAAATGATTCAAGGTTCCAAGGTCAACTTCTTCCCTTGATTTTTCATGAAAGAGAAGAGGTTTGTGTCTTGTTTTGTATTTATTGAAATTGCACATCTTGAGTCACAAGCCATCATGTAATGAAATTGCTTGAATTGGTGTTTTATGGCTTAAGTTCACCACTCCTTGGATTTGCTCATGAAAAGAAGGGGTGAATTATGCAAAAAATCCTTGAAAATACCTTGTATATGCTCTATTTGTCCTTTGTTGCAACAAGATGAACCTGTGCATCAGTGGCTGGCAGGCCACTTTCATGGCTGGCAGGTGGCCGACAGACTTTACCAGTAGCCAGCTGGCCACTGATGCAAAGATCAATAATGAGTTTGTAAAGTAGAGTAGAGTGGGCAACAATGTTGGTGTTCAACTCTGCAAACAGAGGCATTTAGAAGCAAAACGGTGGTGTTTTCGGGTGGAAATCGTGCATGCGCATGAACATCTCTCATTTCTTGAGGTGGAGTAGTTAATTGTTTAGTTTAATTTTTAATTGCAATTGTGTTGTAATTATTTTATTAGTTAGTTTAGCGAGTAATTCAATTTCGTGTTGTAATAATTAGTTAAGTAGTTTAGCTAAGTCCATTTGTTTTGTAATAATTAGCTTAATTAGCTTAGCTTAGTTAGCTAGTTAGCTTAAATCATTTGGACTCTCCTTTAAAAGAAAGATCATAGAAATAAACTAGGGGCATAGATGAGTCAGGTGCTCTTGCGTCCCCCGTTTCTGATGCCAAAGTGGGCCCGGTTTGTGCCTCATCCTCAAGCTAAGCTAGGCACTCGCCAGAAAGGGCGCAGCTGAAACTAAGGGCAGGGGCTAAAAGCTCTCTCGTCCTCCAAGTAGTGAAGTACCTAGCCAAATGTGAACCTCGGATGGGGAATGAAATCGAGTACTCTACCCCCTCCTCTGGGCGAGTCTGGTCATGCCCAAACTGATGTCTGAGCTAGAAAGGAAACTGACGTCTGAACCAAAAATGGAAGTAGAATACACAGTGTGTAAGGTCGATCAGCTAAATGCCATGTTGCCAAGTCAAGCTGTAGCTCATTTCAGCCAGGTTAAGCTAGAGGCAACGCCAATCAATGTCAACAGCAGACCTATTACACATCTAGTGGCACCACCATCTCTCATTTGGGAAATCCACTAGTCGGTGGCGGAAGAAGTATGCTCGAGCTGAGTATGCAAGGCAAGAGTCCACTACCTTCAGCTTATCCATTAGCCACACTTGGGGAGGGATGAAAGAAAAGAGAGATTCAAGAATAGAGAGATGTGTATTGAGAGAAAAGTTAGAAAAGGACTTTGAAAGAAAAATAGAGCATGAGTGTCGAGCGATATGAGAAACACATATGAGAAATGATGGGAAACAATACCAGCAGAAGTAGTGGGTTTCTTGCAAATTTGGTAGTCTCTCGCCGATGGAAGGCGTCTAAACCCATCAAAGTCTCGGCCAGTACCGAGCCAATGCAACTCTTGACTTCTTTCAAACCTTAGGCCATTTCAATCATCCGAATGCTAGACCTATCAAAACTAGGGGCAAGAAGGAAATGAGCTCGCCTAAAACCCCCAAAAAAGGTCGCCTCAGTCACCGACGTCAAAAAATTGATGAATCAGGCTGAGAATATCCAGCTCTCCATTGTGAACCAAAGATCGAGCCTCGTGTAGACTAAGCCCACACATCCGTCCTAAAGCTTGGATGTGGCCGAAACGGGGTTGAGGTATGACTTCCTCATCACGTCGGGATTCCATTAGTGCTTGAGATTCTTCGATTGTTGGGCATATCTCTTGTTTCCCGAAGCTAAAGACATGTGTAATCGAGTTCTAGTATCTAGCCGCGGCATGAAGGAATGGAAAACAAAGCGGAGAATGGCTCAGCGAAAAAAGTGCATTTATGGCGAAACCCCAGAAATTTAACTTTTCCAAGCCGTCTAAAGTCGTAATCCAATCCGAGAGTGTTTCGGCAAAAAATGGCTCCATTTGTGAAGAATTTGCAGTTGAAATGAGGAAATCACAAAGCTTAACCTTTTGTAGAAGATAAGGCAGTGAGTGGAAGCCAGGTGTCAACAATCTGGAGGTCCTTCACATTGGTGGCCGACAAGAGACATTGGTGGCTGGCAGGCCACCTCTCATGGTCGGCATGTGGCCAGCAACCCCTATTTGTGGTCGGCAGTCTCTCACTTTGACTTGCTATCCACCTGTGCGTTAGGTAGTGCTAAAAGCATATGTTTTGTTTTGATCTTCGAGTGTTTTAAGGTCTTGTTTTGATTCTTTTTGGCTTTAACAAGTTTGTTATTTTGTATTTAAGTTGTTGCGTTGTTTTTTTGCTTTATCAAGTTGTATGTTGTTTTGTTTATCATGTTGTGTATTTCTTTTTGTATTTCAGTTGTTGGTCGGTTCATTACTCGATTAAGATTTTGTTTTAAATCAAAAGTGTTATCTTAAACAATTCGATTTCATGTCCATTTCATGCTACGTGGTGCTCATGATGCATAAATACAACTTTTCTTTTATAAAAACTGCAAGGTTTTTATTCTTATCATGGTTTTTACAAAAGAGGAGTACAAGTTTTTAAAGCAAATGGAACCTGTCTAATGCTATACAATGTGCTAATGCTATAAACAAAAAGAAACTAAGCAAAAATACAAAAAATCAATGCTGGTCGCCCTAGGCTCAAGAAGCCCTTCTCGTCCTCTTCCTCGGAAGAGAAGACTCTAGGGCACTATCTGAACCTAAACCAGAACCCGAGCCAGCGTCATCTCCGCTCTCCGCCTTAAAGCTCGCCTCGGCGTCACCTCCACTCTCGGAACTCGAGCCAGTATCGTCTCCACTCTCAGATGACTCCGAATGCTGACTCATTGCCTCCTCAGAGTCGCTCATCTCAACATCATCATCATTCAGAATGGGTTTTGAAGGGCTGTCTCATCTCGGGTGCCCCTAGCTCTACCTCGGCCGCGTGTTGAAGCCTGTCTCTCTTCCCTCCTTGCTACTGGAGGAGGTACTATTGGTGCAGGTGCTATAGCTGCTGCTGGTGCCGTCGGTATGGGTGGGACTTGAAAAGACAGTTGTCATATATCAGTTACAATGTGTGTATCAGATGCAAGCATGATATGTAAAATGAGTGTATGCAAAAATCAGATACAGTGTATGAATACAGTGTGTAAATACGGTGTATCGATGCAATGTATCAGTGTAGTTTGGGAAGTTTTCAGTTGAAATGTCAGTGTCAGTGTGCCAATGGAAATTTGATGCCTGGAGTGCAAACTGAAGAACTTACCAGGATACTGTGGAGACCGAGCAGCGTCTCCCTCCTTTGTACCATCCCCATTAACAAAGCTATCAGCTCGAGAGAGCCTCCTGTGTACTTGATGGATGCCTGCAAATGTATTTGAATGATCAGTGTTCGCAGTAAACATATCTGAAATGAAATGTTGGGTGCAAATGTAAAGAATGGTCCAAACCTGAGTCGAGCCTCGAACCCCGACAAGCTCATGCCTAGCCGCTATGGGCGTAAGCAAAACCTGGTAAGCATCCCCAGTATGCCGTCAGCATGTTAGCGTGGTCGGAAACTCTGGCCAACCGGTCCTCTGTCTCGCCCGGGAAGCCCCTCTACCACAGGCCCTTGTTGTCCTGGTCACCCGAGTCGCTCTAGGCACCTCACAAGCAGCAGAAGCTCTCACCTCCTCACCTCTACGAGCGCCTGTCAAAGGTGGTATGAGATGCGTCTGAATGAAGGCTGCATAGTCTCCCTCTGCTCGGATGTAGTCGGCATCTAGGCCCACTATAAACTAAATGACCTCCTCAACAAATAGGCTATCTGCTGATCGCATGGACTCTGGTGGAGCCATCAGAATGATCGGATCAGGTAGTCCCACAGTCTGGTACATGAATCGCTCGCTCAGGAACTAGGCCCGGCAGACTAGGCCCTCGAGTAGAATGCAAAAGTAGGAAATGGCCCCAGCCCTAGCATACTGGTTCCGAACCCCCGCCGGCATCATAGCCCATGGTTGCCACATGATCTGCAAACATAAGTTGTACAGATGATTAGTTGTTGTCAATTGCTAAATGTGAATCAAAACAACGTTAAAGCAAAAATGACTGTGTTTCGGGTCACCTCATGAGCAGCCACGGTGTCGAAGTAGTGGCGGCAAAAGGTGAAGGGCTCGCGGGTCCTACGCTGGAGCCGACTGTGATACCTCTCTGAATAGGGAACTGCCAATGGAAGCTCCTCCATGGGCTCTGGGGCTAGAATCGGAAAATATGCATAGACCCACAGCTACAGAGAAAATGTAGTGATATGTGATCAATACAGTATGAATAGGTACAGAAAGTGCAAAGCAGAAAGCACAATGTATGAACAGATGCTGAAAGCATAAAGCAGAAAGCACAAGTATTGAACAAATGTAAAGCAGAAAATATAAGGTGCAAAGAGGAAACTCAGATGCATACCTCCTAGGCTCGCCAGTAGCCTCCAATCAGGTCCCCTATCAGATGGGAGGTCGTGCTCATGTAGCCATATAAGGTGGCAAGGCCGGCTCCGCCCCAATCATAAAAACGAACCCGAGGAAGGGTCACCAGGGCACTCAAGAGATATAAGTCGACGATGTTCCACCCGTTCGAAAACAAGGTGGTATCGAAGACGAACATCAAAAAGCCCCTAGCATACTGCTCTATCTCCTCTACCATCTCGGGCTCGCTCCCTCTAAATCGCTCAGCAAACCAAGTGTATCTGAACATCCCTATTCAATATATGGGTGGATGTGCTCCCAACAGCTCGAACCAGGCCACATCCTACTCCTCCATGTCTGTATCGAGAAGGATTGGATCACCCTCTACATCTAAGCTGGTGATCATGGCGAAGTCATAGGGAGTTATCGTCATCTCCCCTGTAGTAGAAAAGTGAAAGGAGTTGGTGGTGTCCCACCACCTCTCTGCCAGCACTCCCATGAAAGGACGACTCACAATGACCTGCGTCAGGCCAGAGCAGAAAAGGCCAAAGCCAGCCTCATCTATGATGTCACGAACTCTAGTGAGGAGCTCATCATACCAGTCTCGGGCGGTCGTAGCACCGTATCCTCTGAAGGCACGAGACTCGGCCTGTGCCAGAGAACAGATGCAATAGATAAAGGATAGATGGATTAGATAAAGCAGTGATCATAGTATAGTTGAATAAAAGTCAGTGCAAGAAATGCAAGTAAAGAAAGGCAGAAATGCATGAAAACAGAGTTCATTCCTCAACAGCAATGGCTGACAGGTGAGAAGGTGGCTCCCTCAACAGAAGAGTCTCCAGTGTACCGCGAGCAAACTCAGTGAAGCGTCTGATGCCTCCGACAGGTAAGATATGTGTTTGGGGATGGTATCTCTAAGGATCGAAAGGCCGTACCCTCAGCGGTAGAGGCTCTGGCTCGACCTCAGGCTCAAACTCTGCCTTAAGGTTGGCCTCAAGGACAACTACCGACTCCTCTACCTCAGGAACAAGAGGAAATACTGGGAGAATCTCTGGAGGAGCCTCTTCATAGGGTACATCATCCACCATTTGAAGAATGGGTGCGAAGTAGGTAAAAAAGATGAAGAAAAAAGCTTAAAATAGGGTAAACTTGGAAAAAGTTAACCCTAGGAGAGAGAAAATGGTAGAAAAAGTCAAAGCCGAGAAAAGTGCACTAAACTCGAGAGAAACTCGAAGAAAACAAGCCTAGAATGGTGGAAATGAGGAAGAAGGGTTGAAATCAAATTTCAATTGGTTCAAAAGAAAGAGAATTAAGAGGGTTTAGCGAATAAAGTTTGCGTGGGTGTTGGAAAAAGCGTAAAAAGCTCAAATCTAGAGAGAAAAAGTGTCTAGAGAAAGAGAGAGGGAAGAATTTCGGGCATGAGGTTATGTGGAAATGAAGTGGCAAGACCTATACTTAAAGACCCGAGGCAAAAGGTCCAAAATGTCCCGAGTTTTCCATCGGTGGCCGGCATAGGGCCGGCAAGGCTCACTGGCGGCCAGCACATGGCCGGCGGCCTCCTCTTGTGGCCGGCCAGAGGCCGGTGGCCTCCCTTGGGTTCCTGGTGCTGTTTTGTGTCCTTGGTTTCCAAGAAGTGCAGGGATGGTTCACTGTTGGGTTCAGATTGTCTCTACGAAAACCCAAAACTGTGTTTTCAGTGCACGATGCTCGTCACTTGTGAACATGAACAAAGTGTATCCTTTAAACATATTGTAACTCTTCCGATAGGTAAATTGGAAGTTTTTACTGAATTTGTTTTTGTCAATTATGCTTTTGTACCTTGCGTAGAATATGCATTTTACTTTGTTGCATAAAGCATGCATGTCACTTTGTTGCATAGAATATGCATTTCACATATGTTGTTACATAAAATATGCATTTCACAATATATATTGCATATGCATCTTGCATCTATTATGAATCATGCATAGAATATACTTCCGCTCATGTTTCACGCATAGAATCCACTTTGTTTCTCGCATGGGACGTGCCTTCGATTAACATTTTGTCTTGGTTGTTTGTCTTGCATAGAACATGCATTCTTACTGTATCGCACTTGTTAAGTTTCTTTCTTACACAGGCAAACAATGTTATATGTATGGTTCATTCAGAGGAGTTCCAGTTGAAGACTTTTGTGCATCTATCGCACTTGTTCACTTTTGTGTTTCTATTTCACTTGTTCACTTTTGTGCATCTATCGCACTTGTTCACTTTGTGCATCTATCGCACTTGTTCACTTTGTGCATCTATCGCACTTGTTCACTTTTTGCATCTATCGCACTTGTTCACTTTGTGCATCTATCGCACTTGTTCACCTTCGTGCTTCTATCGCACACCCTCTGTTGTTTTACCTCAAGAAGAACAAAGTACGTACCCGAGTGGTTGTTTCTCAAGACGCGTGCAACACGGCCCTAGACAGGTTCTACCTCGGGATATACGAAGTACGCACCCGAATGGTTGTTTCTTAGGACGCGTGAAACGCAGCCCTAGGCGAGTTTTACCTCGGGACGTACGAAGTACGTGCTCGAGTGGTTTTTTCTCAGGATGCGTGAAACGCGGCCCTGGGCGGGTTTTACCTCTGGACATATGGAGTGTGCGCCCAAGTGGTTGTTTCTCAGGACGCGTGAAACGCGGCCCTGGGTAGGTTTTACCTTGGGACGTATGAAGTATGCGCCCGAGTGGTTATTTCTCGAGATGCCTAAAACACGGCCCTAGGCGGGTTTTACCTTAAGACGTACGAAGTACGCACCCAAGTGGTTGTTTCTCAGGACGTGTGAAATGTGGCCCTGGGCGAGTTTTACCTCGGGACATACAAAGTACGCGCCTGAGTGGTTATTTCTTAGGACGCGTGAAACGAGGCCCTAGGCTGGTTTTACCTCGAGACGTACGACGAACACGCCCAAGTGGTTGTTTCTTGGGATGCGTGAAACGTAATCCTGAGCGGTGTTTTCTTTCCTTGTCCCGTGTCTTGGCATGGTTAGAGTGTGTTTTGGATATTTTCGTTTTTAATCTTGAAGTTGTTCATCCATATGTCGCTATCATATTCTTGATTATTATACATGCTATTGCATATTGCATCATCTCGCATGATCATAAGATTTCAAAATCACTAGCTTCGTGTAGCTTGTGAGTCCAGCTTTCAAAGTTGCATTGTGCATGTCATTTGCATTTTGTCCCAGAACTACGTTGGTTTGATTCCTTGCAAAGGGATACGTAGGCAGCTTGGGGTGCAACCATTTATTTCTATTTTGATTGTTTGTCCAAGTCTTATAGCCTTGTCAAAATGAGTCATCTTCGGGCTTTGACATTCACTCATGTCATTTCATGACTCCGAGTTCTGTCAAAGAGGGGCAACTGTAGACACCCCATTTTTTTCGGCCCTTTCGACTTGGACGTCCTCGCATGCACACCCAATGATGAGTCTGTTTGCTCGCTAATTGCTCGAAGTCCTCAACGAAATGCCACAACTTTGAGCCTTTCAAACCCTGAATACTTGTTGCCTCATTTTTGGACCATGCCTTGGTGTTTCTAGCCTACAGCTTATGGTGGCCTGCTGACCATCCCTAGAGGCTACCAGCCATCACTTTTGGGCTGCCGACCACTGATGGTCGGCTGACCACCAATGTTTTCTGCAGAAATTTTATACCAGCTAGGCCAGCTGTTTGCACAGATGCATTCATCTATCCCCACGTGTAGGGCTAGATCTCCTTGAGGGAATTTCATGTTTTCTATATATAGAGACCCCCTCTCTCTTGTAGCAAGGTTAGAAAATTTTGAACTCAAAAATTTTCCTCTCTCTTTACAAATTCACTACACTTTAGCCTCCAATTTCTTAACCTTTGCCTGCACATCCTTAACCAAAGTTGATCATCTTTGAGCTAAGGTTTCTTGAGGCCTTCTTGGAGCTCTAGAAGTTGGTTTTGGTTTGAATTGTTGCTTAGAATTGAAGTTTGCTTCAAGAAGTATAATACTTCCCCTTTTACTTTGCTTTGCATACTTGTTTTTCTATCTTTTTTCCACTGATTTTGGGCTGTTTTTTGGGCTACAAAAACTCTATTTTTTTGGGCTGAGACTTGTGGTTAAAGGCCAATAAGGGTTGAGGGGTGGTTCACCATTCTTTACACCTTGGTTTCAAGGCCTTTACCCTTGTCTTTCCTACCTTTACACTATCTTTTTTTGAGCTTTTAAACACTGATTTTTAGAGTAATTTCGGTAGTGAAAATCATGTTTTGAAGTCCAAATTTGGAGGGGTTAGCGTCCCCTCCTTGTGTCTTGTTTGCTAGCCTAGATAGCTCTATGTGTTAGCTTAATTTTCTAGCCTTTTATAGCTTAATTCTAGCATGTTTTAGCCTCTGATTTGGACTATTTTAACTCCGTTTTGGGTTGGTTAAGTCATTTGAGTCTCGTATTGCATGCTTGTAGTGTAAGTCGCCTCATAAACTTGGTGTTTTAGGCCTTTAGACACCACTTGTTTGAGTTGATTGTATTGTTTTAGTGTTTTTGTCACTTAAATTCAGCAAGCAAAATCTCCGCAACCTCCATCATTTCTTGACTTTTTGTTTGCTTTGAGGGTTGTTTCAACCTTAGGATTGTTTAAGCTTGAGATTGAGGTCCATGCTTAATGGTTTAATCCTCTTTTGGGGGTTCATTGTCAATGGCATGATATCTCTCTCTTGCCTTAAACTACCCCTTGTTTGACACTTCCTTCTCTTTTAGAGGACTCAACTCACCAATGGACTTAATTGGTTAAAGAATGGAAAGGTAAATTAAAATGAGTAACTAAAACTTGCGACTAAAAGTGAGAATGTTAATAACTTGTTGTGTTCAATCGGACGTTAATTGAACACATGGAAGCTTGAACCATTCATACTCATTAGTGATGAAATGATTCAAGGTTCCAAGGTCAACTTCTTCCCTTGATTTTTCATGAAAGGGAGAAGGTTTGTGTCTTATTTTGCATTTATTGAAATTGCACGTCTTGAGTCACAAGCCATCATGCAATGAAGTTACTTGAATTGGTGGTTTGTGGCTTAAGTTCACCACTCCTTGGATTTGCTCATGAAAAGGAGGGGTGAGTTGCGCAAACAATCCTTGAAAATACCCTGTATATGCTTTGTTTGTCCTCTATTGCAGCAAGATGAACCTATGCATCAATGGCTGGTAGGCCACTTTCATGGCCGGCAGGTGGTTGGCAGACTTTGGTAGTGGCCAACCGGCCACTAATGCAAAGATCAGCAGTGAGTTTGTAAGGCAGAGTAGAGTGGGCAACAGTGTTAGTGCTCAACTTTGCAAACAGAGGCATTCAGAAGCAAAATAGTGGTGTTTTCGAGTGGAAACCGTGCATGCACATGAACATCTCTCATTTCCCGAGGCGGAGTAGTTAATTGTTTAGTTTAATTTTTCATTGCAATTGTGTTGTAATTATTTAATTAGTTAGTTTAGCTAGTTATTCAATTTCGTGTTGTAATAATTAGTTAACTAGAATAGTTAGTTAATTCATTTGTTATAATAATTAGTTAAGTAGTTTATCTAAGTCCATTTGTTTTGTAATAATTAGCTTAGCTTAGTTAGCTAGTTAGCTAGTTAGCTAGTTAGCTTAAATCATTCAGACTCTCATTCGTGAGAGCGTAATGTAATAATGTGTATGTTTTCCAACCCCACATCTTTCTCCCTTTTATTTATCCATTTTTGATGGTTAGATTAGGGACATCACGTTTCAATTAGCATATCTCATGTTTGCATTCATTCGTATTGCATGCACTGAGGCTCGGTTCATCATTCTAACTGCATTGTCGTTTCAATACTTCTTTGAATACGTGCTTAGACCGCATGCTATCAAATCAATTCATATGCCATGTTAAGTAGCCGAGCCTATTTTAGTTGCATATTGCATGTGTTGCATTAGTCATATCGCATAGTTAGGAATCATGTATTTTTCTAACTCTTTTGTTTTATCTTAGCTTGGAGTAGTAGGTGAGTTTTAATGCTTTAGCATACGTGTATGAGTGTAAGTGACTGCCATGATTAGCATGCTTGCCATGAGGCTAAATGCTTATTTGCTAAATTGTTTGAGTGCCTGTGGATGAAGGCTTGTTGCTTGAATTTGAATGATTCAATGAATGTACGTTTTAAGGCCACTTTGTCAAGTGGCAAATTCACAAACTTTAAGCCCACTTTTGTTAAGTGGCAAAATCAAACTATTTTCGAAAAACAAACATGAAATTGAATTGTTCCAATTCGGGAAAACTAGTCTATACCTTGTGTGTGCGTATCACATGGTAAATCCTAGCCTAATAAATCGGAACAAGAACATATAATGTTGATAAAAATCATATCATGATTAGTAGAGACCGATCTTTGATCGGGTGAGCGGGAGTACTCAATTCATGACCTTCCTCTCTCATACTTAAGTTTCTGAGCCAAGACAATGTTGGTGATGACAGACACGTGGCCTTTGGCATGAGTTATGGGTTTCTTAAATTTCTCCAAAAAAAATATTTAGGCGGCGACTCTGTATCTGGCAAAGCAGTCCATTTTTGGCATTTTTGATTCAAAATCAATTTTCCAAATGATTTGTCGAATTTGGACTCTTTGGTGTTTATCTATTTCACATTGCACTTGTCACAACCTAAACATGCCCCTAAAAGTTTGGTCCATGACTGGCGTATACTTAGGCCTCAAAACAAAATTTCAATGATATGCATTCGACAGCGGGGCCTAAAGCGGAAACAAACAAATTACAGAACGTCCATTGAGCAATACTTACATGCCAGGATTTTAATTATACACAAATTATACGTATATATACATGTCCACATCATATAAGTATATACAAGGAGTTAGCAACCAAAAATTTACATATTACTCAAGGGTTTAACAAAGGCCATCAAAAATCTGACAAAACATGCAACATCTAAGAATCAGTCAAAAAGCTTCGATTGTGGAGGCTTAACACAATAGACCCACCAAAAAGGGCTCCTGAAGTTGACCTAGGGTTGTCCTCCAAGCTGATCACCTACATAAACATATAAAAATGAAGTGAGCAAGGCTCAATGAATAATAATAATGTAAAGAGTTTGGGTGAATATGCACATGTCTTGGAGAATATTTATCTAATGTTTACATGTCCCCTTCATTATATTCCAAAATGGCCTCGAGCCCAACATAATACAAAATGGCCTCGGGCCCAACATAATACAAAATGGCCTTGGGCCCAACATAGCAACAGCTATTCTAAGTTTATAGGGTAGATGGAACATCAACATGTCTCCACCTCCCTCGGCCTTAGAGCCATTATTCATAACACATTATTTCATGATAAGGTAAATGGAACATCGACATGTCTCCACCTCCCTCGGCCGTAAGGCCACCATATATAACGGAAACAAACAACCTTAAGTCCATTTCTTATGTCATTGCTCATACATGTATTATTACTCAATCGTTTCCATTCACTTTAAATTTATTTAACGTATGCCACTCATAAGTAAAAATAAATGGATCATAGTATTATTTATCCCACATATGTCATACACAATCATATTGCATAGACCATAGTATAATTTATCACGTCTGCGCTAAGTACAATCAAGGCACATAAACTATAAACAGAAATACAAAAATAAATATACATCATTACATTATTATTACTCACAGTGGCTCAAGTGAGCATCGGTCTCTTCCCGAAAGTGACCTACACATAGCACACATACACAAACGGATAAATAATGCATTCTTTCCTTAGTTTATCTCCTTAGTCATTTGTTCGATTTGTTAATCCATATGGAATTTTATAAGCATTTTAGATGGATCAAATGTACATATTAATAATTTTAGAGGGTCAAACAGAGGCAAGAAAAGTGACAGAGATCTTTCCCATGTGCCGCATGTTCGGAAGTCTCCCACTGCACGTGCGGGAAGGTGCACCGCACGTGCGACCCGCACGTGCGTTTATTGCAGAATGCTGAAGTTGTTTCCCTTGTTATCTGCACGTGCAGCTGTGAGCCCCACACGTACGGCAGTGCCTCCCGCACGTGCGGCCATGAGCCCCGTACATGCGCACCTGGCCCTGTTTGAGCAGTCCAAAAATCCATTAAAGGCAAGCTTTCTAAACTCATTTCTACGGCTCAATTCATGTAAATTTACTTCAAAAACATGATGTATGAACATATTAAACATGAAACACAAGCTCAATGAGATCAAACTTCTTTTAATTTGACATACAAATTCTTAATGTTTATCACCCTCCATTTTCTTCATCCTTTCATAATATATATGATTATATATATATGCATACATACATAGGCTCATAACATGTAAGGGCTCAAGATTAAATGACAAAATCAACTAAACATAATGGAATTAACTCTTTAATCAAACAATTATGAGAAGTCTATAGTAATTTCATACTATTTGCTCAAGCAAGGGCATACTCATAAACCTTAACTTTCAAGAGTGACAAAGCTTCCTTATAGGTCTTGATTCTATCAATTGGAGGAAGATGTAAGCTGTTTTAGTTGATTTACACTTACCTTGAGTTATATTCCTTGAATCCCCTTTCAATTTCTTAGATTCTTAAGCTCCAAGTAGAGTTCTTTCCTTCTTCTCTCTTTTCTCTTCTCTTCTCACTCCCCAGGAGATATTTTTGGTGTTTGGTTGATTATGTAGAACATAGAAGGCTTAAATATATATATATATATATATAACAAGGTCAACCAAACTTAACTTAACGAATCAGAAAAAAATCAGTCCTTAATTAAACTGCTCGAAAGGCTCTAAAAATTTCCATTAACATATTCATATACCCAATTTCAATTTTTGAACTCATTAAAATCGTTAATTTTAGTTGCAAGTATGAACTCTAGGAGTTTAAGTCAAATAATGCTAATTAATTCATTACGAATCAAATTTTTACAAAACTTCATATAATGTCCTAAAAATCATGCTAGTCATAATCTTAAGGTCAATTTCGATTTATCGCACCTCTAAGGCTTTCAATTTGCAATCCAAAGGTCACAATTTCAACAGATTTCTTTATAACCGATAGATACTAATTGAGAAACATGTAATTTATTCACTAAAATGTGGAATTTCACATCAAACACATAATCATACGTATAATAACACATATAATGAGGGATTAAAATATACGGAAGATATAAAAGGGTCAAGTTGTTATAGCACTTGTGAGATTAGATTCAGAACCGCAGGAGTCCAAATTGTAGGGCTTCTTTCGAGTTTCCGAAAGGGGGCACGAAAAAGCGGAGCTACAATGGGTCATTGGTGATCTTGTCAAACATGTTGCCAATATGTATAACTTTATATTTCTTGACGTTTTGATTATACCCCATAAAGGGGGGCTTGTATATATTTATATATACATGTGTGGACCATGTATGTATTATGATATGTGACAAAATGTTTTGAGCTATTGCTCAATGGGCGTTCCAGTTTGTTATCATTTGCTTCCGCTAGGCCCCAATATGATATAGAATATATGTTGCTTTTGAGTTTGAGGCCTAAGTTCGGGCTGGTCATGTCCAAACTTTTAAGGGCTAGTTTGGGTCGTGACAGTTGGTATTAAAGCATGAGTTGCTATCTCATACACGAGTCCATTGAGTTTTAGGGAGTCTAGAAAAGACTTAAGTTACATGCATGTGACTTCTTGGTGCATGCAAAATGATATATAGCAACGAGATTTGTATATGCAATAATCACTAACATGCCTTTTGAAATGACTATTATCTACGTCTACTTGTGTCTCTTTTCTGTGTATTATAATTAATTGCTATGTAGATCATGGTGAGGACAAGAATGGATGATTCGAAGGATTCTACCTCCGTACAACTAGATAGAATGGAAAGGATGATTATAGAGATGGCAGAAACTTTGAGGCAACAGCAGCAGTAACCACCACCTACACCGACACCTATACCACCGCCAGTGGTACAAGATCATCAAGCTGAGGACCGAACAATTATGCTCACGAAAGAATTCAAGAAGATGAAGTCGCCCTTATTTAAAGGGGGAATTGAACCAATGAAAGTGGAAGTATGTGTGTTGGGTATAGAAAAGCTATTTGAGGTCTTTCCATTCACCAAAGCCCAAAAAGTACAACTTGTTGCCTTCACTCTTAAAGACGAAGCACGGAGGTAGTGGATGCTCACAAGAATTGAACACCAAGGGTTAACATGGACTCGATTTTTGGAGCTGTTCTATGATAAATACTCTCAACAATGTATGTGAGACAAGAAAGTGACCGAGTTTGAGACCTTGAGACAGGGGAATAGGACTGTTGCAAAGTATGAGGCTCAATTTGCTGATTTGGCCCGTTTCGCACCACATATGGTGGATACGGACTACAATAAGGCAAGAAAATTTGAAGGAGGATTACGGACTACTATTCTCGACCGGATCAATGTGTTGAAATTACCTATATATGTTGATGTGCTGGAAAGGGCAGTAATAGCTGAGGGTAATATTGCCACTCAAAACCGGGCCTCAGAGTGGAAAGGGAAGAGGCAGAATACCCAGGCCCCAAGGGGTTCAGTGGCACCACTGAGCAAGAAATTGAATCCAGGAACTTCCAGTACTTTCGCCTCTACCCGTGACTTTGCACTAATTTGTCCAGATTGTGGAAAGAGGCACCGTGGAACTTGCTACCGGGTAATGGGGGCATGCTTCAAGTGTGGCAAAATGGGTCATTTAGCAAGGGATTGCCTGCAAAGAGATTGACAGAATGAGAATAGAACTACCACAAGTTCAGCCAATTCAACTCCAGCTCCAACCGCAAAGGCAGCTACGAAACCCGCCAATGCTAAAGATACCACTAGGCAAGGAAGAGTAATTGCGCTAATTCCAGGTGACGTGCAGAATGCCGAGGCTGTGATATCAGGCACATTTTCTGTTAATGGTTACTCCGCACGTGTGTTATTTAATTCGATCTCTACCCACTCATTTGTGTCAAAAGCATTTGCTAGACATTTAAATAGGCCTATGGAACCACTACCTTATGTCTTAGGTGTGTCCTCACCATCGGGGGAGTCTATGGTATGTGCGTTTATTTATCTTACATGTGAAATCCTAATTGGGATGTTCGAGTAGATGCCAATTTGTTACCTCTTGATATGGCTTACTTTGACATAATTTTGGGGATGGATTGGTTAAGTGAATGTCATGCGATTATTGATTGTATGTCTAAAAAAGTTACTTTCCAACCTCCGGGACAGTCTGAGTTTATTTTCAAAGGGCAGGGGGTGATTTCTTCACCTTACTTGATTTCCGCAATGAATGCGTGCAAATTATTACAAAAGGGTTGTCAGGGGTATTTATGTAGCATCTTGAGTGGACAACTAGCAGATGGAGGCATTGATACAATTCCAATCGTTAGTGATTTTCTGGATGTTTTTCCAAAGGAGTTACCGGGAGAGCTAGTTGATTGCGAAATTGAGTTTACAATTGATGTAGCGTCGGTAACTCAACCCATTTTCAAAAATCCTTATAGAATGTCACTGGCCGAGATGAAAGAGTTGAAGGTCCAGTTACAAGACTTACTCGACAAAGGGTTCATTCGCCCAAGCACTTCTCCTTGGGGCGCACTAGTTCCTTTCGTAAAGAAGAAAGATGGGACGCTTTGGTTGTGTGTCGACTATAGAGAGCTCAATAAAGTAATCATAAATAATAAGTATCCTTAGCCTAAGATCGATGATTTGTTTGATCAACTACAGGGTGCACAAGTCTTCTCCAAAATAGATTTGCGATTCGGGTATCACCAACTAAAGGTCAAAGCCGAGGATATTGAGAAGACTACTTTCCAAACCCGTTATGGACATTATGAATTTTTGGTTATGTCATTTGGGGTTACCATTGCTCCAGCAGCCTTCATGGATCTAATGAATCGTGTTTTTAAACCTTATTTAGATGACTTTGTAGTTGTGTTCATTGACGACATCCTCATTTACTCACAAAGTGTGGAAGCCCATGAGAGCCATTTACGATTAATTCTTCAAACCCTTTGGGATAAGAAACTGTATGCAAAACTGAAGAAATGTGAGCTTTGGCTGCATGAGGTAGGATTCCTGGGACATGTAATAACGAAGGAGGGTGTTTCTGTTGATCAACACAAGATCGAAGCTATTGTGAATTGGCCGACTCCTACTAATGTGTCAGAGGTGTGTAGCTTCTTGGGTTTAGCTGGATAGTACCGAAGATTCATTAAAGACTTTTTCAAAATTGCTGTGCCGCTTACCCAATGGACCCAGAAGGGTGTTTTGTTTGAGTGGTCAGAATAGAGAGAGTCTACCTTTCAAGAGTTAAAGACAAGGCTAACTACAGCATTGGTTCTTGCCTTACCATCCGGCACTGAAGGATTTGTAATTTACAGTGACACTTCTTATAAAGGATTGGGTTGTGTACTCATGCAAAATGGGAGGGTCATCGCATACGCCTCTCACCAACTTAAGCCTCATGAAAAGAATTATCCTACACATGACCTCAAGTTAGCTGCAATCGTCTTTGCTTTGAAGATATGGCGACATTATTTGTATGGTACTACATGCGAAGTCTACACCGATCATAAGAGCCTCAAGTACTTCTTTACCCAAAAGGAGTTAAATATGCGACAAAGACGATGATTAGAACTTATCAAAGATTATGACCTGCAAATTCATTATCACCCCGGTAAAGCTAATACCGTTACTGATGCTCTTAGCCGAAAAGGTATGGGAAACTTGGCAAGTTTGCTCACAGGATGGAAGAAGTTATTACTTGAGTTGGAAAGGATGAATGTGGAAATTCTGTTGCATGGTCAAGAAGCAATATTGTCGACAATGTTAGCTCAACCGACACTTCTTATAGAAATTAAGCAACGACAAGTAGAAGATGAGATTTTAAAGAAAATCTATGATGAAATAGAAGTAAAGCCAAAACTCGGCTTCATAATTGAAAATTCGGTGTTGAAATTTCAAAATAGATTATGCATTCCAAATGTGCCAGAAATTAAGAGGAAACTTATGGAAGAAACGCATGCATCGAAATTTACAATACATCCTGGTAATACCAAGATGTATCAAGATTTAAAGCAAAATTTTTAGTGGATGAACATGAAGAAGGAAATTGCGAAATTTGTTTCAAAATGTTTACAGTGTCAGCAAGTAAAGGCAAAGCACCAGAGACTGGCGGGTTTACTTCAACCCCTTCCAATCCCAGAATGGAAGTGGGAATATCTCACCATGGATTTCATTGTCGGCTTACCCCAGACTCCTTGAGGCATGAATTCCATATGGGTTATTGTTGATAGACTAACTAAATCAGCCCATTTCCTACCTATGAAAACTCAATACAATGCAGATAAACTTGTTACCGTTTATATGAACGAAATTGTGCGACTACATGGTGTTCCAGTTTCAATTGTGTTTGACAGAGACTAGAAATTTTTGTCGAGGTTTTGGCGGAGCCTACAGGATGTTATGGGAACGGAGCTAAAGTTCAGTACGGCCTTCCATCCTCAAACAGACGACCAATCTGAGAGAACAATCCAAACACTAGAAGATATGCTTTAGATGTGTGTTTTAGACTTCCAAGGAAGTTAGGAAACTTATTTACCGTTAGCGGAGTTTGCATACAACAATAGTTACCACTCAAGCATAGGAATGGCACCCTATGAAGCTTTACATGGAATAAAATGTCCCTCTCTTATGTGCTAGACCAAAGTCGGTGATAAATCGTTGTTTGGACCTGAGATTGTTCAATTGACAACAGAGAAAATTAAAACTATTAAAGAAAGGTTAAGACCGCTCAGAGTAGACAAAAGAGTCATGCACACCATTGGCGAAGGAATTTAGAATTTGAAGTGGGTAATCATGTTTTTGTAAAAGTCACACCAATAAAGGGACACCCAAGATTTGGCAAAAAGGGTAAGTTAGCACCCCGATATGTTAGTCCGTTTCAAATTCTAGAAAAAGTGGGTCTGGTTGCCCATCGTGTTGCTCTTCCGCCAAATATGGAACAAGTGCACAACGTGTTTCATGTGTCTATGTTACGAACTTACTTACAAGATCCGTCTCATGTCATAGACTACCACCAGATTGCTTTGCATGACAACTTGGTTTATGAAGAGAAACCTATTCAAATTTTGGACCGACAAGTGAAGCAATTACGAAGCAAAATGATTCCAATGGTGAAAGTGGAATGGCAAGAACATTATGGGAAAGAAGCTACTTGGGAAAGAGAAGAGGAAATGAAACACTAATATCCAGAATTATTCCTGACTTAAGGTAAAGCAAGTTTGAGGGACTAAACTTATTTAAGAGGGGGGGAGTGTAATAACCCAACCCTCATATATGCTTTAAGCCTTTCATTATATGTGTAATTATATGCTTGATGTGAAATTTCATGTGAAATTGTGTTTAATTATGTGAATTATATGATTATAGAATTATATCTGCCGGTTGTGAGAAAAATCTGTTAAAATTACAACGTTTGGACTAGAAATTGGAAGCCTTAGAAGCGCGATAACTCGAAATTGATTTTACAGTTTTGATCAACATGATTTTTAGGCCATAATATGAATTTTTGTAAAAATTTAATTTGTAACGAATTAAATTGATTTAATTAAGTTAGCTATAGATAAACTTGATTTTGTAGGCGTACTTAAGTTTAAGCCTTGGGTATAAGAGATACATGGATTAGAGGCAACACTTAGAATTAAAAACATAAAATATCTCCTGGAGAGGAAAAAATGAGAAGAGAAAAGAGAGAGAAAGAGGGAATCAACTAAAAGCTTGAAGAAATTAAGAGAGTTTAAAGATTGAAACTCCAGGTGAGTATAAATCAACTCAAATACCCTAAAATTTCCTTCAATTGATTGTCATTAAGCATTTAAATGAAGTTTCTCACTCATATAAGTTAGGGTTTTGATATAAAGACTTTGTTTGAGAAAATGTCCATGGAAATCATCAAGAGTCATTAAATTTATGTAAATTAAAAGTTGATTATTGTATTTTAAGAGTATTTTGAGTTGGCTTTAAAGGACTCATCTTCTAATCTTTAATTCTTGCATATTGTGAACTCTCTATATATATATGTGTGTGTGTGTATCTATTTTGCTTACCCATGAGAAGATGAGGAATTGGATGGAATATAATTGTTTGAGTCGTACATGTTTTACTAAAATGGAGTTATAATATATTTAGGGTTGAGAATCATGTTTAATATGATCCTATGTTGTGTTGTTGAAAGGAATTTTGGTTGTATTTGAGCCTTGAGATGCCTTTGAAAAGTTAGATTTTTGATGAATTTTGGATTGCTCAAACAAAGCATGCGACTGCACGTGCGAGGCCCATGACTGCACGTGCAGGATGTACAGCAGCACGTGCGGGGCTCACAGCCACACATGCGGAAAACAGGAGAGACAAATTGGAGCTTATTGCAATAAAAGCACGTACGGCGCACCTTTCCGCACATACGGTGGGAGACTTCACCACGTGTGGCACATGGGAAAAATTTCTATCACTTTTTTTTGGCTCTGTTTGACCCTCTAAAATTATTAATATGTACATTTGATTCTTCTAAAATGCTTACAATTTCACGCGGATTAATGAATCGAACTTTGAGTAGAAACAGAAAGCTAAAGGGAAGTGACTTACTTGTGAGTTGTATATTATATGTAGGTCACGTACAGGAAGGGACTGTTGCTCATCCACATCACTGTGAGTAATAGTAGTATAACGATATGCTTTATTCACGTATTGTACTCATATGTTTTATTCAATTCCTAATCTATTTTGCTAGTGAATGGCATATGTTGTATGAGTTGTGTTTGATAGAATGATTGGAATGATTGGACAATAGCGTATGAGATATGGACCCAAGGTTGTCTTGGTTCTGTTATAAATGATGGGCCCTGAGGCCGTTCTGATATGGACTATTTATGACTCATGGCCTTAAGGCCAAAAGAGATGGAGACATGCCGATGTTCCATCTGCCCTATTCGTTTCAAATAGCTGTTGATATGTTGGGCCTAAGGCCGTTCTGTATTATGTTGGGCCCGAGGCCGTTTTGCTATGAATTCATGACTGAGGCAAACAAATATCCTATGAAATTATATGCTACGTATCTTATGCCTATTCACACGAATCTCCTTATATTGCTATTATTCCCTGAGCCTTGTTCACTCTATATTTGTGTATGTTTATGTAGGTGATGAACCTGTGGGCCAGCCCTAGTTCAGTTCTGGTAGCCTTTTGTTGACCCTATTGTGTCAAGCCGAGCAAAGTAGAGTCTTTTGCCTTTTGCGGAGTTCCCTCTTATAGCACATGGATCATTGGTGATCTTGTCAAACATGTTGTCAATATGTATAACTTTAAATTTCTCGACGTTTTGATTATACCTCATAAAGGGGGGCTTGTATATATTTGTATATACATATGTGGATCATGTCTGTATTATGATATGTGATAAAATGTTTTGAGATCATGGCATTTAGATATTGCTCAATGGGCATTCCAATTTGTTATTTGCTTCCGCTAGGCCCTAATATGATATAGAATATATGTTGCTTTTGAGTTCGAGGCCTAAGTTCGGGCCGGTCATGTCCAAACTTTTAGGGGCTAGTTTGGGTCGTGACATTGTTCTCCTACATGGATGAAAATTAAAAAAATGAATGATATGATACAAATTTCAGTGACAAATGTATCATTGGTTGATTCAATATGTTGGATGAAACTAAAAATGTCTAATTCAATTCATTTTGGGGGATAAATTTATCAATACGAAAACCCAATTAATTCTAGTCTAATATAAAGTAACACAAATAAAGTAAATATGAAACAAACTCATGCACAATAGAGAAATAGAAAAACAATCACTGCATAGAAGAATTTATCACTCAATTAGGTAAACTAAGGGAAACTTGTCGCTCGATTAGGCAAATTAAGTAAATTTATCAGTGTGAACAAAAATTTATCACTGCATAAGAAAATCTATCATTCGTTTAAACAAAAGAAAGGTTAGCAATGCATATCACAATATTTTTCAGATCTTGCAAGGATGAATTTGCCAATTGTTGTACCATATGTGTGATGTTCCATTTTGCAAATCTTGGGATTGCATTATTGTCATTTGGTTTGATGATGCTTGTGTGCTCGCATATCCAATACTGTTGAGGACAAAAAAATTGTTATAAATAATTATTTCGTAAATGTAAATATTATGTCTTATAACTTGTAAGTGAGGTATTTACTTACCAAAGAGACCATCACACATCCGAAGTCTTTATCAATTTGGTTCATGTTGTTTGCTATTGATCTTGTGAGCTGTTGTTTTGCTGTGCCACATCAATCATAAAACTTCATTTTGTCAATATCTTCGATATATTTCATGAACCCCCAATCGATTGTAGTCCCAATACCCGAATATAACAAAAGCAAACAAATCAAGAGGCACACAAGCCTGACAACATCTTCTCTATCCTTCTTCTTGTTGCTTATCAAAAGTTTGGTTATCAACTTTTGGATTGATGCACTTGTCATTTTACTCTCTGTTATTTTCCTTCTATTAACCATATCTATCTCATTTTTTCTTCCATATGCAAGATTCATCTTCTTTTGTCCACATGCAATCCCAAAAATCAACTTAAAGTCATTTCTTTTCAACTTCAGCTTCTTCTTACCAATTTCAAATGTGGTTCCATCCATTTGGTAAGTTTGCAAGATTTTTGCAACCACATCATCATATTTCATTGAATCTATTTTTTGCACCTTCTTCTTTGACAAAATGTCAACTAGAAGGAAGAAGGGAGTTATAGCTCAACTTTTTCGCGCCCCCTTTCAGAAGCTCGAAAGAAGCCCTACAGTTCGGACTCCCGTAGTTCTAAATCTAATCTCACAAGTGCAATGTGAAATTGATAAACACCAAAGAGTCCAAATCCGGCAAATCGCTTGGAAAATTGATTTTGAATCAAAAATGCCAAAATTGGACTGTTTTGCCAGATACAGAGTCGCCACCTAAATATTTTATTTTTGGGGGGGAAATTTAGAAACCCATGACTCGTGCCAAAGGTCACGTGTCCATCATCACCAAAGTTGCCTCGACTCGGGAACTTAGGTGCGAGAGGGGAAGGTCACGAATTGAACACCCCTGCTCGCCCGATCGAAGATCAGCCTCTACTAGTCATGTTATGACTTTTATTTACATTATGTGCTCTTGTTTCGGTTTATTAGGTTAGCATTACTATGTGATGCGCACAAGCAAGTATAGTTTGCTCAAATTAGAACAATTCAATTCTTGTTTGTTTCAAAAAGAGTTTGAATTTGCCACTTTAACGTGGGCTTAAAGTTTGCAACTTTGCCACTAGACATAGTGGACTTAAAACGTACATTCGTTGAATCATTCCAATTCAAACAACAAGCCTTCATCCACAGGCATTCAAACAGTTTATCAATTAAGCATTTAGCCTCATGGCAAGCATGCTAGAAATGGCAATCACTCACACTCATACAAGTATGCTAAAGAACTAAAAACTCACCTAGTACTCTAAGCTAAGAAAAATAAAGTTAGAAAAAAATGCATGATTCCTAACTTATGCCAAATGACTAATGCAACACATGCAATAATGCAACTAAGATAGGCTCGGCTACTTAACATTTTATTTGCAACAATTTGAGAGCATGCATTTTAAACATGTATTCATCGAAGTATTAAAACGACAATGCAGTTTGAATGATGTGCCGATCCTCAGTGCATGCAATACAAAATGAATGGATATAAGCATAAGGTATGCTAATTGAAACGTGATACTCATAAACTAACCATCCAAAGCGGTTAAGTAAAAGGGAGAAAGACGTGAGGTTGGAAGACATACACATTATTACATTACGCTCTCACAAAGGAGAGTCCGAATGAATAAAGCTAAGCTAACTAGCAACTAATTAAAGCTAAGCAAATTAAGCTAACTATTACAAAATCGAATGAAATAAATAGCTAAACTAATTAACTAATTATTACAACACTTTGAATTTAACTAACTAGTAAGCTAATTAAATTACACAAATGCAAGTAAGCTAAGTAATTAAAGCATTTAACTACTCTAATGGATTCAGGGCCTCGTCCACCAGAGGTTGCAAGCTGGAAAGATCAAGGCCTCATCCAAAAACGAGACAAAATGGATGCAGGGTTTGAAAGGCTCAAAGTTGTAGCGTTCCACTGAGGACTTCGAGCACTCGACGAGCAAACAGACTCATCATCAGGTGTACCTACAAGGATGTCCAAGTCGTATGGGCCGTCAAAAATAGGGTGTCTATAGGAGTCTTTTTCAATATTTGGAAATGCTCCTTTCCAAGTTTTGTTACATTGAAAAATTTGAAAAGAGATTGTATGTTTGAGCGGTACACATACTTTGCTTCATTGTCGTGAATTTGTTCAGTTCTTGTTTTTCTTCCCTCTATTTTCTTCTTGCCTTTTGGTTTGTGCTACTTTGGTTCTTGTTTCTTTTGTTAGAGTTTGCTTCTTGTTTCTTTTGTTAGAGTTTGCTTCTTGTTATTCTTGTTTCTGCTTGTTTCTGTTGTTAGTGTTTACTTATTCTTTCTTTTGCTTCTCCTTGTTTTTTAGCATCATTCGCAGGTTCATCCTTCTACTGTCCTTGTCTTCTTTCTTCCTTTGTTGTTGTTTGCTTGTTGTTTCTGTTGTTACTGTTTTCTTTTTATTATCTTGTTGCTTTTTTGTGTCGTTGTTATCTTCCTTTTCTTGCTTTTGTCTTTTTGCAGTTACAGATCTTGTTTTTGGCCTAGATAATCTCTTACGAGAACTCACAACATCTATATGAAAGAAGGATATCAATGAATTAGGCAAACCATGCAAAATTTATGGATATACAACAAAATTTATCAGTTAATTAAGCAAAAAAATGTTATACGCTGATAAAACTTCAATATATCCATAATTCTTCTGGATTCATGAGTATTTAATTATCAATATCCGAATTCTCTTTATCTTTTTTTGATTTCACAAATGAATGCTAGTAATTTTCCTCCTTTCCGTTCTACCATCCATATCGTGGCAAGTAGTGTTTCATATCTTACATGATGATTTAATAATGAAGACATACCAGGAACACCCACCACCGGTATGTTCTTATAATGGTTCGATGGTTTTCTCAACCAATTAATTAGAACTTCTTTAATTTTCTTATTCAAAATAATCATTGTTGTAAAAAAACTGAAAGCTCAATTTTACTTTTGTCAACCCCATACAAATAGATTTCTATTAAGCTGCTGATAAATTTGGTTAATGAAGCCTTGGAAACTGGCACCACAAGAATATTTATTTATCTACCAAATATGTGAAAGCAACTGAAAGGCCTACATCATTGGAACAAGCCATCTGATGATCAGAGAAGGCACAAGGATCAGTTATCTCTTAATCCAAAAAGAATGCCGCTTTTCCTTTTTTAAAAGAAGGTCTAAAAGGAATGAGACATTAGCAGCATACCACTGCTATAGTCCTCTCAAATTTTAGACCACTGACACGACCAAAAGGAAAAGTTGAAAAAGAATATCAACACACCAAGTTCACAAATCTATAATTTACATCCTAATCTTTCTCTCTGCTTCAAGAAAATGACTTCGGGCTGAACAATTAGGCATTAGCTCTCATATGTTGATTGCGCCCTTTGAGGGCAATGTAACGAGCTCAATTGTAAAACCTTATTTTGGTAATAAAATGACTTACCAAGAAAAAGGAAGTCCAAGTGGTAAACACCAACCACTAGTTCAGGGGTTAAAACTCGGCTTACTAACCTTGAGGTTAAGGGCTTTGAACGTAAGGGCAATCACTGATCACTTTGTACAGATTATGCAAAAAGTTAGGTTTGTACCCAAAAATGGACAATTTATGATATAATTTACTCTCTCTCTCTCTCTCTCTCTCTCTCTCTCTCTTTCATTCTTCATTTTGGTTATCTTTGTAAGCCGAAAAGGATACTGATGATTAGGAATTAAAAAATCCTAGTTCTGGTATTGCCTCTGGATCGATTCCAATTTGCCAGAAACCTACTTTGAGATCAAATTTGGGGAAAAAAAAGAAAAATAGACTGAGGCAAATTCTTTCCCAAAAGAGATCAAATTTGTTCAAGTTGGTGCGTCTATTGACTATTGTGCCAACCATGTTCTCCCTACATCAAAATTTTGTAAATGTATCACTACATAGAACTGGTGATGAATATGTAACTGATAAACTTATCAATTGGTTTGGTATGTGAACAAAACTTATCAGTTGATAAACTTATCAGTTGGTTTGATAAACTTATCAGTTGTATATATATATATATATATGTATCTATGGTTACTGTTATGTATGTGAACAATTCATTTTAGTTTTTTGAAACATACTCTCTTCTTTTGTTAAGTGAATTTTTTTATATCAAAAATAAAAAATATATATATTTATAAAGTGAAATATACAAGATTTAAACCCAATCTTGAACTTGAAAACCAACATCCTTATCAATTAAAAAACAAACACTACATATATTTCACTATATATCTATATAATAAAGTATAAAGTTATGTAGATGTGGATGGCACATTTTATTTTCTAAAAATTCCCTAATATAATTGAAATTTGCAAGTGGTAATTGAACCATATCTTCATATTTGCAAACTCAATGACTATATATTTACCATTCTAACATTAAAAATGAATATCAACATCTAGGGTTTCGGAAATGTGTTTGACTAGGAAGAGAAGTTAGGGTTTGAGTTCCTTACATTTTACAGGCATGTTTGGTTAGAATTTTTGTTCGAATCTCCTAAGTTATCGGATTCACTGTTCGAATGGCCTGAGTTGTTGGGTTCGTTGTTCCAATTGCCTGAGAATGGAAGGGTTTCAATTGACGGTGAAGAATGGCACCTGAGAATGTGGTTTCAAACCGGTGGAGATTCAATCATAATATGGCCTGAGAATGTAAGGATTTGAAATTGAAAGGGAGTGTGGAAGTGGTCCGGCTCAATCGATGGCCATGAGAGTCAGAGTGGGAGCGGGGAGTGGGAGGGTTTGAATCACATGTGACTCACGCTTTTGTTTCGGTGCGTATGGCAAATATTTTTCCAGGAATAATATCAGTGATAATTTTGTCAGTGATTATTATCAGTTAGTTTTTATTTAAAAATAAATTTATCAATCTATTTTTGAGACCTAACATCTTGGGTTCAAATTTTGCTTATGCCTTTCAATAATAACAGTGATAAATTTATTAGTCAAAATTTTTAAATAAATAAGTCTACGTAAATAATAACAGTGATAAATATTTTTTTTTTTTTGTATGAGTGATAATTTTGTCAGTGATTATTATCAGTTAATTTTTATTCAATGATAAATTTATCAGTCTCTTTTATTATTTTAAATTAGTGGGTGGCAGACATGAAGCATGTGTAATTTAGATAAGTAAGTATAAAAATAAATAATAAAGAAATTAATATCATAATACATATGTTATCTAAATTGTGGATTAATATCATAATACATACAACCATTGTTTTGTAATTTGGACAAATGTCGTAGTAGGACAAATGTGTGTGACATTTTGAAAAACCTTCTTGTCTTATAATATAGATAGTACTACATTTAGTATTTACAACAATAATGGCCATGTAACCAGTAGCGAAGAGAAGGCTTCCCCTAAACATGTTGGGAACAAAGAGGGGGAGAGAGATAGAGGGTTTAATAAGGTAATGAAACCGTAAATTTCTCAATTAGAAAAAAAATATAACTCCATTATGCTTAATAGTCATATATTTATTAGTGAAAAAATAACAAAAAGTAAAAAGGTGTTCTTAACAATCAAGGAATTTTAAGCAAAATATTTGCATGTTTCATTCAAGCATCCAACCTATAATCAATCACGAATATATCATTCAAGAAGTAAAAAACTATGAAACTATGAAATACTATTAACACCAAGTAATGTATTTGCAATCTTCTACTTGAAAAAGGAGTTCATAATTCACGAAAGAATTGTCAACTATCATATCATTATAATTCCATTTTGTTCCAACAGTGATAAATGTATCCCAAAAACCATGAAATACTATACTGTTATTTGTTTCTACTTCCAACCATATACTTGGAAAGGAGTTGGTGTTTACTCAAGTATTGTCAACTATCAAATTATTCTACTTCATTGTTGTCATTGTGTATTATGTTCCAAAAATCTTTGTCCTCAAGCACTGCTTCTATTGCGTCATCAATAATTTGTTGTGTATCTGTCTGTTTGTCAGTCAACAAAGCATCTATGATATCTGCTCTGATTTGTTGGCACTAGTCCTTTGTTAGATTAGGGAAGATGTCTTTGTTACAGACATATTCTCTCATGAGGTAACAAACTATGACACCACAATCAAGTCTGCAATAATATTGGAAAAACAAAGTTAGTAGTCATCAATGATAATTTTATCACTGTAATGTGTTTTGGTTTTCAGACACTTACGAAAGATCAACTTGTTAGGGACAATTCATTGCAATTTATGTTTCTTTATGAAACTTGTTACCTTCAATCAGTTTGGAATTACGATGTTGAAGGTATTTCTCAATAATCTTTCTTTGCAAAACAAATGCATAATTAATTGGTTTTTGACAAATAAATGCATAATAAAATTTGTTACTTTAAAATTTTCTTACCACTTTGTTTGCCTCATTTAAATGGTTATCTGTTTCTGTGGTTGGTCTCGTTGAATTGTAAAACTGCCATGAGTCATTTTCAGTATCAAGTACCAACAACGTCCAATGCTTTTCGTTGAAAATTGGGAAAAGAAGATATCTTTCCTTGAGAGCTTCTAACATCATTGTGTTCAACAATTGATTTGTTTGTCTCAGTGGTGAACAAATACTGTTTTTTGCAAATATATCGGTTTGATTACAATGCAATTTAGTAATAGTAATTTTATCACTATAACACTGGATGAATGAGAACTTATGCACTAAATATAGAAAAGGGGAATGGATGACATCATAATGAAAAACTTATATATATATATATATATATATTACTTACGTGGCATGATGTAGTAAATATATATTGTTCCTGCTTGCGAACTCAGCTAAACTTTGGTTTCGGTTGCTCTTCTCTCATTAAGATTTCCTTGTAGGCATTTATTGCCTATTTTAAAAGCAAAAGCAAACAAGGTTAATAAGAGAATTATTATTGTGTATTACAATTGATATGTGCACAAATAGGTATTTGATTTTACACTTCCAAAAAGTTCTTCACATTTGACTATTTTGTCAATATCATCCAAGTACAAATAGCTACCTATTTGCTTTCCTTGTAAGATTGGATCACTGCAAATATCAAAACAAAATTTATCATTTTATAGCAAAATTTATTGCTCAATTAATCAAAGAAAGGTTAGGGGAAGAAATTGAGCGTCAAATTTTACTTGATGTATCAAATCCCAATAATGAACTCAAGTACACAACATAAATAGAAATGCCCAAAGAATTTCATACCATCGATGAGACACCATGAAGATTAGCAAAATATATCACTCAACTAAACAAATTAGTAAAATTTATCAATGAATTAAGTAAACAAAGGTTATACATTGATAAATGCATGATAATATACTCAAATTTAGATTCCAAATTTGGAAATTTTAGGACCAAATCATGTTCTTACCTATTGGTTTTTGTTGTCCAAAGACTAGTGAGTTTTATCCTTGTTCTCTTTGGCAATTTGTGAAACATTGGATAGGAAGTGTCCATGTCTTTTGTTGGATGTTGTTGGCGTGTCTCCTCTTCTTTTATGGTATTTGCCTTTTCTTCAACCATTGGTTGTACTTCATCAATTGTCTTGTTTTGGTTTGCTTGTTTTTTTGTTATGTACCAAAAATCTGGATCCTTGTGCTCTCTTCTTGTTTCTCTATTTTTCACCCTTTTTATCATTGAGCTCAAGAGGCAATTTTTTGGGAGTAGTGGCTTTAACTTCAACTGCAATTTGTTGTTCTTGACTGTCAAGGTAGACATTTGATTCAACCAACATTGCAATTCTCTTATTAAGTAGCATTATTTCCACATCTTTCACTTACATTTGTGTCTTTGCTTTGTTCCTGCCTTCGTCCATTTGTTTATTGGGCTTCATGAGTTGGTCCTTAAGGTCATCATTTTCTGCTTGGATTCTTGCCTTCGCCATTTCTAGTCTTCAGATTATGAACATATTTTCTTCTAGTTTCTCAAAAGTGTGTTCATTAATTTTGACATGGTAGAGATTTGTTTCATAGGCAAGTTTCCTTTTTGGTTTTCAACTGGTGTTTGATGCTTGAATCCCGGTGAATTATTGGACCAACTTTCTGTTTGATTATTGTATCTTCTTCATCATTTTCTAGCTGCTCAAAAGAATGCTTACTTCTTTGCACATGGACCAGAATTTCTTCAGTTTCATGCTGAAACTTGGCTTTCCTTCTTGCATTCTTTTCTGATTGCAATGTTGTTGATTCTCTCTTTTTTTGAGCAGCTATTTTATGCTTGGGTTTCGGTGAATTTCTTTTTGGACTGAGACTGAATATCTTTTTGATAATTGGTTCTCCTTCCTTTGTAGATATTTCTGTGTGCTCTTGTTCCTCAAAGTTAGATGAAGTTAGGTCCCTACTTGTTTCCAATTCCGCGAACAAACTTAGTTTCATTGAGTTATAATTTTTCCTTGGTTTTTGATCTTTCTGCTCGAGTGAAGTTTGCATCTTCTCAGTTATTTGGCTTGTCTGCAAACATACTGAGAGGCATGTTGTTGCGCTTGAGAGTGAGTTCCAGCGCTCAAGCGTAGACCTGTTTAATCGCACGCGTTTTAGTGACTCCGCTCTAGCGACAAGTCTTGCGCTTGAGCGGGGTGCGCGGCCCCTGCTTTCTATATATATGTGTTTTAGTCCCTTTTTAGGTTTAAGGCTTTTAGATCTGTTTTGAGGTCTCTAGGGTTTTCTTTTGGGGTTATTTTGCTAGTTTTCCTTTGATGCTTGCTTGAGTTTTAAACTCACGTAGTTGGATAATACACATCAAAGGGTTGTTTGAGTGATCATCTTTAAGAGTGTTCTTTTTCGGTGGAATCTGGGGATTCAAGCGTGGAGTGTTTGAAGGTGTTTGAAACTGTGTGCGGTCGTTGAGTCGACGTAGATGTTATGGAATCAACATCAATCTAATCAATTCTAAGACGAAGGTTGCGGTAGAAGATATACAAAGCGTTGAAGACAAATTGACAGAGTTTGGGTAATTTGTTTGGGTTTTTTTGTATTCTTTCTTTCCTTCATAGTGGATTGATTTGTGGCGTTTCACCCGTGGTTTTTTAATCACAATTGGAGGTGCTCCAATAGTGATTTTTTCCACATAAAAATCATTTGTGTCTATTTATTGTTTCTGAAACAACAATCTAAATCACTTTCGTAGGTGTTTATGATTTAGATTGTTAGTTTTAATTGTTTGGGAATTGGTACAATTAAATCTTGATCTAATCACGAATCACTTAGGTTTTTTAATTGGTATCAGAGCAGTTTTTATCAAAACTATAGGAGTGTGATTTTGTGTGATTGGTGATATGGATTCAATTCGCAAAGGTAACTCGACCCATAGACCTCCGTTATTTGATGGTACAAACTATTCTTATTGGAAAGCTTGTATGAGAGCGTTTTTAAAATCTATCGATGAGAAAGTTTGGCACTGTGTGATCTATGGGTGGAGTAAACCTTTTGTCACCATTGATGGTGTTGATATTCCCAAACCTCTTGATAAATAGGACGTATTCGACTATCAAAACTCGAGTTGGAACAATAAGGCTCTCAATTCTCTCTTTTGCACCGTCACACCTGAAGAGTTTCGCCGTACTTGCACGTGTGAGGTAGCAAAAGAGACTTGGGACATTCTTAAAACAATTCATGAGGGTACTACTTCTGTTAAAAGGTCAAAACTTCAACGTCTCAAATCTTCTTTTGAAACTCATTTTATGCGTGTGTAGCTTGGCTTTTTCGCGCCCCCTTCAGAAGTTCGAAAGAAGACCTACAGTTCAAACTCCTACGGTTCTGAATCTAATCTCACAAGTGCAATGTAAAATTGATAAACACCAAATAGTCCAAATTCGCAAATCTTTTGAAAAATTGATTTTGAATCAAATTGCCAAAATTGGACTGCTTTGCCAGATACAGAGTCGCCACCTAAATATTTTTGGGAAATCTAGGAAACCCATGACTCATGCCAAACGTCACGTGTCTGTTATCACCAAAATTGTCTCAACTCAGGAACGTAGGTACGAGAGGGGAAGGTCATGAATACTTTTGAGCACCCCCGCTCGCCTGATCAAAGATCAATCTGTACTAATCATGATATGATTTTTATCAACATTATATGCTTTCATTCCAGTTTATTAGGCTAGCATTACTATGTGATGCGCACACACAAGATATAGACTAGTTTGCCCGAATTGGAACAATTCAATTTCATGTTTGTTTTTTGAAAAGAGTTTGAATTTACCACTTAACAAAGTGGGCTTAAAGTTTGTGAATTTGCCACTTGACAAAGTGGGCTTAAACGTACATTCATTGAATCGTTTCAATTCAAGCAACAAGCCTTCATCCATAGGCATCCAAACAGTTTATCAAGTAAGCACTTAGCCTCATGGTAAGCATGCTAATCATGGCAATCACTCACACTCATGCAAGTATGCTAAAGCACTAAAAACTCACCTAGTACTCCAAGCCAAGAAAATAAACTAGTTAGAAAAATGTATGTTCCTAGCTAGCAAGATGGCTAATGCAACACATACAATATGCAACTAATAGGCTCGGCTACTAATATGACATATGGATCAATTTAAATAGCATGCAGTCTAACCACGTATTCAAAGAAGTATCGAACTAACAATGCAATTAGAATGATGAACCGAGCCTCGGTGCATGCAATACAAGATAAATGGATGCAAACATGAAGTATGCTAAACAAAACATAATGCCCCTAATCTAACCATCAAAAGCAGATAAATAAAAGGAAGAAAGACGTGGGGTTGGAAGACATACACATTATTACATTGCGCTCACGAAGGAGAGTCCGAATGAATGAACTAGCTAAGCTAAACTACTTAACTAATTATTACAAAACTTGAATAAATAAATTAACTAACTATTCTAAGCGAATTAATTAAGAATTTAACTAGGCTAAGCTAATTAAATATTACAACACAGACTACTTTAATTAATCAAAACTAATTAAACAAGCACAAAAACAAACTAATTAGCCATAACTAATTAAACACGGATTAATTAACTAAGTACAACACTTTACTAATTAGCTACAACTAATTAAGTACAACAAATAAATGACTAATTTAAACTAATTAACTAGTCCAGGAAGCGAAGAAGGCCCATGCATGCTCGATTTCCACCCGAAGAACATCTACTGTTTTGCTGTTGTATGCCTCTATTACACAACACTTACACTTTTTCCTTCTCCAGATCAACTCTACCATGCTTCACAAGCACACTGCTCAAAAATCACTGGTCGCTTGCAGTCCAAAAGTGGTGGCCGGCAGGCCATCATTGAGGGGTTACCGTCCAACACTGGTGGCCTGCCGGCCAGTAACAGTGGTCGGCCAGCCACTGGTGATGCACAATTCCATGCTACAACAGAGAGAAAATAAGGCAAAGAGAGGGTATTCTCACAGATTGTTTGTACTGTGTATCCCTCCTTATCATCAAAACATCTCAAATGAATGATACACTTGGTCCTCAAACTATCAATCAAGCAATTTCATTGCATGATGGCTAAGGAACCAATGTGTACAAGTTCTATAAGTGCACAAACAAGACCAAAACCATCACCCTATCATGCATGATCAAGGGCAATGGAGATCTAGGAAACTTGGCACATTTCATCACTTTGAGTATGAAATGCCCCAATTTTCCCTGTGTTCAATTAACATCTAATTGAACACACCCAAAAAAAAAATCAAATTCTTATCTTGGCTCACTTTAAGTCCTAAGTTTTAGTTAATCATTTTACTTTACCAACCATTCTTTAAGCAAATTGAGTCAATTGGTGAGTTAAAGTCCTCTAATAGAAAGAGGGCTCAAAAACATAAACTGCTTTGGGTATGAAAAAAGAATCATACCATTGGTAATGAACCCCCTAGGGGATTAAACCATTAAGTATGAAACCTCAATTTCATGGTTAGGCAAACAAGTGACTTGAAACCACTTTCAAAGCAAAATAAAAAGCCAAGAAAGGAGGGAGATTGCAGAGATGATTAATGCTGAAATAAAGTATGAAAAGCCCAAAATAAGTGTTATCAACACAAATAAGTGATGTCTAAAGCCTAAAACATAAGGCTTATGAGGACTATTACACTAGAAGCATGCAAAACAAGACTCAAATACAACAACCAACTCGAAACAAAATTCAAACAGTCCATAATAGAGCCTAAAACAAGCTGGAATTAAGCTATAACAAGCTAGAGAAATATGCTAACACGTAGAGCTATCTAGGCTAGCAAACAAGACACAAGAAGGGAAGGCTAACCCCTCCAAATTTGGACTTCAAAACATGATTTTTACCACTGAAAATACTCTAAAATTCAGTGTTCAAAATCCCAAAAAAAGAAGGTTTAAAGTTGGGAAACAAATGTGGAAAAGCCTTACAAGCAAGGAATAAAGAAGGGTGAACCATCCCCTAACCTTAAATGGCCAAAACCACCAATTTCAGCCCACAAAGACAGTTTTTTTATAGCTCAAAACAGTCCAAAAAATAGTGGGAAAAGATATAAAAGCAAATATGCAAAACAAGTTTAAAAGACAAGTATTATACCTCTTGAAGCAAAGATCAACTTTAGGCAACAATTCAAGCCAAAACCACCTTCAAGAGCTCCAAGGAGGCTTCAAGCAACCTCAACTCAAAGATGATCAACTTTGGTTAAGGAGGTGTAGGCAAAAGTGTGATGTATGTAGGTTAATATGCACAAATTTGCAAGAGAGAGAGAGAAATATAGAAAAAGAGAGAGATTTTTGTTCAAAATTTTCTAACCCTAAAAAATGGGGGAGGAGACCCCCTATATATAGAAAAACATGCATTTGGCTGAGATAAATCCTTACATACACGTATAGGGAGATGAAGCCAATTGTGCCAACAACTGGAACAGCTGTCAACAAAATATCTGAAAAAACGGCCACCAGTGATAGCCGGCAGGCTTGGATGGCTAGTAGCCCCATTGGTGGCTAGCAGCCAACAAGGGTTACAGGCTTAAAGGTTTTGCTCCAAAACAAGGCATAGAATGAACAGGGTGTGAAGGCTCAAAGACAGGGCATTCCATCAAGGACTTTAGGCACTAAAACGAGCACATATAGTCATAATCATCGAGTGCACAATCGATGACGTCCAAGTCTTGAGGACGATCAAAAATGGGGTGTCTACAGCGTGATGATAAGACATTTGATGATTTTTATGCTAAACTTAGTGGCATCATGAATTTGTGTTTCACACTCGGTGAAAAAATCCTTGAAGCTAAGGTTGTTGGAAAAATTTTGAGGTCTTTACCTGAGAGGTTCCAATCAAAAGTTACAGCTATTGAGGAGGCTCAGAATGTTGATACCCTCAAGCTTGATCAGTTGGTTAGAAACTTGCAGACTTATGAAGCCCACCAAATTTCTAAGAAAAAACAAAAAAAAAAATAGTGTGGTTTTTACTAGTGCTCATGAGACTGCAAAGACCCCTGAGATTGCGTTTGATCTAGAGTCTGAAATAACGGCTATGTTTACTAAATAGTTCAAAAAAAAATTAAAGAAAAAGAAGCTTAATTTCAAGGACCCTATTTCAAAAGATAAGAGTAATGAAAAACCCAAAACTTTTCCACCAAAAATTGCTCCAAAAACTGAAAAGAAGACTGTGAAGGGGCAAGGTGTCAAGTGTTACGAATGTCAAGGGTTTGGACAAATTGCTCTTGAATGTCCTTCGAAAAAGAAGCGGAAGAAAGTCTATACAGTGACTTTGGATGATGAAAGTGGGTCAGAACAAGAACCGAAGAAACCGAATCCGATGAAGACGGAGATAGTACTTACATGGCATTCTAGTCTACTATCACTCAACCTTCTCCAAAGCCAGTGGAATTTGCTCATGGTCAAAATCAGCACCGTGCTTCTACCTTTAATGGGAGTAATTACTTGTTCTGGAATATTAGGAGGATGTTTCTGAGAGCTTTGCAAGCCATTGAAGAGGATGTTAAAAGCACTGACAATCCAAGTAATCAAACAGTTCTGACTACCATTCGTGAAGCAATTTCTGCCGAAGAACAGTAACGAATTGCTCACTACACAAAGGCCAAAGATGCATGGGACATTCTGAGTTAATTTCATGAAAGAGGAGAGTCATCTTCACTACCATCTATCAATTTTCATGCCTTAGTTGCTCGACTGGATGAGGTCTAAGAGAAAGAGGAGCAAAAAGAAGAGGATGAAACCTTGGAAGACAATGATCAGATTGATGGTGATGACCTACAACAAGCTTATGAAAACCTTTACGATGAATCTCTAAATTTGTCCAAGATCAATGACAAACTCACTCTCAAGCTCAAAGCATGTGAAAACGAGAATGTCAAGCTAAAAGGAGAGATTGAAGCTGCAAAAAGGGATGTCATCAAAATCTCAAATGACAGGCATGATCTTTGCGGAAAGCTTCTAGCTTGTGAAACCGAAAGGAATGAACTTCTGAGCATCTATGCTACATTTGAAGAGAATATTGGAATCCTTGAGATATCATAAGCCACGTTGGCAGAGCTGAATGGTCAGAAAGAGAAAGAACTCAAAGTTGTTAGAGCCACAATTGATATGTGGAATAAAGGGTCAAAGACACTTGAAGGCATCATCGGGTCTCAACAAATGAGTGGTGATAAAAGTGGGATAGGCTATACTGCTATAACACTCCAAAAGGGACAGGCCTCTACATCACATGACCTGAAGACTCAAGCAAAGGGAAAGCTCAAGGGTGATACTTCTCTTCATCAACCCAAAGGGAGTAAGATTGACAAACTGGAGATAAAACCTGTGTTTATTTGTCATCATTGTGAGAGGTATGGCCACATTTGTCCTTATTATTTTTGAGTTGTTTGGTAAAGTGACTAAAAATGGTAGAAATTCTAATACTCTGTAGGTTAGGAGACAACCTTACATGTCTCGGCAGAACACCAAGACTCATGAGGTTGCTCACAACGCTAAGACGTCTACCAAGACTGCCAGTTCTGCTTCCACTAAGACCAAAAAGATATGGGTTGGAAAGATCAACTTAACGTGTTTCGTTGTTCACACTGCACTAAAAGCACATGACTCACACATGTGGTATCTTGATAGTGGGTGCTCTCATTAAATGTCTGGTGACAAATCCTACTTCACATCTCTTGATAAATATAAAGAAGGAATTGTTACCTTTAGATATGGTGCCACTTCTAGAGCCATTGGCATGGGCACTATAAATGTTGCTGGTCTTCCTAAACTTAAAAATGTTTTGCTTCGTTGACGGCCTTTGTAACAACCCCGACCCGTGATTAGCACTAATTCATGCTTAAGTATACCTAACAAGTAATTAAGAAGTAATCCTGAGTTAATTACACGTGCATTGCATTATCTTGTGTTTATATCTGTTTAACGTAGAAAGATCTATTCATATTTTTATTCGGTTTGCGAATTGAAGGCCTTATTGGCATCCGATTCAGAAATTGACTTGATTTATGTACTATTTGGAATTTTTAGAACATTATGGTAGGTTTAATCAAAATTCGAGAACGATTAAATTAATGTCCACTTAATTAACCTTAATTAATTACTATTAAGTGAGCCTATATAAGGCTTCTTATATGCCTTCACCCTTTTCTTTTCTTGATATTTTTAAATACATTTGAGCTCACACACACCCAAGCAAAAACGAGAGAGAGAGAGAGAGAGAGAGAGAGAAAAAAAAAAATTGGGAGCAAAAGTTGGGATAGGGTAGAATTGCTAGGAATTATTGGAGATTTGCAAAGAATTCGGGAATTGAAGCTTCCTCACTTGTGCAGTCTAGACTCTAGGTAAGAGTTGTCTTTGGCCTTGTGATGTAGTTGAATAATGTATAAAAACCAGTGAATTAGATGAATTCATGTAAGGATTGAGCTAGAAAAGAAGAAAGATAAGTCATTTCATACATGCATGCATATTTATAACATTTTGAAGTTATTTTCAAAGATTTTCTCCATGCATGTTGTAATTCTAGCATAAGTTGAAGAATTCATGACATTCCTCATCAATGGATCACATTTGATCATGTCTTAAAAGCCATAAACTCAAGTGAACACAAGCATGTCTTGTTTATACTATGTTTTTACATTTCAAGTTGAATTGTCGCATGTTTGACATACTTTTGGGCCTTAATTTCATGAAATGATCTTCAAACCATAATATTTTACAAGTTCCTAGATGTTCTCCAGAATTTTGGCCCAATAAAATGAGTTTTGGGGTGTAGAATTCGAGCTTGGAGCTAGGGAGTGCAATCTGGAAATTCCAAGTTTTGCACTTCCGCTCGAGCGTCGGATTCTACGCTAGAGTGGAGACCTTGTAATCTTGCACTTCCACTGGAGTGACCAGAAGTCCGCTCGAGCGTGAAATGCATGCTCCCAGAAGTTCATGTGTTTTTACAGATCGCTCGAGCGAAGGTCAGAGTCTCACGTTCGAACGGGGATCGAGCGTCCGTCAAGCATGAAAATCAAGCAACCAGTACTTTTTCAAAGTTTGCAGATCGCTTGAGCGAAAGAAGTTGCCCTCGAGCAAACCCTCACATTTTGCATGTATGCTCGAGCGAGGAAAGCCACGCTCGAGTGTGGACCCTGTTTTCAACAAGTTTTGAAAAATGTTTTCAAGCACATTTTTGCATCCTCATTCCATCCTAGGCATTCCTAGGCCGAGATTAAAACACTATGATGAGGATAAATGTTAGAAACACACTAAGAACAAATGAAATAAGTCATGTACAATCCGAGCGTGTGTTCCAATGTATGTATCTGTCATGTTATATAGGTCACACACCTCAACTTAAGTGAATTGCCTACTCTACTCCCCTATTTGGAGCCACCGGTTATCTGTGAGTAATAACTTAGTAAAGCTATGTTCAAGTTAAATTATTTTCTGTATATAGAATAAGATTTGTTCTATGCAATGTTATGTTTTGTACTATGAATGATTGTCCAACTCTAATAAATATTTGTGGTATTTATGCTGTGATTCAAGTATGTTATCTGTACCCAGACCGGAGGTTCTTTTATGGAATTGGCAAGTTATCTGTGCCCGGCTGGAGGTTCCTTTATGGAACTAGCAAGTTATTTGTACCCAGTCCGGAGGTTCCTTGATGGACCTGGCAAGTTATCTGTACCTGGCTGGAGGTTTGTTTATGGAATAACAAGTTATCCGTACCTAGTCCGAAGGTTCTTTTATGGAATTGGCAAGTTATAGCGATCCCAGTTTTCCCTTCATTGTTTAATTGTATTTCAGACTCGGTTCCGTAGATGTGTTGTTGTCTTTTTCCCGTTTCCATCCTTTACTCTTTGTATATGAGTCTTGGGTTGTGTTGGGTAGGTTTAAAACAGGTTGGCTGTATTTGGAAACCAAGGGTTAGTGTCCATTAAATTTTCATAATGGTTCATTTAATATCCTTATTAGTGATTCAGTTACTATCCTTATTAGTGGTCCATTATAGCGACCAATCCTTACTATCTTATATTTATTTATGGGGTTTCATTACTTTGGTAACCTCTTAGAATGTGAATATGATATATATATAATTCACTATTGTAAGTTTGGCCAGGTTCTGAGCCATATTGATAATGTTGGAAAGTGAAACGTGTCATCGACATTAATGTCATGAAACTGTATGTTGGGAAAGTGAATAGTTGTGTTAACCATCTATTGAATACTATTGCTTTATTCAATGCTTATATTTGGTTTAGTATATTTCTACTGGGCTGTGGCTCACCCTATATGGGAACATCATTTTCAGGTTCAGGTGATTAGCTACTTCCAAGGACATAGCTTGGAAGGACTTGGATTTTGAAGATTATTTTCAGTTATTTGCTTTCATTTATTAGTACATGTAAACACACAAGCCTAGGGCTTTATTTGTATTTGAGTTAGAACTCATACTTTTGTGTCCAAGTGTTGGCTTGGAAAGATGTAAGCCTGTAGGGCATTTAATTTGATGTTACATGTAATGCTTTTGTTTAGTAAGACTCTGATGAATATTATAATGAACTGTTTCCTTTTTAACATTGCATGTTGATGTTATATATATTTAATGGGTTTATTTCCGAGGGCGTTACACAAGTTATCCGTACCCGACCGGAGGTTCCTCTATGGAACTGACAAGTATGATCTATGATGTTCTATATATACTCTGTTAGCGCTAACGGATGAACTATGAATGATTAAGCATGATTCCTGAACTCTATATATGCATTGAATGAGAACACGGATATGAATTGGTTCTATGTACGGACTTAATTATGGGGCATCATTCATTTAACCCTTTACTCTGTTATTATTCACTGGGCTCCCACTAACTATTTATATTATGTATATAGGTGAACAGGCACGTGACTAGGCTCAGAGTTGAAGACCTGGGGTTTAGTTTTGACGGCCAGCCTTCGTTCCTCCCGAAGAGGTTCCAGTTTGAGTCAAACCTCATGGCTGTGTTTTGGGGATGTATAAGTTTTTGTTCCTTTTGATTTATCAACAAGTTTTCTGTTGTGTATACATGAAGTGACTTAATTGCTGCATTTTGTTTTGATCACACATGTGGTTATGAAAGTTCGAAGTTATCAGTCCCATGTATGTCTTCACAGCTCATTGGACTATGTATATTTCATGTATTTGCTTCCGCAGCCCCTATTTATATGCTATTATGTTAAGAGGCCTTCGGTAATCCAAGGATTACTGGCCGGTTACGACACTAAACCTATAGGGGCGGGTTTTGGTCATGACAGCCTCAAAGCTAATCTGTTGAGCATTAGTCAAATGTGTGATTCCCATCATGAAGTATTATTTTCAAAAAATAAATGTGAGATTTTGGATAAGAAAGGAAATACTGTCATGCATGGGGTTTGCATATCTGATAATTGCTATGGAATTGTTACCACTAATGATCTTGCTTGTCACTTGGCTGTCATAAGTAACATTGACCTATGACATCAAAGATTAGGTCACATGAATTTCAAAAACCTAACTAAGATTGCCAATAAAGAGCTTGTGAGAGGAGTACCCAAAATGGGTAAGAATGTGAACCATGTGTGTGGTCTGTGTCAACTTAGGAAGCAAACTCGTGCTCCTCATAAAAAGGTGAACAGCTTCACAACCAAACGTCCTCTTGAATTGGTTCATATGGATCTTATGGGGCCCACTCGCACTAAAAGCATTGGAGGTAAAAGATATATTTTTTTAACCATTGATGATTATACTTGTTTTTCATGGGTAAATTTTTTAAGAGAAAAATATGATACGTTTGATGCTTTCAAGGCCTTAGTCCTTAAAATCCAAAATGAACCGGGTGTTTCTATTGGGCGTGTCATAAAAATCTGAATTGATCATGGTCGTGAGTTTGAAAATAGTTCGTTTTCAGACTTTTGTGATATGTATGGAATTAAGCATGAATTTTTTGCACTGATTGCTCCACAACAAAATGGAGTTATTGAGAGGAAGAACAGGGTTGTTCAAGAGATGGCTAGGGTCATGCTCCTTAGTAAAAAAGTTCCTTTAAGGTTTTGGGCTGAAGCCTTAAATACCGCTGTTTATGTTGTAAATCGTGTATATTTAAGACTCGGCACTTTACAAACTCCATATGAATTGTGGAAGAGATTGAAACCTAATGTAAAATACTTCAAAACTTTTATGAGTAAATGTTACATTTTCAAAGATACAGAGCCCTTGGGCAAATTTGACTCCTGAAGTAATGAAGGTATTTTTCTAGGGTATTCAACCTCTAGTAAAGCTTTTTGTGTCTATAACCTGCGTACTTTGTCTTTAATGGAATCAATCGATGTGGTTATAGATGACACAGGTTCTCTTACTTCAGCATTAAATGAGGAAGAAAATAGTGAGTCTCCAATCCTAGATACTGAACCACAAAGTCAAGGAGAAGCAAAAGACCAACCTCAAGAAGGTGAGCCAGCACCAACTTCTAAGGTAAGTCCGAGTCCAAAGAGTGCACAAAGAGACACCTCTTCTGATGCTCCTGTCACTACAAGTGCATAATTCAAACTATCGGCAAGGGTGAAACCGAATCATCCGACTCAATAAGTGATTGGAAGTGTCTTAGATCGAATGAAAACCCGAAGACAAATTCAGGAAGAGGTATCTCATATGTGCTATGTTTCCGTAATTGAACCTAAGAATATAAAAAAGACCTTACTAGTTGATAGTTAGGTCAATGCTATGCATGAAGAGTTAGGTCAATTTGAACGTAACAAAGTTTGGACTCATGTTCCCAGACCTAGAGACATAAATGTGATAGGTAGCAAGTGGATCCTCAAAAATAAATCTGATGAAAATGGCACTGTGGTTAGAAATAAAGCTAGGTTGGTTGCTTAAGGCTATACTCAAGTAGAGGGTGTTGACTATGATGAGATGTTTGCCCCAGTTGCACGTCTCGAATCTATTCATATTTTACTTGGTGTTGCATGCTTTCTTGGGTTCAAATTATTTCAAATGGATGTGAAAAGTGCATTTGTCACGACTCGAACCCGCCCCCATGGGTTAAGGATGTAACCGGCCAGTAATCCTAAGATTACCTACGGCCTCAAACCAAAACAGACTTAACACATCAGAGTAAAGGGGCCAAAAGGGAAGCAAAATTTAAAACTTTGTCCATAGAGCTGTGCTTACATGGCACATCAAAACAAACCATACATATGTACGTTAATAACTCACAACAGAAACATAGCGACATAGGTTCTGTACAGACAGGATCATCCAAAACTAAGTCAACCCATAAAAACTATAAGCAAACATATACAAAACTTCGCCAACCTGACAAAATGTAAATACATAACAAAAGGGCGAAGACGGGTCTCGTGCGTGAGACATAAGGGCTGACTCTCTCAAAACCTTAGTTGTTCCATACAAACTTCACTGAGACTGGGTCTGGACTTCTCTTGGCTCACCTACAAACACATGAATGAGCGTGAGCGATAGCCCAGTGAATAATATCAAATCAAATACAGAAGTTACATAAAAATGTAGAACAACATGCTCCAAACGGCCTTAGGCCCAATTCATATTTCCATTTAACAGATATATAACTATACGAAATTCAAATCAAGTGACTGTAGTTCTAAATATTCTGGCCTTTGGCCCATTCAGATTTCCATTTATGTCAAAACGGCCTTCGGCCCATTCATTTATGTCAAAACGGCCTTCGGCCCACACATTCGTGTCAAAATGGCCTTTGGCCCACTCATTCATGTCAAAACGACTTTAGGTCCATTTATTTCTATCAAAACGACCTTCGGTCCATTTATTCATATCGAAACGACCTTCGGTCTACTCGTTTACGTCAAACGGCCCTTCGGTCCATTTATTCATATCGAAACGACCTTCGGTCCATTTATTCATATCGAAACGACCTTCGGTCCATTTATTCATATCGAAACGACCTTCGGTCCATTTATTCATATCGAAACGACCTTCGGTCCATTTATTCATATCGAAACGACCTTCGGTCCATTTATTCATATCGAAACGACCTTCGGTCCATTTATTCATATCGAAACGACCTTCGGTCCATTTATTCATATCGAAACGACCTTCGGTCCATTTATTCATATCGAAACGACCTTCGGTCCATTTATTCATATCGAAACGACCTTCGGTCCATTTATTCATATCGAAACGACCTTCGGTCCATTTATTCATATCGAAACGACCTTCGGTCCATTTATTCATATCGAAACGACCTTCGGTCCATTTATTCATATCGAAACGACCTTCGGTCCATTTATTCATATCGAAACGACCTTCGGTCCATTTATTCATATCGAAACGACCTTCGGTCCATTTATTCATACATTCAAATATCGATATTACTCACAGTGATCGGCTTGTGGATTTGCCCTAGAGCTTGACCCTACACATTTCATGAACACAAAAGGGTCAGTAACAGTTCAATCCGTTCTCTAATTCACATATTCCTCTTTAGGCTTTATTCTTAACTCGTTAACTCATTTATAATGCTCAATGCATGCCTAAGAGTGCTTACAAGTGAAAGAGGACGGAAAAATTATAACACAGAATGCATTTTCAAAGTTTCAGAAAACAGGGTCCCCGCTCGAGCGTGGACTTCCCCGCTCGAGCGGGCCCTTAAGCCTGCAAAAGTGCTGGTTACATCAAAAATACGCTCGAGCCTGAAATAGGACGCTCGAGAGGAAAGCCTGTCAAAATAGCTCCCCCGCTTGAGCGTGAATTACCCCGCTCGAGCGGACATCAAGTCTGCAAAAAGTACTGGGAGCACGCATTTCCCGCTCGAGCGTCAGGTTCCCCCGCTCGAGCGGACCTCAAAATTCTGGAAAATCCAGAACTGTGTTCTTGAGCTCCAATTCGATTTTTCAGCTACATTACTTGCATGCAATGGCTCAAATCTCAAATATAATCATACCAACATGGTACCAATGCAAGATTATAACATTATAAAGCTCAATTTCTTGATTTATCTACATGCATGGCCCAAAATATGTCAAACTCAACACCAACATAACAAATCCATGCATTCAAGCTCATATCTTCTCAAATTGTACATGCATGTGATGAATTAGCCACATTCTCAACTTGGATAACCCAAATGGTGATCAAAACATGAGTTTCCTTTAACATTACATATGGATTACACACATTTGTGCTCAAACATGCAATTTCACAGTAATTTCTTACATGCATGCACATATTAAGCTTCAATTCAACAATTCCAACACAATTTCATTTCAATCTTACTCTTGATCACCAAATTAGCTTGAACACACAAAATTACAAACTATAATTCAAGAATTACTCACCTAGAGGTTTTGATCTTCTAAGCTCTAGTCAATTCTTGAGCTAAATCCCCAAAATTTCCAAGCTTTAAGCCAAATTGCACAATTTCTCTCCCTTTCTCTCACTAAGGCCGGCCCTCACTCTCTCACAATTGAATCCCTCAGATTTTTGAGTTCATAAGAGTTAAAGGGGAGTGTAGTGCTATCATACAACAAGCCCCACTAATATAATATTTTAATATAAAATATTTTGGCACTTAATTCATCAATTTAATCAGTTTAATCTGACCAGAATCAATTTCTAATTAAATTTCACCGTAGGCTCTAAAAATTATGCCAATCACAGTGGCGTAATCAATTTCGGGTTCTGTGGCCGATAAGGCCCTCAATTTAATTTCCAGAGCAGATTATTCAAACAGATATTCCTACGGCGAACAGGTAGAATTCCAAAGTCGCATATATTCACATAATGGCATACAAAAATCATATCAAAACATATAATCACATACGTATTAGGGACCAATTAGCATATTACGAAACAAGGGCATCACAGCATTTCTAAATATGTACTTGAAAGAAGAGGCTTATGTAAAGCAACCAAAAGGGTTTGAGGACCCAAAATGTCCAAACCATGTCCACAAGTTAGACAAGGCTTTGTATGGGTTGAAACAAGTCCCGCAGGCTTGGTATGATAGACCTACTACCATTATTCTTGATAATGATTTTCCAAGGGGTAGTGTGGACAAGACTTTATTTGTGAAACATACTAAGTCTCGTATACTTGTTGCTCAGATTTATGTTGATGATATTGTGTTTGGATCCACTGCTGATCATCTTGTGAAATATTTTTCGGATTGCGTAACACATGAGTTTGAGATGAGCATGATGGGAGAGTTGTCTTATTTCTTAAGTCTTCAAATTAAACAGTCTTCTTCGGGTATGTTTGTTTCTCAAACTAAGTATGCCAAAAACCTTGTGTTAAAGTTCGGTCTAGAGTCGGCCAAACATGCTCATACTCCCATGAGCACCAGTCTTCACCTTTCCAAAGATTCATCTGGTACTGATGTTGATCCTACCCTATATAGGAATATGATAAGGAGTCTTCTTTACCTCACAGCCAGTCGACATGACATTGCATTTAGTGTAGGTGTTTGTGCCTATTACCAAGCTTGTCCTAAAGAGTCTCATCTTCTTGCAGTCAAGCGCATCATTAAGCATGCTAATAGGACATTAGATTATGGGATTTGGTTCTCGACCGACACTACAGCTGAAATCACTGGTTTTTTTTTATGCCGGCTAGGTAGGGTGTGCTGATGATCGTAAGAGCACATCTGGAGGGTGTTTTTACCTTGGGAATAATTTGGTTGCCTGACATAGCAAAAAGCAAAATGCCATCTCTCTTTCGATTGCTGAAGTTGAGTACATTGCTGTAGGGAGTTCTTGTGCCCAAATGTTGTGGATGAAGCAAATGCTTCATGATTATGGTATAGACTAGAACACTCTCATCCTTTTCTGGATAATAATAGTGCCATTAATATTTCTAAAAATCCAGTCCAACACTCTCGCACCAAACACGTTGACATTCGTCATCATTTTATTCGAGAGTTAGTGAAAGAGGGCCTTGTTGTTCTTGAACACGTATCTACTAAGCATCAAAAGGTTGATATTTTTACAAAACCCCTTAATCTTCTTAGGTTTGAGTTCCTTAGAAAGACCTTGGGTGTTGTGCTTAGTCACTAGGTTGTGACCTATTACTAGAGTGGGTGAGAGTGATCGGCTTTATGTGTACTTGGATGATATAATCTCATTGTCATTGTTTCTGTCATCTTTGTATTAAGACTCATATGAACACCTCTCATGCTACTTGCAAGATTTCATTCTTCTTTGTTCAAAGCTCATTCTGAATGCCCATGCTCATTGACTTCATGATCTCATTTTGTACACATTCTTGAGATAAGTTGTAGCAAGGGTTTCTGCACAAGTGATCAAAATTCTCTATGGACCTCTAAAAGTGTCGCTTATACATTCTCAGAGGAATGGACCTATATTGATATATCATGGATGATGTTGAGTCTCTTAACCATCTCCCATCATTTTTCACTTCTACAGTTCCTCCTTCGGTTCATTGAAGTCCGGGCATTAGGAAAAGGCTACCTCAGAGGCACCAACCAAGCCATCCTTATTGATTTCATGCTTCTCTGGTTTGGTCTCCATACTCTTGAGCGTGCATGCCACCAGTGAGTGCCCACAAGCAAGAAAAGTTTAAAATAAAATAAAATAAAAAGGGACTCATTGGATTAAGGGGGAGCCTCTGTGTTTACTCAACAAATACCTCTTGATTTATGGTGATTTGACTTTTCTCAGTGGTGTTTAGTTACTCTTGCCGGAGGTCCAGCCATCTGATCACTATGAGGATTAACTCTAGCTCTGTGGTCTCTCAAGGATTGCACACACACACACTTTCTTTGTGTGAGCTCTCATGTTTGTCTTTGAGTTGTGCATTCCCATGTACTTTATGTTCATTAATCAATTTTTATCTAATTTGCTCATGATATTGTGGTTCATACTGTCAAAATTGCGAGTTTATGGGCTTCATGGTTAATATATTATCACATCTTAGTGTCACATTTTGGCTATTGTACTCACCTCTAATTGTTTCAGGTCCCACTTGGTAGTGTGAGCTAGTTTTAACTGCTCAGTGTAGACCGCCCGAACTCGCTCCGTGTGCAAGGGCGCGAATTGGGTTCTAGCTACTACAGTTCGGACTCCTGTCACGGTTTTGAATCTAATTTCACCAAAGAGTCCAAATCCGGCAATTGGTTTTGAAAAATCAATTTTGAATCAAAAAGCGCCAAACATGGACTGCTTTGCCAGATTTCAGAGTCGCCACCTAAATATTTTGTTTTGGGAAATTTAGAAAACCCTGACTCGTGCCAAAGGCCACGTGTCCGTCATCACTAAAGTTGCCTCGGCTTGGGAACTTGGGTACAAGAGGGGAAGGTCCTGAAATGAGCACCCCCGCTCGCCCGATCAAAGGATCGGCCTTTACTAACATGATATGTTGTTTTGAAAACACATGTGTTCTTATTTCGGTTTATTAGCTAACCTTACTATGTGATGCGCACAGCATACAACTATAGACTCAATCACAAAAATTGGAACAAAACAACTCATGTTTGTTTTTCGAAAATGATTTGAAAGTGCTACTCGCAAGTAGGCTAAAGTGCGGATTTGCCACCCTCAAGTGGGCTTAAAACAACATGATTTTGCCACTTCAAGTGGGCTTAAAACTCACAATCATCGAATTGTTCCAATTCAGGCAATCAAGCCTCCACCCACAAGCATTCATACAGTTAAACACTTAAGCACATAGCCTCCTGGCAAGCATGCTAACATGGCAAGGATGCTAAAGCGTAAAGACTCACTGAGTACTTCGAGCCAAAACAGAAAACTAATTAAAAATCATGCATGATCCTAGCTATGTTAAGTGCCTAATGCAACGTATGCAAAAATGTAACTAAATAGGCTTAGCTTTCTATGATGGCATATGAATGTAACACTTGATAATATGCTGTTAAACACGTATTCAATAAAGTGTATTGAAATACAATGCAGTTTGTATGATGCGCCGAGCCCGGTACATGCAATACGAATGAATGATGCACGCATGCAAAACATAAGTATGCTAATTTGAAACATGCCCTAAAACTAACCAACAAAAACTGGTAAATAAAAGGGAGAAAGACGTGGGGTTGGAAGACATTCACACACACACGCACACTTATTACAACATTTGCCTTCTTGACGGAGGGTCCGAATGAAAGTGAGCTAACTAGCTATGCTAATGAAGCTAACTATTACAAATTACAACTAATTAACTAACTAGTTAACTAATTATAAACACAAATGAATAGCTAAACGCATTAACTATTTAAGTACAGAATCAACGAGTTAACCATCTAAGCAAAATAGTTAAAAGGAGCCTCGGGGCGACGAATGCGTGCATGCTCGGTTGCTTCTTCCCGAAATCCCATCGCCTTGCCACTGGTTGCCTCTATTTGCATTCACTTTGATTCCTGAACACTGAACCAATTCCCAGACTGCTTCTACTCCAGAACCAGAATCACTTTGAACCATCTTCAAACTGGTGGACTGTCGGCCACCAGGGGAGGCTGTAGGCCACTTGTCAGCCACTTAAGGAGGCTATAGGCCACTTAAAGTGGCCGGTCGGCCACTTCCTCTAGCCAGTCGGCCAGTTGCTTCTACATACTCCAGTTTTGCTGCAAACAAAGTTAAAAAGGGGCAAGGCAAGGCATTTGCAGGGTATGTGTGTACAACCACCCTCCTTATCGTTTCTCAAACACAAAGGAGTGCGGTACTCGACTCTCAAGCCACCAACCAAGCATCGCAATGCACAATGGCCGAAAAGCCGAGTTTGTACAAGTTAATGAATGCACAAGTAACACACAAGACTCAAGAGGCCTCCACCCTATCATGCACAATCAAGAGGGACAATAACTAAGAAATGCGGCACGTTTCATCACTTCAAGTATGAAACGTCCCTCGTTTCTCGTGTTTGGATTAACATCCAATCCAAACACATGCAATGCAACACACATGAAAACAACATGCTTATCTATCAATGCTAGAGAGGTATGCACAAGGCTCTATCATGTAAGCAACGCATACAAGACAATGTTAAGGGACCAAGAGCACTAAATCAAGTGAAGAACATTACACATGAGGCATGCGCTATCCATCTCAAATGGTCAAACCAACTATGGACAGACCTACACCATACCAAAATAGTGGCAAAATCATGCTGGAAATGAAGCACCAAAAGCTATAACAACATGCTCAAGCATCGGCTCGCAAGCTAAGCATTTAAACACAACTCTCAAACACAATGAAAGAGTGATAAATAAGAGAGTATGGTAGAGATATAGGCACTGAAATCATATGCCAAATGATGACATATCACGCAAATAATGCAAGGATAGCATGTTAGGATCCTTAAGCATTAAAGCTAGTGAGGTACACAACACTAGGGCTATACAATACAATGCCCAATGGACTAAACTAGCAGTAAACAGACCTAAGGCAGGTCAAAACAGTACCAAAAACATGCTAGGCTCACATCATAGATGGCAAGAAAGATATTCTCATGTATTAGCTCACAAACAAGGCATAAAGGCACAACTATTAAACACAATTAAAGAGCGATAAACATTAGAGTATGACAAAGTTATATGCTCTGAAATCATATGTCAAATGATGATATATCATGCAAATAGCCCAAGCAAAGCATGCCAGAGGACTTAAGAATTAAAGCTAGTGAGGTGCACAACACTAGGACTATGCAATACTATGCACAAACAACCAAACCAGCCCAAAACAGAGCTATATCATGGCAAATTAGTGGCAAAAACAACGGAAATGCGATGCTTTGTTTCGACATAGGCAATTTAGTCTATAGTTGTTTTGCTGTACACATCATATAGTAATTCTAGGCTAATAACCGGTATAAGAACGCATAATATTTTCAAAACAAGATATCATGGTTAGTAGAGGCCGATCTTTGGATCAGGCGAGAGGGGGTGCTCATAGCTGACCTTCCCCAATCATACCCAAGCTCCCGAGCCAAGGCAACTTTGGTGATGACGGACACGTGGCCTTTGACACCGAGTCAGGGTTTTCTAAATTCCCCCATAAAAAATATTTAGGTGGCGACTCTGTATCTGGCAAAGCAGTCCATGTTTGGCACTTCTTTTCTAAAAATCTATTTTCTCAAAACGATTTACCGGATTTGGACTCTTTGGTTCAGATTAAGAACCGTGACAATTTGAGAGTCCTGAACTGTAGCGAGCCCAAAACGAACAAAACGGGACTCGTCCTCCCGGGGCGTTCGGGGACGTCTACACTTGCCTTGTATGGCCATAGTGAAGTGGCCTTTGCTAGTCTTGTGTTTTGAGGCCCCTAGCATGCCTTATTTGTGACATTTGTGTGATATAGCATCATTTGGCATGTAAATTTAGAGCATAAACTTCTATCATACTCTTATGTTTATCACTCTTTCATGATGTTTAATAGTTGTGCCTTTATGCCTTGTTTGTGAGCTAATACATGAGAATATCTTTCTTGCCATCTATGATGTGAGCCTAGCATGTTTTTGGTACTGTTTTGACCTGCCTTAGGTCTGTTTACTGCTAGTTTAGTCCATTGGGCATTGTATTGTATAGCCCTAGTGTTGTGTACCTCACTAGCTTTAATGCTTAAGGATCCTAACATGCTATCCTTGCATTATTTGCGTGATATGTCATCATTTGGCATATGATTTCAGTGCCTATATCTCTACCATACTCTCTTATTTATCACTCTTTCATTGTGTTTGAGAGTTGTGTTAAATGCTTAGCTTGCAGCCGATGCTTGAGCATGTTGTTATAGCTTTGGTGCTC
>NW_021027803.1:460579-473732 GCF_004153795.1 Camellia sinensis | reverse complement strand
GTGCCCATGTGCTTGCATTTGATCCCCCTTCAATGCGTTTAAAGGTTGTTGCCTTATGCCCCTTGTTTAAGCCTTGGAGTATGCTTGCAGTTTTAGACCACTTAGATGCCATCTAAGTACATCCTTGGCTTTGTTTAGGTCTGCATTAGACTTACTTTAAGCCCCTTTGGCCTTGTGAGGCTTGGTTGACCTAGCCTTGGTTTACCTCCCCTTTGGCTTGCCTTAAGTCTTGGACCATTGTTGCATGTTTTGATTGCTTTGTTTAGTTGGTTTGGCACCATCCTTAACATGATTTTCAGACCTTGGTATGTATGCCATATGTCCATGTTTATCTTCTTTTAAGTGTGCTTAAAAGTTGTCTCTTTGATGCTTGAGTGTTGGTCCATTTGCATGCATGTTTGTATGTGTATTTGCCCCTCATTCCATAGCATTTTGGCCACTGTTTTGGGCCTAGTAGAGAGCTGTCCTTCTTGGTGTAAGACCACCCCTTGCATGTTGTTGCATGCTTGCCTTACATGTTGTTACATACTTGGCTCATTAACATGTTGTTGCATGTTTAAACGCATTTGGCATGCTTGAATGATTGCATATCTTGTCCCTTTACATGTTGTCACATGTTTGCCTTTCATGCTTGAATGTCCATGTTGTATGCTTGTCTAGGTTGCATTGCATTTGGCATGCTTGTTACCTTAACATGATCATGTTGCATTAGTTTTGCTTGCATGCTTGCATCCCATCCCTCTTGATCAACCATGATAGAGATTGGAGGCCTTATGTGTTTATGTGCATTTCGTTTGACATTGAAATTGCACACTTGTCCTCTTTGGCCATTACGCTTTGAAATGCGCGATTGGTGGCCCGAGAGTCGAGTACTATACTCCCTTGAGTCTTAAACATGATAGAGAGGTTGGTTGTGCAAACATTTGCTTTGAAATGTATTGCCATGTCTTGTCTGTCCTCTGCTGCTATCAAACAGGTTTCTGCAGGAATAGATGGCCGGTCGGCCATCTCCAGTGCCGGCCGGCTATCCATGTTTGGCCGAGAGCTTCATTTGTGGTCGATGACCACTTCCCCATAGCTGGTGATCATTTCTCTTGGCCGGTGGCATCCCACAATGTTCAGAGAGTGTACCTTGGGATTTATGCAATTTTCAAAGGTGTAGAGCAATGTAAACAGAGGCAACATGAGCATGGCGTTGGATTTCTGAGCAAAGCCGAGCATGTGTGCATTTGACCCTCTTCCCAAGGGTGTTTTATTGCTTTCTTAACTTAATTAATTTTGTTTAATTAGTTAAAGTGGTTTTGTAATATTTAATTAGCTTGTTAATTAATTAATTTGTATTATTCTTTTGGTCCCTCCGAGAGCGAATTATGTAATAAACGTGTGTGTGTGTGATGCATGTCTTCCAACCTCCACTTCTTTCTCCGTTTTATTTAACTGCTTATGATGGTTAGTATTAGGGCATATTTCAATTAGCATCCTTATGCTATGCATGTGTGCATTCATTCATCCATCTTGCATGCACCGGGCTCGACGCATCATACTACCTGCATTGTATTTCAATTCCAAGTTGAATACGTGTTAGCTGTAGCATCATCATATGTCATCTTAGAATAGCCGAGCCTATATTAGCTGCATTCTTGCATGTGTTGCATTAGCCATCTTAACATGAACTAGGATCATGCATATGATTACTAACTAGTTTCTGTTTTGGCTCGGAGTACTCGGTGAGTGTTTATGCTTTAGCATCTTGCATGTATGTGAGTGTTAACATGAAAGCATGCTTGCCATGAGGCTAACTGCTTAGTTGATTAACTGCCTGAATGCTTGTGGGTGAAGGTTGGGTTGCTTGAGTTGGGACAAATTCATTGAAATCCGTACTTTAGCCTACTTGCGAGTAGCAAACCTCAAACTGTTTTCAAACAAACGGATATGCGATGTTTTGTTCCAATTTAGGCAACTTAGTCTATACTTGTTTGACATAATGCTTTCAAAATAAGATATCATGGTTAGTAGAGGCCGATCTTTGATCGGGCGAGCAGGGGTGCTCATAGCTGACCTTCCCCCATCGTACCCAAGTTCCCGAGCCGAGGCAACTTTGGTGATGACGGACACGTGACCTTAGGCAAACGAGTCAGGGTTTCCTAAATTCTCCCATAAAAAATATTTAGGTGGCGGCTCTATATTTGGCAAAGCAGTCCATGTTTGGCGCTTCTTTACAAAAAATCTGTTTTCAAAAACGATTTGCCGGATTTGAACTCTTTGGTTCAGATTTAGAACCCTGACAATTTGAGTCCTGAACTGTAGTGAGCCCAAACGAACGAAACAGGATTCCCTCCCAGGACGTTCGGGGACGTCTATAGTTTCTGGCGACTCTACTGGGGATTTAGAGAACTTGACTCGAACTCATGATATCTTGTTTTGACTACACTTATGTGTTTCTTTGCATTGTATCTGCATCGGTGCACCTAGGACACCGTGTTTGCCGTCTGCTATTCTTGAACGGTTTGCCAGAAGCTCACTTTGAGAAGCGTGCCATAAGGCTGACCGGTTACAAGCTCTGCCATGATGGGAACACAAACCCCGGTTGTTACCGAGGCACCCTTTTTGACCATTTGACCTAGTGCATATCGAAATCCATAGTGACCATTCCAAGGTAGGACAGGTTGCTTACCCAATTATAGGTTGTTTGAAGCCGCTGCGTGCATAGTGAAACCCTAGCTCCTGACAAAATAGGACAAGGAAATCCTATCCCAACATAGGGGTGTTTTGGCTCTCACTTGTTTGTTATGTGCTTTTGGAGTGCGTCTCTACAGGGAATACTTGTATCAGTTTGCAAGTCTGGGTATCAGGCTTGCGGGCATCAATATTTGAAAGAATCAGTTTTACCTGAGGGTATCAGTTTACAGGGCAGAATTTTGGGCAAAATTCTGTAGGGAGCGCAGTCATTCAGCTTCGCTCATGATGGTTCTGGTGAAATCAGGCTGAGGTGCTGTCTGTTTTCTCTTTTGCTAAAAAGTCTTGGAACCATAGCTCCAGAAGGGTCTAATATCCCTCGGGTACTCTGGACCTATGTTGTTATGTGATCGGGGGATGAACCACTTGCTGTCGGTGCTAAGTTTACTCCAGATGTGATGGATGGCACACACTATTTTGAGCATTTACGAATGCTGTTTATTTTACTTTCTGACTTGGATATTGAGTCTGTCTTATTGTATTAAGTCAGTCCTGTTGAGTCTGTCTTGTTGTATCGAGTCAGTCCTGTTAAGTCTGGCTTGTTGTATCGAGTCAGTCCTGTTGAGTCTGTCTTGTCGTATCAAGTCAGTCCTGTTGAGTCTGTCTCGTTGTACCGAGTTAGTCCTGTTGAGTCTGTCTCATTGTACCGAGTCAGTCATGTTGAGTCTGTCTTATTGTATCAAGTATGTCTTGTCGTGTTGGAGTCGGGTGATTTCGGGGGTGTTACCTCAGACATCACTTTCCTATTTTGTGTTTGTCTTTTGCACTCTTTCTTTTGCATCTGTTCCTGCCTTGGAGCTAGTTACGCCCAGAAGATCTCAATGAAACAGCAGTGATTTTCACACTCTCGTGTTTGCTTCTGCCTTGTGCCAGTTATGCCGGAAGTTTTGAATGAGATGGCAGTATTTGACTGAGAACTCTGTCTTTTATGTGCCTTGAAGTCATTGTAATGACCTAAGTTTTTCAAAACCTTTTGAACACTGTGGTGAAAACGAAGAGGAAGGAATTCCTCGGGATTTGTGAAAATTTGATCAATCGAGAAAAAGAAAGGCATGCTAAGCCCTTAATGTTTGAGATCATGCTTGTTAATGTGAGTACTGAGAAGGATCCTGGCTTGATCTAGATTGGTTTCACATTGTCTTCCGCGCGAGCGATTTGCCGTTTTCTTAAAAGATTTCAAAAAAATGTTTTGCGCGATCCTGTGAAGACCTGTGTGGAATCGCTCTTGAGATTGTGCAGCCTAGGATCGCTCTCAGCCTCAAGACTCGGCCCCTTGCTTTCAAACCTTGAACTTGCATTCAGAATGTTCAATTCACATTGTCTTCCGCGCGAGCGATTTGCCGCTTTCTTAAAAGATTTCAAAAAAATGTTTTACGCGATCCTGTGAAGACCTGTGTGGAATCGCTCTTGAGATTGTGCAGCCTAGGATCGCTCTCAGCCTCAAGACTCGGCCCCTTGCTTTCAAACCTTGAACTTGCATTCAGAATGTTCAACGGTCAACCATAATGTGAGGCCTGTGCGGCCAGATTTGAAGCAGCCCTCGAACAAGAGGCCAGGAAAGTTGGATCAAGAAGATCAAAAGGTCAAAAGAAGCTTCTGAAGCTAGATCAGAAGCACCCCTTTGAACTAGGGGCAAAAGAATTTCAAATGTGCTCAAAGAGTCAAAGATGAAGATCGGCAAGAATGCCAAATCCCAAAAGGGAGGAAAGAAAAAAAGCATTGCTGAAGGACAACCGAGTTCCTATCCACAACACTAGGGGCAAACTCAACCCCCATTGGATGGACTCCTACATCATCAGCATACAACAACAGCTATTCTCCTGGATTCAGATGACTTCAGGATCTAAAACCATTTGACATGGACAAAGCTACACTTTTACCCTTGAGAGGCTCGCTGGGCCGAAAACCCAGAAGGGCGACCCAGGAAAAAGTTTGAGCAAGAAAAAGAAGAAAAAGAAAAAAAAAGAAAAATGCAAAGAACACAGAAAAGAAAAAGAAAAGATGAAAAGGAACGAAAAATCTGAAAAGAAATGAAAAAAAGAACAAAGCTCACAAGATTGAAAACCCAGAAAGGGCGGCCTTGGCAAAAGTTAGAGCGCAAAAGGAGCGGTTAATAGCTGAGTATACCTTAAACCCCGAACTACGTAAGGCTTGATTCCCATGTTTGGAATACATAGGCAACTTCATCCTGAAGTCCAGCCACAAACACTCCCAAATGGATTGTGTCCATATAATGGTTTTGCTCATCTTTGTTTTCTCTGTATCCGAGAGTTTGGTTGTGATCGTCACTCTGAAGGCTGATTACAATGCGTAGCGGTGCTATCCAAACGAGGGAAAACTTTCTGTTGCCATACAATGTGCCGCAATACCATTCAAACAAGGGGCAACTTTCTGTTGCCATTCAGTGTGCTACGATGCAGTTCAGACAAGGGGCAATTTTTCATTGTTTTGGATCTGAGGTTGTACATCTCAAGAGTAGGTTCCATGCTCGTAGAGCAGTGGCTGTTTGCAAAAATAGTTTTTGAGAATTTTTACTGAGGTTGACTAATTTTCTCGAAAATTATTTCACTTTTCCAAAACCGGACCATTTCTTGGACCCAAAAAAGGAAAATTTTCAGTGCTCATAACCCAACTTGCATGATTTTAAATCAGAAAATCGAACAAGCATGTTAATCTAACTCTCATATTAATCAAAATTGTTTTAGAAAGCCAAAACAAAAAAATTGGTCAAAATGATGAACTAGGGGCACAGTTGAGTCAGGCTTCCTGTCTTTTCCTCGTTGTTAATGCACTTGCCAGAAAGGACACTCTACTTGCCGGAAAGGGCACCTTATTCGCCAGAAAGGGCACAACTGAATCTAACAACAAAGGGCTAAAAGCTCTCTCATCCTCCAATCAGCGAGGTATCAAGCTAAGTGCGAAGCACGAATTGGAATGGATCAAGATATTCTATTCCCTAATCTGGACAGATCTGATCACGTCCAAACTCCCCAACAGAGCATCGTCAACCAATGCCAGCTGCAGATTTGCTACACCTCCAGTTGTAGCGCAACCCCTCTGTGGGAGAAAGTTCACTGTTGTGAGCAGAAGAAGATAATCTAGCAGAATGCTAGGGGCAAGAGCCCGCAACTTCCTGTTTATTCATCAACCACCCTGGGAAGGGATGAAAAATGAGAGATTAAAGAATAGAGAGATGTGCACTGAGAGAAAAAGTGAGGAAAAGGGCTTTTTCAGAAAAACAGAGCTTGAGGACCGAGTGATGTGAGGATCACAAATGAGAAAGGGTGGGAAACAATACCCGGAGAAACAGGCTCCTTGTACACGTCTGTCTGTCATGTCTTTTGTTTTGTTTGTCTCAAATCTTGTTTTGAGTCGTTCCGAGCATGTCTCGTTGTGTTTGGGTTATTTTATCTTTGTTTTCCATTTTTGAGTCGTTTTGGCTGTGGTCAGTTGTAGGCTCAATACCCGGTCGAGAACTCATTCTCAATTTCAAAAATGAATCGTTTTGTGCTCAGAGTGCTGTGCCATTATCCACATTTGTACAAAACAAGATTTGTTCTTTCATAAAAACCACAGGGTTCAACCCAGGTCATGTGAGAACAGTAAAACCAAGACCTATCTGAAGCTATATAGGTTCCAGACTGCAAAGCAAAAGAAAAGAGGGAAAATCGGAGCATCTGAGTTTGTTTCAAATTCCATGATTGTATTCCGGATGCACCTCCTCAGGCCTTGTTAATGCTACCGAAGTATGAGTGCGCCTCTACCTCAAGTGTAAGCCTGCTTCAAGTCAGAATGGCAGTCCAAGCAGCACATGTGGTCTTCACATGCAGATGTTATCTCTTGCCAATATAAACAGGGTGTTCCTTTTGAGCTGAGTAAATCAAAGGCACCAGAGTACATATTTGATGCTTCTCTATTGCATAGAATGTGAACTTTCATATACACTTCTGTTGCATGCGTGCCGCGCATCATTATGATTCATGCATAGAATATGCTTGCTTTCGATTCCGCATAGAATATGCTTGGCTTTCAATGTTGCATAGAATATGCCTGTCTTATGCACGGAATATGTCTTCAATATTGCATCAAATATGCTTTCCATGATTGCATAGAAAATGCCCCCATACTTGCATAGAAAATGCATCTTATCACACTTCTTTTGTGCACCTCACTCGCACTGTCTTGTGTACCTGCATTGCATTGTTTTGCACATCTCTAACATGCGCTGTCACGCACGTTCTACTTGCATTGTTATGCACATTTCAATCGCATTGTTACGCACACTCTAGTTGCATTGTTATGCACACTTCACTTGCATTGTTATGCATGGTTCTAGTTGCATTATTATGCACACTTCACTTACGTTGTTACGTGCATTCCACTCGCATTGTTATGCACCCTTTCAATTGCATTGTTTTGCACTCTCCTTTGTTTCGAAACACCGGGATATGTCCCTATGTTTCTTCTCCTTTGTTTGGAAACACGGGGATATGTCTTTATGTTTCTTCTCTTTTTTCGAAACACCGGGATATATCCCTATGTTTCTTCTCCTTTTCAGAAACACCGGGATATATCCCTATGTTTCTTGTCCTTTTCCGAAACACCGGGATATGTCCCTATGTTTCTCTCCCTTTCTGAAACATCGGGATACGTCCCTACGTTTCTCTCTTTAGTTCCTGACCACAGGGATACGTCCCTAACCACGGGGATATGTCCCTAACCACCGGGATACGTCCCTGTGTTTCTCCCTCTTTGGTTAAGAGCATTCGGAATACGTTCCAATGCTTGGACCATTCTGAAACACTGGGATACGTCCCTATGTTTCTCCCTCTTTGGTTAAGAGTATTTGGAATACATCCCAATGCTTATACCTTTCCTAAACACCGGGATATGTTCCTATGTTTCTCCCTCTTTGGTTAAGAGCATTCGGAATACGTTCTAATGCTTGGACCATTCTGAAACGCTGGGATACGTCCCTATGTTTCTCCCTCTTTGGTTAAGAGCATTTGGAATACGTTCCAATGCTTATACCTTTCCGAAACACCGGGATATGTCCCTATGTTTCTCTCCCTTTGGTTAAGAGTATTTGGAATACGTTCCAATGCTTATACCTGGATACGTCCCTATGTTTCTCCCTCTTTGGTTAAGAGCATTTGGAATACGTTCCAATGCTTATACCTTTTCGAAACACCGAGATATGTCCCTATGTTTCTCCCTCCTTGGTTAAGGGCATTTGGAATACATTCCAATGCTTATACCTTTCCGAAACACCGGGATATGTCCATATGTTTCTCCCTCTTTGGCTAAGAGCATTTGGAATACGTTCCTATGTTTGAACCATTCCGAAACGCCGGGATATGTCTCTTTGTTTCTCCATGTCCCCTTTCCTCACACGATTTCAGCGTGTTTGGAATTCATCTAGGGTTGCATTGTCATGCACACCTCTTCACTTGCATTGTTACGCGCATTCCACTTGCATTGTTATGCACGCTCCTTTTCAAAACACTGGGATATATCCCTATGTTTTCCTCCTTTTTTTTTAGAGCATTTGGAACATGTTTTAATGCTTGTGCCACTCTTTTTCCTTTCGCGTGCAACGCGACAGAATCTTGTTTGAGACCTCGGGTGTCCCCAATGGTCGCTCTTAGTCTTTCCTGCATGGCGCATGGTTGAGATTGTATGACTCTCTTGCATCTTTTCTGCATTGTAATGTAGTTTGGTTTTCGCTTGCTTAAAACTGTCGCATGTTATGCTTCGTTACAGCTTTCTTTGCATGATCATAAGTTATGCTCGGCATTGTGCATTGTCTTGCATCTCGCCCCTGCCTTCGGGCGCATATCTTTGTTTGTAGCTTGTATGCTTTGTCTAAGTCTTCGGCCTTGTCAAAAATGGGTCATCTCTGGCCTTTGACATTCACTCCCGTCATTGTTATGACTTTCGAGTTTTGTCGAAGAGGGGCAACTATAGACACCCCATTTTTGACCGTCCTCAAGACTTGGACGTCATCGTTTGAACACTCGATGATCATCCATGCTCATGTTCGTTTTGAGTTCTCGGGGGTCTCGGCTACGCGCCTTACCTCAAGATCTCTTAACTTATCTGTTTTGTGCTTCGTTGTGGACCAAGCGCTTGGGTTTTTGCCTCTAAGGACAGGGAATGGCTTGTTGGCCATCCCCACACCTCACCGGCCATGGCTTGAGGCCACCGGCACCGTTTTCTTGCTACCGGCCAAAGGTGTTGGCCGGTCGGTGTTGTGTTTGGTCGGCCGGCCACTGATTTTGGTCAATCGGCCACTTTTTCTGGCCGAGACCTTTTCTTGAGGGGGTTTGAACCTTTTAAACCCTTGTTTTAGCTTCTTGAGAGAGCTTGAACCTTTTGAATCCTTGGTTTTAGCTTCTTGAGGAAGCCTGAACCTTTTGAACCCTTATTTTAGCTTCTTAAGGAAGCTTGAACCTTTTGAACCCCTCATTTTAGCTTCTTGAGAAAGCTTGAACCTCTTGAACCCTTGTCTAGCTTCTCCAAGAAGCTTGACCCTTCTGCTCTAGCTTCTCCAAGAAGCTTGACCCTTTTTAGCTTCTCCAAGAAGCTTGACCCTTTTTTAGCATCTCCAAGAAGCTTGCCCCTTTGCTCCAAGCTTCTAAGGAAAGCTTGGACCTTTCTTAGCTTCTTGAGGAAGCTTGACCCCTTTTCTCTATCTTCCTTAAGAAGCTTGACCCTTTCTGCTTTAGCTTCTAAGAGAAGCTTGGCCCCTTTGCTCCAAGCTTCTAAGAGAAGCTTGGACCTTTCTTCCTCTATAAAAGAAGAGCTCCTCTTCCATTGCAAGGGTTGAAAAAATTGGTCTAAGGCACAAGAGTTGTGTCTCTCTCTATATCCAAGCTCAAAAGTGCATTGTTCTTGCACCTTTGCATACCATCTCCTAACCTAACCCCTCCACCATCACTCTAACCATCTTGGAGGCCATTTTTAGAGGCTAAGAGACTGGTTTTTCAGACCAAGAAGTTGTTGTCTCCTTGAGCTTCAAGGGTAACACTTCTTTCCCTCTTCTAAGCATTGTTTTGCTTCGTATTTTTGCCATACTTACAAGCATATTTGGCCTTTGGCATAAACTGAAAAAAGTCTTATTTTGAGTTCCTTTTAAAGTTTGTTTAAGATCACTTTTGTGTTTGGGATTGTTTACTTCCTCTTAGGCCTTGTTTGGCCTCATTTTTGTGCATTTTTTGTGAGCTTTGGGACCACCTTGTATTGGCCCTCTCACCACTGAAATCCAGAGGGATTTTAGTAGTGGGGATGGTGTTTTGAGGTCTTAAGAAGGAGAGGGCCATCCCCTCTTCTTGTTTGTTGCCCTTTTTGGCCTTCCAAAGGAGCATGCCTCTCTACATTTTTGAGGTTTAGTTCAGGCCATTTTTCTAGGACCTGCCTTGGCCCTGTCCATGGCTTGTTTGGTCATATTTTGCATGCATCTTGCATGTGTAGTGTAACCCCATTCATAGCTCATCAAAGTAGCATGTTTGCTTAGCTTGTGTTAAGTCCATTTCAGTAGGTTTTTGGTGATGTTTTACCATGCCATGGTTCTGTTTTGGGTTGGTTTTGTCACTCCATGCTTGCATGATACACTCGTAGTGTAAATCCCCTAAACTAGCTTCACATGCTTCATGCTTTGTCATGTCGTGTTAGCTTGTTTGGTTTACATTTCAGCATGTTTTTGGTAATTTTTTGCCATATCATCACCCTATCCATAGTTGGTTTGGTCCTCCTTTGCATGCTCCATATAGGTGTAGAACAAATCTTATTTACTAGCCTCTTGTGCATGATGTTTCGACTCATCATCCTAGCATATTTTGGCTTTACTCTAACATGATTTTATGCTTATTTTGGGTTGTACTAGGACTGTTTTGGGTTGCCATGGCCATATCACTCATGCTTTGTATAGCTATAGTGTAAATGCTTAGGCTAGCCTTGGGTTTTGAGGCCCCTACCATGCGTTGTGTGAGTGTTTGCATGCTTCGGAGTCATTTTGGAGTCATTTAGTATGCCATTTCGGAGCTGGAATGTATGCCATATGTCCATGTTTATCTTCTTTTAAGTGTGCTTAAAAGTTGTCTCTTTGATGCTTGAGTGTTGGTCCATTTGCATACATGTTTGTATGTGTATTTGCCCCTCATTCCATAGCATTTTGGCCACTATTTTAGGCCTAGTAGAGAGCTGTTCATCTTGGTGTAAGACCATCCCTTGCATGTTGTTGCATGCTTGCCTTACATGTTGTTACATACTTGGCTCATTAACATGTTGTTGCATGTTTAAATGCATTTGGCATGCTTGAATGATTGCATATCTTGTCCCTTTACATGTTGTCACATGTTTGTCTTGTATGCTTGAATGTCCATGTTGCATGCTTGTCTAGGTTGCATTACATTTGGCATGCTTGTTACCTTAACATGATCATGTTTCATTAGTGTAGACGTCCCCGAACGTCCCGGGAGGGAATCCCGTTTCGTTCATTTGGGCTCGCTACAGTTCGGACTCTCAAATTGTCACGGTTCTTAATCTAAACCAAAGAGTCCAAATCTGGCAAATCGTTTTGAAAAACAGATTTTATATAAAGAAGTGTAAAACATGAACTGCTTTGCCAGATACAGAGTCGCCACCTAAATATTTTTTATGGGGGAATTTAGGAAATCCTGACTCGTTTGCCTAAGGCCACGTGTCCGCCATCACCAAAGTTGCCTCGGTTCGGGAACTTGGGTACGATTGGAGAAGGTCAGCTATGAGCACCCCCTCTCGCCCGATCCGAAGATCGGCCTCTACTAACCATGATATCTTATTTTGAAAACATTATGCGTTCTTATTCCAATTAATTAGCTAATCTTACTATGTGATGTGCACAACACAAAAGTGTAGACTAAATCGTCTAATTTGGAACAAAGCATTGTATATCCGTTTGTTTGGAAAATGTTTGAAATTTGGTACCCGCGAGTAGGCTAAAACACGGATTTCAACGAGTTGTTCCAACTCAAACAATGAAGCATTTATATCACGTAAGCATTTAGCCACATGGTAATCATATGCATTTGTTCCAACTCAAACAACTCAAACAGTGTAGACTAAAACACGGATTTCAGGCAGTTATATCACGTAAGCATTTAGCCACATGGTAAACATGCTGTCATGTTAACATTCACACTCATGCGAGATGCTAAAGCATAAATATTTACATCGTACTCCGTGCCAAAACAGTGAACTAGTTAGTAATCATATGCATGATCCTAATTTCATGTTAAGGTGGCTAATGTATCTCATACAAAATGTCACTAGAATAGGCTCGACTAACCTATGAATGGCATGTGAGATGCGACAGATAACATGTATTCAAGTTTGATTTGAAATACTATGCAGTTAGTATGATGCGCCGAGCCCGGTGTATGCAATACTGATAAACGATGCACACATGCATAGCATAAGGATGCTAAATTAAATATGCCCTAGTACTAACCATCAAAGCAGGTAAGTAAAAGGGAGAAGGAAATGGGGGTTAGAAGACATGCACATACGCACCCACACTTATTACAAATTTGCCCTCGCTCGGAGGGACCGAAAGAATAATTCAATTTAACTAACTATCAAGCTAATTAAATATTACAGACAATTAACTAGTTAAGCAAATTAACTGAGCTAATTAAGCAGTAAAAGCAGCCTCGGGAAGAGGGCCCAATGCATGCGCGCTTGGTTCCGCTCGGAAACCCACCACCATGCACAAGTTTTCCTCTGCTCTGCTCCTCCGAAAATTGCACAACTCCCAAGGTATGCTCCATGGACACTGTAGATCACCACCGACCAAGTGGAAACCCCACCGACCATGTCCGGATGGTCATCGACCATTTGTTGAGCTCTCAGCCATCAATAATTGGTCGATCGGCACTCCATGTAGTCGACCGGCCAAGTTTTCCTGTAGAACCTGTTTGACAGCAGCAGAGGGCAAAACAAGGCATGACAATGTATTTCAAGCAAATGTGTGCACCAACACATCCCTTATTATGTTTGTGACTCAAAGGGGTATGTTCCTTGATTCTCGAACCACCAATCAAGCATTTCAATGCGTGATGGCCCCAGGAACCAAGTCGTGCATTTTGATTTCAAATGAAATGCAATGCATGGAAACATACCAAGGGGCTTTCAACCTCTATCATGGCATGATCAAGAGGTGAAAGATGCATGCAATGATATGCAACCTAGACATGTGAGCTAAGTGTGCAACATGAGATGCAAACAAGTAAGCATGCAATAGGCACACAACCTAAGCAAATAAGTATGCAAGACATGGAATAACTATGCAAGCTAAAACAGTCCTTCTTAGTGATGATCACAACCGAACTCTCGGATATAGAGAAGACGAAGATGGTCAAAACCAATATATGGACAC
>NW_021027803.1:379227-399166 GCF_004153795.1 Camellia sinensis | reverse complement strand
AATTATCTATTGTTTTGCGACACTTAACCTGTTATATATATATATCATATGGGGCCTGAACGGAAGCATTTAATATTAAAGAACAACATCAAAACATATCCATTGAGCTACTATTGACATGCCAGGATCACAACATCACACCAAGTAAATAATATACAGAAGACATACACACCCATACATCGACTTAGCCCACAATTGGGCGTATGACAAAACATCTTAAGGAAAGACAATCAAGCATAAATCCCAAAAATCTTAACAACCCTTCACAAAATACACGGGCTTCAGTTAGTGCCTGGACACACCGAGGTTGACAAGAGGGAGACGAATCTTAAGGGTTAGGACTGGCCTCTCGATTGATGACCTAGAGAAACAGACAAAATACAGAATGAGTGAAACTCAGTGAATAATAGTACGTAAATAATGTAAGGTTTAACTTAAATAATAAAGCACAAACTACAGAGGCATATGATTGATTTCATTCTGTAATTAATCCAAAAGAGCCATAGATCCAGTTTCCTTAATAGAGTGGTTTTAAATCCAGTATGCACAGGACATCCATAGGTCTACAGATACAAAACAACCATAGGCCCAGAAATAACAGAACGACTTTAAGCCCAGAAATAACAGAATGACTTATCAGTCCAGAATATAACAGAATGGCTCATCAGCCCAGAAATAACAGAATGGCTTATCAGCCCAGAAATAACAGAAAGGCTTATCAGCCCAGAATATAACAGAACGGCTCATTAGCCCAGAAATAACAGAACGGCTTATCAGCCCAGAAATAACAGAACGGCTTATCAGCCCAGAATATAACAGAACGACTCATTAGCCCAGAAATAACAGAATGGCTCATCAGCCCAGAATATAACAGAACGACTCATTAGCCCAGAAATAACAGAATGGCTCATTAGCCCAGAAATAACAGAATGTCTCATTAGCCCAGAAATAACAGAATGACTTATCAGCCCAGAATATAACAGAACGACTCATTAGCCCAGAAATAACAGAATGGCTCATTAGCCCATAAATAACAGAATGGCTCATTAGCCCATAAATAACAGAACGACTTATCAGCCCAGAAATAACAGAACACATAAGCGTAGGGTAACAGAAATAACAGAGGTATGGACTCAAGAGGTGGCTCGTACAGATTCTAGAGGTGACTCCCACCAAGGTGTAGCACTTAGTTCCGTACAGCACTTTGTTCCATACCAGAAAACATCAGAATAGATTAATACAGATAAACACATTCTTCCCATTAATCACATAAATAAACATAGATAACGTAAGTTTAACAGAACGTGGCCGATAATTGTTAGCAAAAAGGCAAACATATTTTACAGCTTGAGTGCTTTCAATCATTTACATGAGTTATTGTAATTAGTTTACGTTTAACAGAATACCAATGACAATCGTTAACCACTAGTATAGCATATCCCACAGAGAGTACATATATCATCACACTATTATTTGCAAGGACAAAATAATTTATCTCATACTAGTCTTGATTGATCACTGACAAAACAGAATGATTCACAATACCCAAGCATCATTATTCCCTTGAATTATCGCACGCCCTTAAGATTAATTTATGGATAATAAAACATTAATACTGTCTTTTAATCTCTTTAAACGGATATCTATGTCACAAATCATACCTTAAATCAAACAGAAGTTTGTATCAAGATCTCAGTAAACGGGGTTTACTTCCATGAATACAATTCTTATGCGAAATCACAAATAATTTATAAGACATTGCACATTACTGATAAAAAATAACCATAGTCGGAATGCAGAATGAGTTCAGAGTCATGTTGTTATGTGCTAATTCTTTCAATGCTCACATCGATTTCCAACCAACACACATGCTGCCATAATTGTTCAGAGAGAAGAAAATGTCATTAACAATAATGATTAACGGTAAATAACGTACATTTGAGGTACTATTACTCACAGTGTTGTGATGACGTGCTACTTCCTCCCGGAGTGTGTCCTTTTGAAGCCAAGAGATGACGACCCAAAAACCAAAGGCGACGAAGCCGCGAACCAATCGGACCTAAGGGAAGATTTTGACGAGATCTACACTTTTTCTCAAAGGACCACGGTGAAACAAACACTCTAGGTGAGTAGATCTAGAGATCTTAGTGCCAAAGCTTGAGTTTGGAGAGAGAGAGAAGAACTCATGGTTTGAGAGAGAGGAAAGAGGAGAAAAATGAAATGAAAATATGTTTCGATGTTGTTCTTTAATATTAAATGCTTCCGTTCAAGCCCCATATGATATATATATATAACAGGTTAAGTGTCCGTTTCTGAAGTAATCGTGCCCAAACTTTTAGGGGCGGGTTTGGGGCGTGACACCAACATAGGGGTGTTTTGGCTCTCACTTATCTATTATGTGCTTTTAGAGTACGTCTCTACAGGAATGCATGTATCAGTTTGCAAGTTTGGGCATCAGGCCTGCGGGCACCAGTTCAGTATTTTGGGATTCAGTTTACCTGAGGGTATCAGATTTGAGGCTGAATTTTGGAGGCAGAATTCAGTAGAGGGCACAGCCATCCTGCTACACTCGTATCTGTTTTGGTAAAGTTGAGCTGAGATGCTGCATGCTTTCTCTTTTGCTAGGTAGTCTGGGAACCATAGCTTCAGAAGGCTTCGATATCCCCCGAGGTTCATCGAACTTGTGCTGATAGACTTTGTCAGGTCAGAGATTCAGTTCAAGGGCAATCAGTGTTCCTTTGCCAGAGGCAGGGTAAAAGGGCCAGTCAGGCACAAATCACCAGTTCAGCAGTTACCAGATCAGTGGCCCTTATCCACCCCACCAGTGAACAGTCAGGCTGAGGTCTCAGTTTCTACTGCAGGGATAGATACCAGTCAGTTAGATGGATCAGCAGAACACATCAGGGATGGATTAGAACAGTATGTCGAGTCTGGAAGAGATGGTGCGCCAACTCCAGGATAGTATGAAATCCATGCAGCAAGACACTGTCCGTCAAGCAGAATTCGCCAAGCAACAGGCTGTGGTCATAGCCCAACAGGCAGAGACAATTGCCAGATTGGAGCAGCAAACTGGAGTATCTACTTCGCACCAGGCTCCTCCCCCACCAAGAGTTCCCATACTCGGGGAGGCAACCCATGTCCAGGATGATACGGACATTCCAGTCGGGCCAGCTCCACCCCTGATTCTGCCTCAACTCTCCAAGGCACCCACTCCTATCAACCAATCAGATTCTCCCTTCGAGCCCGAGGTGGAGTCCGTGGCATTAAAAATGCACAAGCTTGAAAAGCTGTTCAAAAAATCTCAAGGTGCGAAGTCCATTCCGGACATTGGAGACGGATACATCGACGCAGCTGTGACGCTGCCAGATCGGTTTAAGATGCCACAAATCGATCGTTTTGACGGATCTGAGGATCCCATGGTACACCTGCGACTATTTTCAGACGTCCTAAGACCAATGGGCCTCACTAGATTGCAGAAGCTGTCTTTGTTTGGCCGGACCCTGTCGGGTGTAGCGGCCGCATGGTATGCCAAATTGGAGGATGACGTCAAGAGAAGTTGGGATGAGATGGCTGAGGCCTTCGTCGCACAATATTCATACAATACCCAAATCGAGATTACTACCCGTGATCTTGAGACGACGAGACAAGAGCCTAAGGAGAGCTTCTCAGAATTCGTGGCCCGCTGGAGGGCCAAGGCCTCAATGATGACCATTAGGCCAACGGATAAGGATCAAATACGGATGGTTGTGCACAACCTCTAGCCCAAACTAATGCAGAAAATGATCGTGCTCCCCTTCCCCACCTTTTCAAAATTGCATGAGATGGGAGTACAAATCGAGGATGTTATGAAGCAGGGCCTCATTGACCAGGAGAAGGAGCAGCCCAGGAGGGCGTTTAGCCACAGTTCGAATGCGACCACCAGCGGTGACGCAGCTGCAAGATCTTTCGAAGTAGGCATGGTCGCCACCACCACACCAAGAGCAACCACCCCCTTTGTTGGTGCATCCACTTCAAACCCCCGAACTTCAGACTATCTACCCCGAGGGAAGAGGGTTTTCACCCCACTCTATATGCCTTTGTCTAAAGCCCTGGGGGTCCTACTCAGGAAAGGACATTTGAAACCGTTAGAGCAACGGCCTCTACCCGATCCTCTCCCTCCAAAACATGACCCGACTAAGTACTGTGCTTTCCATCAACAAACCGGTCATGACACCGACAGTTGCGTCCGTCTCCGCCATGAGATACAAAATTTGATTGACAACGGGGTCATCCCCGCACCAGGTCCTGCAAAGTCTATCGGCACTTGATCAGTGAACTTGTAGGGGATAATGTGATGTGATCGAGGGATGAACCACCTGCGGGCGGCGTTCAGTTTATTTCAGATATGGTGTATGGCACGCACTGTTTTGAGCATTTGTGAATGCTGGTTTTTGTACATTCTGACTTTGGTATTGGGTCAGTCTTGTTGTTTTGTTTTTGAGTCTGTCTTTTTGTTTTGAGTCAATCTCTTTTGTTTTGGATTTGTCTTGTTGTATCGAGTCAGTCCTGTTGTATAGGAGTCGGGTGATTCCGGGGGTGTTACCTCGGGGGTCACCATTTTGTTTTGTGTTTGTCTTTTCGTTTTGTTTTGAGTCTATTTTTGCCTTGGAGCCAGTAACGCCAGCAGATTCGAATAAACAGCAGTGGTTTTTCATGCTTTTATGTTTGCTTCTGCCGTGTGCCAGTTGTACTAGAAATTCCAAATGAGATGGCAGTATCTGACTAGAAGTTGTGTCTTTTTCTGTGCCTTGAATTCATTGCATCGACCTAAGTTTTCCAAAACTTTTTGAACACCACGGTGAAAACGAAGAGGAAGGAATTCCTCGGGTTTTGCAAAATTTTGATCAATTGAGAGAAAGAGAGGCGTGCTAAGCCCCTTAATGAATGAAATCATGCTTGTTAGCGTGAGTACTGAGAAGGACCCTTGCTTGATCCAGACTGGTTTCACACTATCTTCAGCGCGAGCGATTTGTCGCATTCTTAAAAATTTTCAAAAGCAAAATGTTTTGCGCGGTCCTACGAAGACCTGTGTGGAATCGCTCTTGAGATTGTGCAGCTTAGGATCACTCTCAGCCTTGAGACTTGAGCCCTTGCTTTCAAATCTTGACCTTGGATTCAGAGTGTTCAACGGTCAACCGCGATATGAGACCTGTGTGGCCAGATTTGAAACAGCCCTCGAACAAGAGGCACCAAAGTCAGATCAAGAAGATCAGACCTCATCAGAAGAAGCTTGTGGAGCTAGAACAGAAACACCCCTCGAACTAGGGGCGAAAATGTCCGATGTGCTCGAAGAGCCGAAGATGGATCCTTCTGCAAATCAATACAACAGCCACTCTCTTGGATACGGATGGCTTCGAGATCCTAAAACCATTTGGCATGGACTTGTTACACTTTTACCCTTGAGAGGCTCGCTGGGCCGAAAACCCGGAAGGGCGGCCCAGGCAAAAGTTAGAGCAAGAAAAGAACAAAAAGAACAAAAAAGAGAAAAGAACAAAAGAACAAAAAAGAAAGATGCAAAGAAAAGAATAAAAAAAAGAAAATCAAAAAATGAAAAGAAAAGAAAAGAACACTAAAATTGAAAAGAAGAAAAATATAGCTCGCAAGGTTGAAAACCCGCAAAGGGCGGCCTTGGCAAAAGTTAGAGCGCAAAAGGAGAGGTTAATACCCGAGTGTACCTTAACCCTGAACTACGTATGGATTGATTCCCATGTTTGGGATACGTAGGCAACTTCATTCTGAAGTCCAGCCGTAAAACACTGCAAATCGATTGTGGCCATGTAATGGTTTTGATCATCTTTGCTTTCTCTGTATCCGAGAATTTGGTTGTGTTCGTCACTCTGAGGACTGACTACAAGGCGCTGCAGGGCCATTTAGACAAGGGGCAACTTTCCGTTGCAATTCGATGCGCTGTGGTGCCATTCAAACAAGGGGCAACGTTCCGTTGCCATTCAATGCACTGCGGTGCCGTTCAAACAAGGGGCAACTTTCCATTGCCATGCAGCTCTCTTCGAGCAAGGGGGTAATTTTCGTCCAGATCCGAGGTTGTATGTCTCAAGAGTAAGTTCCGCGCTTGTTAAGCATCGACCGTTTGCAAAAATAGTTTTTGAAAATTTTTACTGAGGTTGACTAATTTTCTCGAAAATTGTTCCATCTTTTCCAAAAACTGGACCATTTCTTGGACCCAAAAAAGGAAAATTTTCAGTGCTCATAGCCTAACTTGCATGATTTCAAATCAGAAAATCGAACAAGCGCGTTAATCTAACTCTCATTTTGATCAAAATTGTTTTAGAAAGCCAAAACAAAAAAATGGTCAAATTGATGAACTAGAGGCACAGTTGAGTCAGGCTTCCTGTGTTTTCCTCGTTGTCAATGCATTTGCCAGAAAGGGCACTCTACTTGCCAGAAAGGGTAGCAGAAAAGCACTGAAAGCTCTCAACATCCTCCAAGCAGCGAGGTATCAAGCCAAGTGCAAAGCACGAACTGGAATGATCTGATCACGTCCAAACTCCCCGGTGGAGCATCATCAACCAATGTCAATTACAGATCTGCTGCACATCCAGCCGCATCACAACCCCTCTGTGGGAGAAACTCACTGTTGTGAACAAGAAGAAGAATCTATCGGAATGCTAGGGGCAAGAGCCCGCAACTTTCTGTTTGTCCATCAACCACCCAGGGGAGGGATAAAAAATGAGAGATTGAAGAATAGAGAGATGTGCGCTGAGAGAAAAAGTCTTTTTGTTTTATCTCGATTCTTGTTTTGAGTGTTACTCGATGTGTCTAGGTTGTGTGCCTTGTTTTCCATTGTTGAGTCGTTTTGGCTGTGGTCAGTTGTAGGCTCAATACCCGGTTGAGAACCCATTTCTCATTTCAATTTCAAAAATCATTTTGTGCTCAGAGTGCCGTGTCGTTCTCCACATTTGTGCAAAAAAGGATCAGTTCTTTCATAAAGCCGCATGGTTCAACCCAGGTCATGTTAGAATAGTAAAACAAGGACCTATCTGAAGCTATTTAGGTTCCAGACCGCAGAGCAAAAGAAAAGAGGGAAAATTTGGAGCATCTTAGCATGTTTCAACTTTAGAAAAATCCGAGACTACATTCCAGGTGCACCTTCTCAGGCCTCGCTGTTTCTCTGGAGTATGAGTGTATCTCGATCCCAAGTGTAAGCCTGCCTCAAGTCAGAATGGCAGTCCAAGCAGCACCTGAGGGTTTCACATGCAGATGTTATCTCTCGCCAATATGAACATGGTGTGCCCTTTTTGAGCTGAGTGAGTTGCGAAGTCCTCTAAGAGGCAAATCAGAGGCACCAGAGTACATATTTGATGCTCCTCCATTGCATAGAATGTGGACTTTTATATACACTTCGGTTGCATGCGTGCCGCGCATCGTTATGTTTCTGCATAGAATATGCTTTCAATGTCGCATAGAAAATGCCCCCATACTTGCATAGAAAATGCATTTTATCGCACTGTCTTGTGCACCTGCATTGCATTGTTTTGCGCGCTCTTTTGTTTGGAAACACTGGGATACGTCCTTTTGTTTCTTATACCTTTCTGAAACACCGGAATACGTCCCTACGTTTCCCTTTCTCTCTCTTTCCGAAACACCGGGATACGTCCCTACGTTTCCGTTTCTCCCTTCTTTCGAAACACCGGGATACGTCCCTACGTTTCCCTTTCTCCTTCTTTTCCGAAACACCGGGATACGTCCCTATGTATCTCCTACCTTTCCGAAGCACCGGGATGCGTCCGTATGTTTCTTCTTCCATTCCGAAACAACGGGATGCGTCCCTATATTTCTTCCTTCTCTCCGAAACACTGGGATACGTCCCTATGTTTCTCTTTCCATTCCGAAAAAATGGGATACGTCCCTATGTTTCTCTTTCCATTCCGAAACAACGGGATACGTCCCTATGTTTCTTTCTTCTCTCCGAAACACTGGGATACGTCCCTATGTTTCTCTTTCCATTCCGAAACAACGGGAGACGTCCATATGTTTCTCGCTCCATTCCGAAACAACGGGATATGTCCCTATGTTTCTCCTCCTCTCCAAAACACCGGGATACGTCCCTATGTTTCTTCTCCTTTGTCGAAACACCGGGATACGTCCCTATGTTTCTCCTCCTTGTTCGTAATACTGGGATACGTCCCTAATCTTTGGGATACATCCCTAATCCTTGGGATACGTCCCTAAATCTTTGGGATACGTCCCTAACCTTCGGGATACGTCCCTATGTTTCTCCCTCTTCGGTTAAAAGTGTTCGGAATACGTTCCAATGCTCACACCATTCTGAAACACCGGGATATGTCCCTATGTTTCTCCCCCTTCAGTTAAAAGCGTTCAGAATACGTTCCAATGCTTATACCATTCCGAAACACTGGGATAAGTCCCTATGTTTCTCTCTTTGTCCCCTTCCTCGCACGATTTCAGCGTGTCTGGAATTTATCTTAGGATGCATGGAGCGCGCTCCTGATTAATTTTCTTTATTCTTCCTCCACTCACAAGTCCAACGTGGTTGGAGTATGTCACCATTTTGCATGTATTGTACTCTCTGTTGCATCACATCTATTACATCCATTGCACCATATTTGTTTTATCGTCCGGTCTAAGGAGACCTTAAATCCTGCATCTTAATTCGCACTATCTTGTGCACTCCTGGTCTAGGAGACCTTAAATCCTCTAAAGGTGCAAATCCTTTGGTGTTTGTCGTGCCCGAACGACTTCCGGTGGTCTGGTATAGCCACCTGCCTGTGATTAGCAGTGAGTTCCTAGGAGATCAACTGAGACGGTGGAAACTAGAGTTCGAATGGCTCTTGCCTAGAATGCAAAGGTTCAGGATTTCCGAGACTAAAGTTTGGTTTAAATACCCAGGGGTATATCCTCGGCTTGAAATCTGTATGGCAGCCCCATAGATTGAGATAGCATCTGTATGCGCCTCAATTCTGGATACTGATCCAACCTAGTCTGTCACCCTGTTGGAGAATGGGGAAAGCTGCAACCATAGTCAGCGAGAAAAGTGGTACCTGTGGTTCAACTGAGAAGAAGAGGAAGATTCCCACATCAGCATGAGGTAAGTCATTGCCAATTGCCCCTGTAAGGTACCTTTACCTCTTAGCTATTACATTGCATCTCAGCCACTACATTGCAGTGCATTGCATGAGTCCTCAATTTTCAAACCGGCTTCGCGTAGCGTATAAGTCCAATTATCAAACCGACTTCGCGTAGCGTATAAGTCCAATTTTCAAACCGGCTTCACGTAGCATATAAGTCTAATTATCAAAATCTTCCTGCATATCATTTTGCATCTTGCCCCCTGCCTGCGGGCATGCCTGTAGGCACATCTTTATTATCTTGCCTGTTTGTCTAAGTCTTCGGCCTTGTCAAAAATGGGTCGTCTCTGGGCTTTGACATTCACTCCCGTCACGTGTGACTTTTGAGTTCTGTCAAAGAGGGGCAACTGTAGACACCCCATTTTTGACTGACCTTAAGACTCATACGTCACCGATTGAGTGTTTGGTGATGTTACATATCATGCTCGTTCAGAGGTTTCAGAGCCTCGACTGCGAGCCTCGCCTCCAGACTTTCGGACTCTTTCATGCTTTGCCTCGGTTTGCGAACCAGGCTCTGTTTTCTCTGTTTTCTCTTCCCGAAGGGAGAGAGAGGTCTCATAGATCATCTCTCAATGGCCGTAGGCTACGTTTCGTGGTCGTAGGCCATTTTGCCCGTTTGGAGTCTGGTTTCTAGTTTTTCGGACCCGTTGGCCGTGTGCCTCGGTTCGGGACCGCTTAACCACCTCCATTTGCTCCGGTTTTTGGCATGCATCTTATTTTCTCCCTTTTGAGGGACACTGTTGCTCGACAAACCAACTTCGTGGTCGAACACCACTCCCGGTGCCTAACGGTCAGTTTTCGGGGCCTCGGGCTGCGCGTTTCGGCCCCCGAACCTTCATTTTGCATCGATTTGGGCTCATTTTTGGTGGAGACCTTATTTTCACTGCTAAGAAGGTCGTAGAAGGGTGGGAGGCCAGTAATTGTTCTGACAACCAGTTTTATTCCTCCATCGCCCTCCGTCGCCCGTTTTTCTCACTTGAAAGCCAATGTTGACCACCCTAAGGCCACTTTTTCCCGCCCTAAACCGCATATTTGTGTTGTACACACCTGGGAGGCCACCAATATCACATGGCTGACCAGTAATTGTATTTGACTCTTTTGAACCCCTCCAAAAAGTGGGCTTTTCTCTCTCCTGGTTTACTTTCTCCAGTTTTTGACCACATGGTTGTGTTGTGCACACATGGGAGGCCACCAATCTGGGGTGGCCGGCCACTAATGCTTCTTGACCCTTTTGACCCTTGGCCGACCGGCCATGGGGAAGGCCGACCGGCCACCTGCAACTCCAATAACAGGCCGGCCTTGCTCCCCTCCTCTGGTACATTACAAATATGCATTTTGTTTCCCCCCAGATTGTGTATCCAGGGGGCTGCACTTTTGGGGGGAAACTTGAATTCATTTCCCCTCCTTTTTTTCCCCCTTTTTTGTCTATATATCCAGGCCATTCCAGCAGCTTCAGGGGTTACAAAAATTTGCTGTAAGCCTCCCACATTGTATCTCTCTCTCTCTCTACACTCCAACCCTCAAAACCTCCCAAACCCTACACCATTTCTACACCACCACCTAGCACCATACCACCACCATCCATTCCAGCCACTTGGAGAGGAGATGGCCGAACGGCCTTCCGTCGGCACGATGCTGGATAAGGGCGCCGACGTATAAGCAAATATTCATCAGCAAACTACAATCGAGCATACGGACACGACGTGATTCTTGAGACGACGAGGGATCTCGTTGGAGCCTAGGTAGAGCTTCTCAGAATTCGTGGCCTTTGCTGGAGTGGCAAGGGCCTCAATAGGATGACCATTAGCAATGGCATTTAGGAATGCAAATACCGGAGTGCGATTGTGCGCAAACACTCCAGACACCAAACTAATGCCAGAAAATGATCGCCCTTCCCCACTTCTTTTGCATGTAAGTAATTTTGCAATGAGAATGGAAGATACAAATCCGAGGATGTTATTGGAGCATGGCACTGCACTTTGAACTAGGAGAAAGGAGCAGCCCGGTAGGGCGTTTAACGCAGTTCGAATGCGACCACCAGCGGTGACGTCAGCTGCAGATCTTTCGAAGTAGGCATGGTCGCCACTCACACACCAGAGGCACCACCCCTCTTTGTTGGTGCATCCACTCAAACCCACGAACTTCAGACTATCTACCCCGAGGAAGAGGGTTTTCACCCCCACTCTATATGTCTTTGTCTAAAGCCCCGGGGGTCCTACTCAGGAAAAAGGAATTTGAAACCGTTAGAGCAACGACCTTCTACCCCGATCCTCTCCCTCCAAAACATGACCCACTCATACTGTGCTTGTCATCAAACAAACCGGTCATGACAACCGACAGTTTGCGTCCGTCTCCGCCATGAGATACAAAATTTGATTGACAAGGGGTCATCCCGCAAGCACAAGGTCTGCAAGTTCTATCCGGCACTTAGATCAGTGAACTTGTAGGGGATATGTGATGTTGATCGAGGGATGAACCACCTCGGCGCGGGCGTTCAGTTATTTCAATATGGTGTATGGCACGCACTTTTTGAGCATTTTGTGAATGCTGGTTTTTGTAACATTCTGACTTTGGTATTGGGTCAGTCTGTGTTTTGTTTTTGAGTTGTCTTTTTTGTTTTGAGTCAGATTCTTTTGTTTTGGTTTGTCTTGTTGTATCGAGTCAGTCCTGTTGTATAGGGAGTCGGGTGATTCCGGGGGGTGTTACCTCGGGTCACCATTTTGTTTTTGTGTTTGTCTTTTCGTTTTTGTTTGAGTCTATTTTTGCTTGGAGCCAGTAACGCCAGCAGATTCGAAAAACAGCAGTGGTTTTTCATGCTTTTATGTTTTGCTTCTGCCGTGTGCCAGTTGTACTAGAAATTCCAAATGAGATGGCAAGTATCTGACTAGAAGTTGTGTCTTTTCTGTGCCTTGAATTCATTGCATCGACCTAAGTTTCCCAAAACTTTTTGAAACACACGGTGAAAACGAAGAGGAGGAATTCCTCGGGTTTTGCAAATTTTGATCAATTGAGAGAAAGAGAGGCGTGCTAAGCCCCTTAATGAATGAAATCATGCTTGTTAGCGTGAGTACTGAGAAGGACCCTGCTTTGATCCAGACTGGTTTCACACTATCTTCAGCGCGAGCGATTTGTCGCATTCTTAAAATTTTTCAAAAAGCAAAATGTTTTGCGCGGTCCTACGAAGACCTTGTGTGGAATCGCTCTTGAGATTGTGCAGCTTAGGATCCTCTCTCAGCCTTGAGACTTGAGCCCTTGCTTTCAAATCTTGACTTGGATTCAGAGTGTTCAACGGTCAACCGCGATATGAGACTGTGTGGCCAGATTTGGAAACAGCCCTCGAACAAGAGGCACCAAAGTCAGATCAAGAAGATCAGACCTCATCAGAAAAGCCTTGTGGAAGCTAGAACAGAAACACCCCTCGAACTAGGGGCGAAATGTCCGATGTGCTCGAAGCCCGAAGATGGATCCTTCTGGCAAATCAATACAACAGCCACTCTCTGATACGGATGGCTTCGAGATCCTAAACCATTTGGCATGGACTTGTTACACTTTTACCCTTGAGAGGCTCGCTGGCCGAAAACGGAAGGCGGCCAAGGCAAAAGTTAGAGCAAGAAAAGAACAAAAAGAAACAAAAAAGAGAAAGAACAAAAGAACAAAAAGAAGATGCAAAGAAAAGAAAAAAAAAAGAAAATCAAAAAATGAAAGAAAAAAGAAGTCACTAAAATTGAAAGAAGAAAAATATAGCTCGCAGGTTGAAAACCCGCAAAGGGCGCCTTGGCAAAAGTTAGAGCGCAAAAGGAGAGGTTAATACCCGAGTGTACCTTAACCCTTGAACTACGTATGGTTTGATTCCCATGTTTGGGATACGTAGGAAACTTCATTCTGAAGTCCACAAGTAAACACTGCAAATCGATTGTGGCCATGTAATGGTTTTGATCATCTTTGCTTTCATCTGTATCCGAGAATTTGGTTGTGTTCGTCACTCCTGAGGACTGACTACAAGGCGCTGCAGGGCCATTAGACAAAGGGGCAACTTTCCGTTGCAATTCGATGCGCTGTGGTGCCATTCAAACAAGGGGCAACGTTCCGTGCCATTCAAATGCACTGCGGTGCGTTCAAACAAGGGGCAACTTTCCATTGCCATGCAGCTCTCTTCGAGCAAGGGGAATTTTCGTCAGATCCGAGGGTTGTATGTCTCAAGAGTAAGTTCCGCGCTTGTTAAGCATCGCCCGTTTGCAAAAATAGTTTTTGAAAATTTTACTGAGGTTGACTAATTTCTCACTGAAATTGTTCCATCTTTTCCAAAATCTGGACCGTTCTTGACCCAAAAAAGGAAAATTTTCAGTGCTCATAGCCTAAACTTGCATGATTTTCAAATCAGAAAAATCGAACAAGCGCGTTAATCTAACTCTCATTTTGATCAAAATTGTTTTAGAAAAGCCAAAACAAAAAATGGTCAAAATTGATGAAACTAGAGGCACAGTTGAGTCAGGCTTCCTGTGTTTTCCTCGTTGTCAATGCATTTGCCAGAAAGGGCACTACTTCGCCAAAAACGGTAGCAGAAAGCACTGAAAGCTCTCAACATCCTCCAAGCAGCGAGGTACAAGCCAAGTGCAAAGCACGAACTGAATGATCTGATCACCGTCCAAACTCCCCGGTGGAGCATCATCAACCAATGTCATTACAATCTTCCATCAATCTAGCCGCATCACAACCCTCTGTGGGAGAAACTCACTGTTGTGAACAGAAGAAGAATCTAGCGGAATGCTAGGGGCAGAGCGCCGCAACTTTCTGTTTGTCCATCCACGCCAGGGGAGGGATAAAAATGAGAGATTGAAGATAGAGAGATTGCGCTGAGAAGAAAAAATGAGAAAGGGGCTTTTTCAAGAAAAACAGAGCCTGAGGGCCGAGTGAGTGAGAATCACAAATGAGAAGGGTGGGAAAATACCCGGAGAAACTGGTCCTTCGTGCACCGAGAGGTCTCTCAGCCTTTGTAACACAAGCTGAGTGTTGTGTTTGTGCGTTTTGTTTGTCTCGTTTCTTGTTTTAAGTCGTTTGAGTGTCAACAAAGTGTTAGGTCATTTTACCTTGTTTTCCCTTTGTTGAGTTGTGTTTAGGTCGTTCTAACCTTTGTTTTCCATTGTTGAGTCGTTTTGGCTGTGGTCAGTTGTAGGCTCAATACCCGGTTGAGAACGCCATTTCTCATCAATTCAAAAACTTTTGTGCCTCAGAGTGCCCGTGTCGTTCTCCACATTTGTGCAAAAAAGGATCAGTTCTTTCATAAAGCCGCAGGTTCAACCCAGGTCATGTTAGAATAGTAAAACAAGGACCTATCTGAAGCTATTTAGGTTCCAGACCGCAGAGCAAAAGAAAGAGGGAAAATTTGGAGCATCTTAGCAATGTTTCCAACTTAGAAAAAATCCGAGACTACATCCAGGTGCACCTTCTCAGGCCTCGCTGTTTCTCTGGAGTATGAGTGTATCTCGATCCCAAGTGTAAGCCTGCTCTCAATCAGAATGGAGTCCAAGCAGCACCCTGAGGGTTTCACATGCAGATGTTATCTCTCGCCAATATGAACATGGTGTGCCCTTTTTGAGCTGAGTGAGTTGCGAAGTCCTTAAGAGGCAAATCAGGGACCAGAGTACATATTTGATGCTCCTCCATTGCATAGAATGGTGGACTTTATATACACTTCGGTTGCATGCGTGCCGCGCATCGTTATGTTTCTGCATAGAATATGCTTCATGTCGCATAAAATGCCCCCATACTTGCATAGAAAATGCATTTTTATCGCCTGTCTTGTGCACTCTGCATTGCATTGTTTTGCGCGCTCTTTTGTTTGGAAACACTGGGATACGTCTTTTGTTTCTTATACTTTCTGAAACACCGGAATACGTCGCCTACGTTTCCCTTTCTCTCTCTTTCCGAAACACCGGGAGCTTCTAGTCCTCTTTGAAACGTCGGTACTCCTAGTTTCTTTTCCTTCTTTCGAAACACCGGATACGTCCTACGTTCCCTTTCTCCTTCTTTTTCGAAACCGGATACGTCCCTATGGTCATCTCCTCGCTTTCCGAAGCCGGGATGCGTCCGTATGTTTCTTTCCTCCATTCCGAAACAACGGGATGCGTCCCTATATTCTTCCTTCTCTCCGAAACCACTGGGATACGTCCCTATGATTTCTTCTTTCCAATTCCGAAACAAGGGAATACGTCCTATGTTTCTCTTTCCATTCTCGAAACACGGGATCGTCCCTTGTTTCTTCTTCTCTCGAACACTGGATACGTCCTATGTTTCTCTTTCCATTCCGAACAACGGGAGACGTCCATATGTTTCTCCCATTCCGAAACAACGGGATATGTCCCTATGTTTCTCCTCCTCTCCAAAACACCGGGATAACGTCCTATGTTTCTTCTCCTTTGTCGAAACACCGGATACGTCCCTATGTTCTCCTCCTTGTTCGTAACACTGGGATACGTCCCTAATCTTTGGAAACGATCCTAATCCTTGGGAACGTCCTAAATCTTTGGGATACGTCCCTAATCCCAGGGGGTAAAGTCCATCCCGGACATTGAGGACGGGTACACCGACGCAGCTGTAACTCTGCCGGACAGGTTCAAGATGCCTCACATCGACCGTTTTGACGGGTCAGGAGATCCCATGGTCCACCTGAGTTTGTTTTCAGATGTTCTGCGCCCGATGGGCTTGACAAGATTACAGAAGCTTTCCTTTTTTGGCAGGACCCTGTCGGGTATTGCGGCCATCTGGTACGCCAAATTGGAGGATTCAATGAAACAAAGCTGGGTAGCACCATCAAACCATTTTCAAACAAACAAACATGAAATGTTTTGTTCCAATTCAGGCGATCCAGTCTATACTTGTATGCTGTGCGCATCACATAGTAAATCTAGGCTAATAACCGGAATAAGAACGCATAATGTTTTCAAAAATAGATATCATGGTTAGTAGAGGCCGATCTTTGATCGGGCGAGCGGGGGTGCTCACAAAGTGACCTTCCCCAATCGTACCCAAGTTCCCGAGCCGAGGCAACTTTGGTGATGACGGACACGTGGCCTTAGGCAAACGAGTCAGGGTTTCCAAAATTTCCCCAAAATAAAATATTTAGGTGGCGACTCTGTATCTGGCAAAGCAGTCCATGTTTGGCACTTCTTTCAAAATCTGTTTTCTCAAAACGATTTGCCGGATTTTGACTCTTTGGTTCAGATTTAGAACCGTGACAAATTAAGAGTTCGAACTGTAGTGAGCCCAATATCGAACGGAACGGGGGACTCATCCCTCCCGGGGCGTTCGAGGACGTCTACAACATGATGTTTTGGATTGCTATTTTGTGGCATCTAGAAGATTATGCTTCTTGGCTTTGTAATTCATTTCTTTTGTATATTTCGGCTTGAGAAGCCTTTTGATCAAGATGTATTATGTACTTATTTTATTGAGATCAAGTTGTAAGACCATGTTAGGATGTATGTCATTTCATTTGATCTATGCACAGCTCTTATGGACTAATTAGATTTAAATATATTGCTTCCGCACATGTAAGCCCCATATGTATACTCTGACTGTGTGTGATTCCTTGTAAGTTGGCCTTTGGTAATCTCGGATTACTAGCCATCACGGCACCATTCTACTAGGGGTGGAATAGGGTCGTGACATGTGAGGTAGCAAAAGAGGGTTGGGACATTCTTGAAACGATTCACGAAGGTACTACTTCTGTCAAAAGGTCAAAACTTCAACGTCTCACCTCCGCCTTTGAAACCTTTTTTATGTGCGAAGATGAGATGTTTGATGATTTCTATGCAAAACTTAGTGATATCGTGAATTCCTGTTTCACACTCGATGAAAAAATCCCTGAAGCTAAAGTTGTTGGAAAAATTTTGAGGTCTTTACCCGAGAGGTTCCAATCAAAAGTGATAGCCATTGAAGAGGCTCAGAATGTTGATACCCTCAAGCTTGATCAGTTGGCTGGAAACTTGCAGACTTATGAAGCCCACCAGATTTGAAAGAAAAAACAAGAAGATAGTGTTGCTTTCACTAGTGCTCATGAGACTGCAAAAACTCCAGAGACTGAATTTGATTTAGAGTTTGAGATGACGGCTATGTTTACTAAATAGTTTAAAAAAAAAATTTGAAGAAAACGAAGCCTAATTTCGGAGACCCTATTTCAAAAGACAAGAGTAATGAAAAACCCAAAACTTTTCCATCAAAATTTGCTCCAAAAACTGAAAAGAAGATTGTAAAGGGGCAAGGGGTCAAGTGCTATGAATGTCAAGGGTTTGGTCACATTGCCCTTGAATGCCCTTCGAAAAAGAATCGAAAGAAAGTCTACACTGTGACTTGGGATGATGAAAGCGGATCGGAGCAAGAACCCGAAGAACCTGAATTCAGAGAAGACGGGGATAGTGCTTTCATGGCATTTTGGTCCACTTTCACTCAACCTTTTCCAAAGCCAGCGGAATTAGCTCGTAGTCAGAACTTGCATCATGCTCCCACCTTTGATGGGAGTAACTACCTGTATTGGAAGATCAGAATGAGGGCTTTTCTGAGAGCTTTTGATCCAGAAGGCTGGCAGGCTATTGAAGAAGATACAGAAAGTGTTGTTAATCCGAGCAATCAGAGAGCCCTGATTACTATTCATGGAGCAATTTCTGATGAAGAACAGCAACGGGTTGCTCACTGCACAAAGGCTAAAGATGCATAGGAAATTCTGAGCCAATTTCATGAAAGAGGAGATTTACCTTCACTACCATCCAGCAACTTTCCTACCTTAGTTGCTAGATTGGATAAGGTCAAGAAGAATGAAGAGCAAAAAGAGGATGATGTAACATCAGAAAACAATGATGAGATTAATGGTGATGAACTGCAACAAGCTTACGAAAAGCTTTGTGAGGAATCTCTAAATTTGTCCAAAATCACTGACAAACTCTCTCTCAAACTCAAAGCATGTAAAAGTGAGAATGTCAAGCTGAAAGGAGAACTTGTAGCAGCAAAGCAGAATATCATCAAGATCTCAAGTGACAGGCAAGACTTATGTGGAAAACTTCTATATTGTGAAACTAAAAACAATGAACTTCTGAAGGTGTATTCCACATATGAAAAGAAGCTTGAAAGCCTTGAGATGTCACAAGCTACATTGGAAGAGATAGTCTGCCAGAAAGATGAAGAACTTCGTATTGCTAGAGCCACTATTGCCATGTGGAACAAAGGTTCCAAATCTTTAGAAGACATCCTCTGGTCTCAACAAATGGGGTGTGACAAAAGTGGGTTAGGCTATGGTGCGACAGCTCACAAGGGACAGGCCTCTACTTCACATGACCCGAAGACTCAAGCAAAGGGAAAGCTGAAGATAGACCAGGGTGATCCCTCTCTTCATCTACCTAAAGGGGGTAAGATCAACAAAATGGAGGTAAAACCTATTTTTATTTGTCATCACTGTGGTAGGTGTGGCCACATTCGTCCTTATTGCTATGAATTGTTTGGTAAGGTGTCTCAAAAGGGTAGAAATTCGAATACTTTTTGGGATAAGAGACAACCTTACATGTCTAGGCGGAATACCAAGATTCATGAGGGTGTTCACAACGCCAAGATATTGACCAAGACCAAAAAGATTTGGGTGAGAAAAGATGATTTGACTTGTTTAGTTGTTCACACTGCCCTAAAAGCACGTGACTCACACATATGGTACCTTGATAGTGGGTGCTCTCGTCATATGTCCGGTAACAAATCATACTTCACCTCCCTTGAAAAATATGAAGGAGGAATTGTTACCTTTGGAGATGGCGGCACTTCTAGAGTCATTGGTAAGGGCTCTATAAGTGTTGCTGGTCTTCCCAAGCTCGAAAATGCTCTTCTTGTTGATGGTCTGAAAGCAAATATTTTGAGCATTAGTCAAATGTGTGATTCCTATCATGAAGTATTGTTTTCAAAAAATAAATGTGAAATTTTGGATAAAAAGGGAAATACTGTCTTGCATGGGGTTCGCACATCTGATAACTGCTATGGGACTATTACTACTAATGATCTCACTTGTCACTCTGCCATCATAAGTAACATTGATTTGTGGCACCAAAGATTAGGTCACATGAATTTCAAAGACCTAACTAAGATAGCCAACAAAGAGCTTGTGAGAGGAGTACCTAAACTGGGTAAGAATCTGAACCATGTGTGTGGACCATGTCAACTTGGAAAGTAAACCCATGCCCCTCATAAAAAGGTGAACAGCTTTACAACCAAGCGTCCTCTTGAATTGGTTCACATGGACTTCATGGGGCCTACTCACACTGAAAGCACTGGAGGTAAAAGATACATTTTTTTAACTGTTGATGATTTTACTCGATTTTCGTGGTTAAATTTTTTAAGGGAAAAATCTGGTACGTTTGATGCTTTCCAAGCCTTAGTCCTTAAAATCCAAAATGAACAGGGTGTTTCCATTGGGCGTATCATAAGAATCCGAACTGATCGTGGTCGTGAGTTTGAAAATAGTTCGTTTTCAGATTTTTGTGCTATGCATGAAATTAAGCATGAATTTTCTACACCTATTACTCTACAACAAAATGGAGTTGTTGAGAGGAAGAACAGGGTTGTTCAAGAAATGGCTAGGGTCATGCTCCTTAGTAAGCAACTTCCTCCAAAGTTTTGGACCGAAGCCCTAAATACTGTTGTTTATGTCATAAATCGCGTGTATTTAAGGCCCAGCACTTTACAAACTCCATATGAATTGTGGAAGGGATTGAAAACTAATGTAAAATACTTCAAAACTTTTGGGAGTAAGTGTTACATCT
>NW_021027803.1:341042-363085 GCF_004153795.1 Camellia sinensis | reverse complement strand
TTATGCCGACTGGGCAGGGTGTGCTGATGATAGGAAAAGTACCTCTGGGGGGTGTTTTTACCTTGGGAATAATCTGGTTTCCTGGCATAGTAAAAAGCAAAATGCCATCTCTCTTTCGACTGCTGAGGCTGAGTACATTGCTGCAGGGAGTTGTTGTGCTCAAATGTTGTGGATGAAGCAAATGCTTCATGATTATGGGATAGAACAGAACACTCTTACTCTTTTCTGTGATAACACAAGTGCCATAAACATTTCAAAAAATCCAGTCCAACACTCTCGCACCAAACATATTGACATTCGTCATCATTTTATTCGAGAGTTAGTGGATGAAGGCCTTGTTGTTTTGGAACATATTCCTACTGAGCATCAAAAAGCTGATATTTTTACAAAACCCCTTGATCTTCTTCGGTTTGAGTTCCTTAGAAAGACCTTGGGTGTCATGCTCGATCACTAGAGTGTTACTTGTTCCTTGAGTGGTTGTGAGTGTTTGGCTTTATGTGTGCTTGGATGTCATAATCTGAGTGTCATTGATTTCTGTTTTACTTTCATACATCTTTATATGCACACTACTCATGCTGCTTACAAGACTCATTATTCTTTGTTCATAGCTCATTTTGAATGCCCATGCTCATTAACCCCATGATCTCATTCTGTACACATCCATGAGATAAATTGTTGCAGGGGTTTCCGCACAAGTGATCAAAGTTCTCTATGGACCACTAACAGTGTTTCTTGTACTTTTACAGTGGAATTGACCGATACTAGTATATCATGGGTGATGTTGAGTCTCTTAACCATCTACCATATGTTTTCACTTCCACGGTTTCTCCCTCAGTTCCTTGAAGTCTGGGCATTAGGAAAATGATACCTCAGAGGCACCAACCAGGCCATCCTTTATGATTTCATTCTTCTCTGGTTTGGTTTCCATACTCTTGAGCGTGAGTGCCCACAAGAAAGAAAAGAAAAAAATATAAAAAAAAATGGACTCATTGATTAAGGGGGAGCCTCTGCATTTACTCAACAAATACCCCGTGATTCTTAGTGGTTTGACTTTTCTCTGTGATGTTCAGTTACTCTTGCCAGAGGTCCAGCCATCGGATCACTACGAGGATTAACTCTAGCTCAGTGGACTCTCATGTGTTGCACACACACACACTTTATTTTGTGAGATCTCATGTTGGATTTTGAGTTGTACATTCTCATGTAGATTATGCTCATTGATTATATTTTATCTGATTTGCTCATGATTTCCAGTGTCATTTTCTTTAAAAAAATTGTAAGTTTACAGGATTCATGATGTGCGGATTATTTCATCTTAGTGTCAATTTTGGCCAAATGTGAACATCTACTTGTGTTCCAGGTCTCACTTCATGATATTGAGTCTCATGGGTTTTTGTTTTTTAAAAAAAAATTAAAAAATTTTGGTTTTGTTTTTTTCTTCTTCTCTCGAGCGACGGAGTCCTCGCTCGAGCGTGCTTCTGCTCCTACATTAGGCCTGAGAGTGTGTGTTTTGGCTCGAGCAACAAGTTCTTGGCTCGAGCGAACTCTTGCGCATTATTGTCCTCGCTCGAGTGAGAAAGTCTTTGCTCGAGCGAACTGTCGCGGTTCAATTTCTAAAAACTGTGTCTTTACAGTTCAGTTTTTCCCACCTCTTCGTGTTTCTTCTCTCTCTCTCTCTCCCCTAGGGTTTTTGTGCTTTCCATTGCTGGCGTCATCTGAGGTTTATCTCTTGGTTTGGGACTTTTCCATTCATTCCTCTGCATTCTACCGAAGTTCGCAAGTTTTTTCTTTTCTCTTTGTTTTTTTTTCCCTCGTTTGCAATATGACTATGCCTATGCTCTGTTATCATCTAGGGTTCTTTCTTGTTGCCTTTGGTTATTTCTTACTGATTTTGTGTCTCTCTTGTGTCTTTCGGATTAGTAAGTTGGAGCATTGTGTTATTTTTTTTTGTTTGCTAGGGTTTAATTCGGGATTTTGTTAAGGGTTTAAATTGGGGATTTTTTTTTTACATTATCTTGCCATATGCAACTGTGATCTGTTTTCCTTGATTTGATACCTAAGTCTCTTCCTCTACTGCTCATAGCTTTCATCTCTTGCTTCATACATTGAAATTTCCATACATTGCTGGAATTCATACCTTGCTGATTTCTGTTTTTGTTTGGACTAATGTGTTTTTTTTTTGTTGGACTAATGGACTAATGGGTTAATGTTGGCTTCTTCTATTTTCTGGTTCTGGGTTCTCTCTTATTTTCTTTGGGTGTCTTGTGTTGTAGGTTCCTGTTTTTTTCTTTCTGTGTTTGTCTGGGTTCTGTGGTTATCTTGCTCTGTTTGAGTTGTCTAGAAATGGCTGAAAGCTCCAAGCGTCGTAAATCTGTGGTTTCCCGTCCTTCCTACAACACTGATAAATTCGAGTCTAAAGATAAGTCTAAGTTTTTTAGGGAGTCGTTTGCCACTCGTAAAGTTCGTTTAGAGCGCAATGTCCTCCTAAGTACCTTTGAAGTTCTCCCATTCGGTCTTTATTCGATTCATTGGGCGGTGATCAAGTGTTGCATTTTTCAGGCCCACAAAATTTGAGTCTTATCCGGGAATTTTATTGCAACATCCATCCCATTCAAAAAGCAATTCCGGCCTCCTTTACCACTTGGGTTAGAAAGAAATCTCTAGTTATCACTGGTGATGTTTTTTGGGTTTTTCTTGATCTTCTTGAAGTTGATGATTTTCATTATTCGTTTCTTACTCGGTCAGGTGTTGATTTTGATCGTGTTGCGTCTGGATTATGTGGTGTTGATCGGACTTGGCTTGCTGGGGCACTCATTCAGCAAAATGAGTTGCTTCCTCGGTTCCGTCTTATGAATATCATTGTGTGTGCGAATCTGCATGTCACCACCCATTCCTCACACATTTCCCAGGACCAGGGATATGTGTTGTATTGTATTCATCATAAACTTCCCATTGATCTTTCAGAAATGATTGTTTCCAAAATGATTGGGGTCTTTGAGGGTCGAAAGTCTTTGGGGCTTCCCTATGGGTGTTTGATTACTCGTTTTCTCACTTCTCTTGATATTCCTGTTTTTTATGATGATGAGTTTGCACATCCTATAAAGCCCATCACAAAGCTCACAGTTTCTCAGAGTCAAGCCTATGTTAGGGGGAGTGTGTCGGGGGTTGGGAGTTCTGGTACAGGTGATGATGATCCCCTTGCAGAGGAGGAGAAGTTTGAGGCAGCCACTGCCGGTGTACCTGATCTACCTAAGATGCGGCCTCACTCATTTTGTGGCCAGCTGCAGATGTTTGAGCAGTCTGTCACTCGTCGCCTCGATCAGTTGGATGCTAGGATGGATTCCCTTGACCGCCGCCTTGATGAGCAGAGTTCTATGCTTGTGCAGATTCTCTCCCTACTCCAGATATAGCCGCCAGCTCCACTAGAGTCTTAGTTCTTTGGATAGTTTTTGGTTTATTCTATTGGACAGTTTTTTTGGTTTATTCTCTTGGACAGTTTTCGGTTTATTTTCTTGGATAGTCTTTATGCAGGTGTATATGACTGTTTTTTTTTTTTTTTTTTTGTCACTCTCGGCCAAAAAGGGGGAGTGGATATGTTTTGTTGTATATGAGATATGATTTGCAGGAGTCTATCATATGTTTTGATGTATATGGGATACTCACATGATCTATTTTGATACTCATGATATATTTTTGCAAGCAGTTCTTTTGGACATATTATTGTTACATTACATCAATAGGTGTTAGATATTGATAGGTTATTGGGCTTCTGTTTGTTTTGTTGTCTTGATGGTTTCTTGGTTTGAATAACTATTTTTCTCTATGTTTATTTTGTGCAGAATGTGTGTCCATCAAGATTGGTTTGCGAGTTGTTTCTTTTTCTGGTTTTTAGTTGGTTTGTTTAGCATGTTCGTTTGGTTAGGAAATTATGTTAGAAAGTTTTGTCCGGGTATTGACAAAGGGGGAGATTGTTAGGTCCCTTAGTCTTGTCAATCCCGCAAACAACTTGTGTAATTGAGTTGTAAAATTTCCTTACTATTTTGTCTTCCTCGCTCGAGCGAAGGACTGCGTTTGGCTTAAAACCTGAAAGAGATAATTGTGCGCTCGAGCGAAGACTGCGTCTGCATAAAAACCTGAAAGGGTTTATTTCTCGCTCAAGCGAAGGTTTCGTGGCTCGAGCGAAGACACTTATGTAAATCACGCAAGTTAAGGTTCTCGCTCGAGCGAGAGAAGCTTCGCTCGAGCGAGCTTCAAAATCCAGGATTTCTATAAGTAGTGGTTTTACTTCACAACTAGGATTACTTTTCCAGATCTACTTTAAGGTTTTCTAAGGTTTCTTCTAGAGAGTTTTTGTGAGTTTTCCTTGATAAAATTGAATGAGCATTGAACCCATGAATTGAGAAGCACATATCAAGGAGGTTGATTGAATACATACAAGAGTGTTATTCTTCGGTGGATTCCGAAGATTCAAATGTAGAGTTTCAAAGGCGTTTGATTTTGTACGTAGTCGTTGATTCGACAAGTGAAGTTGTGGATTCAACTTCAGATTAATTAGTTCCGAGACGAAGGCTTGGTGAAAGAGTTACAGAAGGAGTGAAGACAAATTGACTGAGTTGGGTAATTTGTGTTTTATCTTTGTAATCTTTCTTTTTTTAGTAATGGATTGATTAGTGACGTTTCGCTTGTGGTTTTTGATTACAATTGAAGGTTCTTCAATTGTGGTCTTTTCCATGTAAAAATCGTTTGTGTCGATTTATTGTTTATTCAGAAAAACAGCAATCTAAATTACTGTCGTAAGTGCTTGATGATTTAGATTACGTGTTTTGAATAATTGAGATTTAGAATATTTTAATCTTGATCTAATCACAAATCACTTAAAATTTTCTCTTCAGATATACGTTATGTGCTGTTTAGTTATGATGCATTGTTTTTTTTTTTTTTTTTTTTTTTTTTTTTTTTTTTTTGCGCAAGGAAATTCTATATACCATATGCACATTTGGTTACAACCTTTGTAGTATTTGGTTATGACATGTTATGGTGCTAGTTATGACTCATTATGATATTAATTATGATATACAAACTCATTGGTTATAACTTAAGTAGTATTTGATTATAACCTCTCTTTTTTTTTATTTTTTTTTTAATTCTCTTAGTTTTGAATTATGACATTTATGATAATCAAACCTAATAATCATCATAATTTGTAGTATACACTATTTTAAGAGTGTATCATATCATTATCTTTTTTGAAAAATTTGATACTTTTTCTACACCTATTAATATAATAAATTCTATATAAATTTTATTAATATTTATTGGAGGTAGATATACTGCAAAATAAATAAATAAATACATCATTATTTATATTAAATAAATAAGCACATTAGATAGATAGGTCTGGTGGGGCAGCCTGACTTTTGTCTGTATGTTAAATAGTAAGGTGCTGGGTCCAACGGTCTCACGTGGATAAATTTCAAGACAGACCTTATAAACAATAACAAATTAATATAGAAGAGAGCCATGGGCAGTTGTGGAAGTAAGAGGCTAAAATGCAAGCCAGCATCAGTAAATTACACAAAACAAAAGGACAAAATCGAGAAAAGAAAAAGCAAGCGTAAGCACTGCGCTTATTATAGATAGATATATTTTATCTAAGGAACTTTTCATGTAGTATTCCATCGACATGAAGAAGTCACCTCACAATTGAAGCTACCTCGTCAAACCAAATAACATGCTTATTTCTTAATATGGTTGCATTTGGAAAGTTGATTACTTTAACAGGTTATTTTAATTTTTGATTATTTTAGTAAGTTAAAATATGTGTTTGAGAAGATAATTAATTTCTTTTTTATAATTGGATATGATGTGAAAGAAAAATCGAAATGATTATGATTTTGATGTGACATTTTATTTTATTAATTATTTTAACTTATTTTTTCTTTTTATAAATTTTAACCCAAAAAATAAAAGAAAACCTTGGCCAAAGAAGGCCTATATGTTGTACTATGAAATGGGAAATCCTGTTTCTATGATTTGTTTATATATATATATATATGATAGTACGAGCATGAAAAATATCTGGCATGTGTACTCTTTGTGATCAAGTTTAAATCTCCTCCAATGCTAAGATGGGCTTCTTGGTGCCAACCTAGTTGGGACCATTTAGCTCATTGTGATGCTCTTGCATTTCTCTTTTCTTTATTGGTGTAATTTGTTTCGTACTTTGTAGTTGATCCTTACATCAATAAAGCCTTTTTTTACCGATCAAAAAAAAAAAAAAATTTAGTCTGCAAAACATCAACCACAAAATATGTAATCATGTTACAAATTGACGTAACAAAATGTTCAAAATTTTATGATTGATTAAAAAATTTGTGATTTAGTTATGACATTTTTTATCATACTAATTTGTGACGAGATTATGTATTTTGTAATTGATATTACGAAATTTTAACATAGAATTACACATTTTGTGATAACGCTGACACCACAAACACATGGCGAAATATTGACAATTTCGTAAAGAAATGGCAGCATTTACTATTTCAACATGCTGTTGTCTGTTTATTATAAAGAATGAATAATGAAGTATGTAGACTCATTCTGGTGCATAGCTATTAGGTTGGCTTTAAAGTCTCTATCTCCAAGAACATCCATAAAAGCAGCTCTTAGTGGTTACTTGTTTCCCATCTCATCAAATCTTTCAAACTCTCAAAAGAAGAAGATTGCTTCATTTTCAACAAGAAGATTTTTAGTGTGCAAAATGGCATCACAATTTGTTTTGTTATTAGGATTATTGGCAATAACTTGTCCGGTTGCTTTTGCATTTGATAATAGTCCTCTTCAAGATTTCTGTGTCGCAGACAATAGTAGTTCAGGTTCTATACTCTTCATATGCACTTTCCAGCTTATTTGGTTCTATTTCATTTATATTTATATTTTGTTTTTTATTTTTATTTTTTGAAAAATTTAGAAAATTATTTGACGAACTGTTTTTGAATTATTTATTTATTTATTTTTGAAAATAATTCACTGTTTAGAAAACACCAAAGTTTATTTTTAATTTTTGAAAACAACTTTTGCATATAAATGAAAATGAGAGCATTTCAAACCTTTTATTGTTTTATTTCTAAAAACATGAAAAAGAAGATTTTATTTGTAAAAAAAAAAAAGACTAAACCAATTTACTTGTATAAACATTGTATAATAATTTACTCTTTGAGTTTTATGGGCCATAAATCTTTCATTTTTTGTTGCAGCAGTGCTAGTGAATGGTTTGGTGTGCAAGGATCCGAAGCTTGTACAAGCCAACGATTTCTTATTTAGAGGGCTACATTTACCAGGCAATACATCGAATGCAGTTGGATCGAAGGTGAATTTAGTAAATGTTGGACAATTTCCAGGGCTTAACACTTTTGGCATTTCCATGGCCCGCGTTGACTATGCACCATTGGGTATCAACCCTCCCCACATACATCCTAGGGCCACTGAAATTTGGACTGTTATTGAAGGGAGCCTACAAGTAGGGTTTGTCACCTCTAACCCAGAAAATCGTTTCATCACAAAGCTACTTCAGAAGGGTGATGTGTTTGTATTCCCGATGGGTCTTATCCATTTCCAGCGTAATGTTGGACATGGTAATGCAGTAGCCATTTCAGCACTTAGTAGCCAAAATCCAGGTATTATTACCATTGCAAATGCTGTCTTTGGGTCAAAACCTACAGTCTCCAGTGATCTTCTCTCAAAGGCCTTCCAAGTGGATAAGAATATAATCGTTCGCATGCAGTCTCAGTTCTAAACATTCATCCCAAAGCAATAAATCAAGAAGAAGAATGTCTAGGCCAATTGTTTCAAGATTTTAGAATTTTTATGTTTTACTTTATTGTTCAGCAAGTTGATTTGTTATCCTTTCATTGATTTTCCAAATATAAATAAAAGAATGTAATAAGTTTGTAAACTTCATCACTTTTACAGCTTAGAATATTCTAGGTTTGATAAATATTTCATTGTTTTTAGTGTATATCAAGATTTGATGTATCTGGTTTTTATTTTTATCATTATTGTTATTTTCCTTGAGAAGCCCATTGCCATCAAAATATTCATGTATGTTATCATTCAAGGTCGTTGATAAAATACTTCTATATAGTAACATCGTAGCTTGATATGACATAAAATGAGAAAGTGATGTGTCCATATGTGTTAGAAATTTTGTTTGATGGGTCAAGGTCAGTGTAACAATAGAAAATGATAATTTCTGACAAGTTATTAAAAAAATATATAGATTGATATCAATGATTTCTTAATATTTATCTCAATTGTTTCAGACAATTTTTGTGTTCCATAATTAGGAACTGTGATTTTAAGGAATTTTATTAGCTGATAAAAAATCTACGTCTATGTTTTTTCTTTTTCCTTTTTTATAATAATAATAAAAAAAAAAACAACAAATGACATTTGCATATTAAAAAATTTAGAAATCCGTTAGATATGGATTTGTGATTATGTATCAATTTAAAATAATAAAACAATCTCAATCAAACAATCAAGACAAATCGACACAACGATTTTAACGTGGAAAAATCACAATTGGAGCACCTCCAATTATGATAAAAAAAACCATGGGCAACAGCCACAAAACAATCCACTAAGAAGATATAAAGGAATTAATGACATTTGCATATTGAAAAATCTAGAAATCCATTAGATATGGATTTGTGATTATATATCAATTTAAAACAATAAAACAATCTCAATCAAACAATCAAGACAAATCGACACAACGATTTTAACGTGGAAAAATCACAATTGAAGCACCTCCAATTATGATAAAAAAAATCATGGGCAACAGCCACAAAACAATCCACTAAGAAGATATAAAGGAATTACACAGGTATACTCTCAATTACCTAGCGAATGCACGCCCGAATTGAATCAACCCCTATGTGCCTCTTCCAACCCTGTCTTCACCTCGAAATTGTCTTGACAATGAGCCACTCCAGAATCCACCAAAGCTTCAGGCTCAAATTTTTCAGAATCTACCGAAGAACAACTCTCTCTCTTGTGTAGAATGAGCAAACAAACCTTTGATGTATTCTTCTTAACCCATGAGTTGAATACTCAATTAAACATCAAAGAAAACTAGCAAAATATCCCTAAATATAAACCTTAATATCCAAAAAGAAGATCTGAAGCAGTAATCCTAAAATCTGATAGAAACACGTACTTTATAGAAATCTGGGATTGCGAAGCTCACTCGAGCGAAGACTCTCTCGCTCGAGCGAGGAACCAAAAACGCGTGTTTTCTATAAGTGGCTTCGCTCGATTCTTTTGACAAATGTTCATTTGAATGGAAATAGGAGTTATTGTTTCATATTAGTGCTACTTTGCAATTTTATTACAAGTAATAATTGAAAAAAAAATAATTAAAAAAATAAAGATGTAATGGCATTTTTCAGAACCTCACTATATAGGTTTTTAAAAATTAAGAAAGCTATAATGATGTTTTTGAAATGTCGCTAAAAGTTGTCAGGACATCACTTTGCAGTTGAGTATAACATTTAGAGGCGTTTTAAAAAACACTGCCTATAACAAATTAACGACGTTTCTAAAGCGTCGCTAAAAATTGTCATGACGTCACTTTGCCTTATGTACCACATTTAGCGGCGTTTTTTAAAACGCCGCCTATAACAAATTAACGACGTTTTTAAAGCGCCACAATGCTATAGCGACGGCCGCGTCCTCGGCGTTTGGTGCAAAGCGTCACAAAAAGAATTTGTGGCGTTTTTGGCACTTATCGCGGCGTTTTTTAAACGCCGCTAAAAGCTAAATTTCCTGCAGTGTATGCTTGCCAATTTTTTTTTTTTTTTGGAATACTTTATAGGTAGAAATGATTTTTTATTGAATCGAATTTCTAGCCTAGTGCCATAGAATTGAACCGGAATTAACTATTTTTGTGGTTTGGTTTTGGTTCGGTTTCAAAGGTTATGCACTTGGGTTTGATTCCTAAATTTCTTAATTCTTATTAAAATCAAACTAAAACACTCCGTGAACACCACTACTTGGTGTCTTGGTTGGTGCTAGGATTTGGGTGTGTTTAATATGCAAGTGGTTTGGAGGCAATGGAGGGGTAGTTTGAATTTTGAAAATAATTATAGATGACACTGGCAACTTTTGTTATGTATAGTAATGGATCGCTCGCAATTGGGAAATCTTGATAATACTTTTAAAAGCAAGAGAGTTTAGTGTAATTATTAAAATTATATGAGAGGTCCTTGCAATTATGCAAAATTTCAGGAGAGGTCAGTGTTATTTACCTTTTTTTTTTTTTGGTGTGTGTGTGCGCGTGTATTTTAAGTAATTGGTGAATTGGGGCATAGTTATGTGTAAGGGAGTGGGTTCAAATGAACCCACTAAATGTTCAATAAAATATTATGATTGTGTAGTGTTATGTAAAATTTTTATGAGGTTTTCATAAATTGACACCACTAAATTATTAAAAATATATAATAATGTTGTATCTATCATAATTTTATTCTGTGCTTTGTTTGTCATCTAATGTGACATAACTACTAATTATTTAATATTAATAAAATTGGGACTTTTACTCCCTCTCCATATATGCTTTGTATCTATAATTTGATAATGGGAACTGTCACATATATGGAGAGGGAGTAAAAGTCCCAATTTTATTAAAAACCCTAGTTTTGATTTTGATGAAAAATGATATTTGGATGGAATTGACTTTCCAATCATGAAATTTATTAGATATCAGACATAAATAAGTGGATAACTAGATTTTTTTAGTACATTATTAATGTATGTTGAATTGGGATTTGTGGATTTGGAAATTGTGAATCCATGTATTGTATATTTGACTATTCATCTCATGTATTTATGAATGCTTGGTTACTTAGAAGGTGGTAAAAATGGAGAGGTAAATAGTGTATGAATCTGGGTAGAGAGTCGGTTTTTGAGAACAATGTGTTGTGTCGGTACTTGCGTAGGTAGTTTAGGTGCCTGAATGCCCTGTCTTGAGCTTATCGTCAGATGAGTGTGGGAAAATATTTTTGGGTGTCCACTAATCTTGCCGTATAATAGTCGGCAAAAGTAGAAAAATTGATGATTTTGGGTGCCAACCACCCGCCGTATTTTTTGTTATAAATCTATGTATATGTAGTATAGGGTTCCTACGAGGGGTTCATGGCTTATTTATCACTCCAGTGTTGAGAAATGTTTTCAAGGGAATAATGAAGCACTTGTTTTCTTGCCCTTTTATTTTTGAACATAAACTTTAAATTGCGTTTGGGTTATGATAATACCATGTGGATGTTCAAATAATTAGATACTCTATTAAATGTATCTCTATTGACATATAGCTCATCCTTATTGTAACATGCCCGGGGGTTACCCGCACGCGTTAACAGTTCGAACCGTCGGTCTCTTTGATCTAACCTCACGAGTGCAATGTGAAATTTAGATGAGAGTTCACATTTGGAAACCTTTAGAAATCCATTTCATTGTAAAACTTTTTTCCAGAAATGGACTGCGTCATCAGATCTCAGAGTCGTCCCCTAATATTTATTTTGGGAGAATTAGGAAACCCGTGACTCGTACCAAGGCACTGTTCGTCGTAACTAAGAATGCTTGGCTCAGAACCTTAGGTATGAAGGGCGAAGCTCATTAATTAAACATTCCCGCTCACCCGATCAAAAGATCGGCATTTACTAAACCATGATATGATTTTTATTAACTTTATATGTTCATGTTCTGGTTATTTATAAAATCATAAAATTTATTATGTGAAGCAAACAAATATAGATTGTGTCATCCATTTTGGAAAAAATTGATTTCATTGTTTTGAAAGTGTTTTGAATAGTGCAACCATGAAAATTAATTTTATTTCAAATTAAGTAACACAACCTTCACCCACTGACATTCATAGAGTTATATCAAATAAGCACATAGTCATATGGTAGAATACTAAATATAGTAAGAAAATCATGTACAGACGGGATGCTAAAACACAAAACTTACATATTTACCGACGTCTTGCAAATAGGTACAAAAACAAAATTATTAAACATTCATAATCTTATATATAAGATCCTAATGCAATTCACTCATGAAATGCAATTACAGATCCGACTTTTAGTATATTACATGTGAATTATCTCAAAACATGAAGTAGCACACAAAATACCATAATAATCAATTAAACTCACAGATGCAAATTTAATCGGATCTTAAGGCATAAAGCATGGATGCAAAGTATGGATATGATGAGAAGCATGATATATTACATATTTATAGATAGGGAAAGCGATTGAAAGAACGAGATAGAAAGAAGCGATGATGGGGAATTATACATTGCTTTGAAATATTACCAATCTGAATAGAGGGGGAGAAGAAAAATATTACAAAAAAAATTAAATCCTCACAAACACTTTCTAATTAACATAAACACAGTAAAACCAAAAGCTGCAGGGGGCCTCGAAAACCGTCAAAAACTGTTCTGCTCATCACCGGAGGCTGTTGGGTTCTATCCTGGAAAATACTTGTTGGCCGGCCGGCCAATAAATTTGCCGATCTACCCATAAAGTCAGGACAAACCCTGTTTTCCTTCAAACACCAAACAACCGGAACATATGCAAGTGGCTTAACTAATCACTTCTAGTTAGCTTACAACAGGTCTATAATATGAAATTGAAGCAAGAAAAACAATGGAAAAATAAAATGCAAGAAAGTAAAAGAAAATGGAAAGTGTGGAAATTTACCTTCTAATAAAGGATTTGATTTTCAAACTTCCTTTTAATCACCCTCAAGGTTATGGAAGTGTGTTCTCAATTCTCAAATTGAAAGCTCGAAATTCTAGGTAGAATGGTGTTTTTGGTTGGTTTAACAATGTGTGTGGGGGAAGAGTCATACAACTCTGTTTTTTCTATCAAATTGATAACACTCACTCTTTTTTGATCCAAGCTACTTAATATGGCTCTAACATAATTTATGGAATGGTTTTAGTGTATGAAAAGATGAAATATTAGTGTGTTCTTGAAGTTTTCCTCAAAACTCAAGCTTTTTCTCTCTTTTTTTCCTCTTAATTCAATTCTTTTTTTTCTTCTTATTCTTATCCTCTCTATTTCTATAAGCAATTAGAAAGGATTGCTAAGACAAGGAGGAGGGAAACAAGATGGGAGACGAGGGTGATGGGGTGATATGGATGGCTTGAAATGGATGCCCTCTTTTCGAAAGAGGACAATCCTCCTTTTAACAATGAAGGCTAATGAAGGATCATGCAGGACTTCTAGATGAATGTCGTGCATGAATAAATCAAGAAAATATATGAAATGGCATGACCTACACGCTTTCATCAAGAATTCTACCGAAACTGTCCTGCTTCTGGGCAAATTAGATAGACGACCAATTTATTGGCTGGCCGCCCAAAACCTTGGCTTGCCCGACCAAAAGATGATCTACCCGGCCAAAACATTGGCTGGCGGGCCACTTTCTTGGTCGACCGGCCAGCTAATAAATTGGCTGGCTGGCTAAAACAATGCCCAAGACTGACTGTTTTGCATGAAACAGGATTTTTCACTAGAATTCTTGTCATTTCCTCTTATTTTCACATTGTTCTTTGCTCAATTTCCTAAGAGAATGTTTCATTTTGAAGTTTAAAAGTGAGCGTCGAAACACTACAAAAATATTTGGAACATAGAGCGGAAAGAACGTTTTGAACGTGATTTGAACACTTCGACCAAAAGAAGCTTATTGTTTGGAAATGAAGCACAAATTTCATCTTTTTTACTGAGAATTTTGTGAGAAACAAATTCTTATTTTCATTGTAGGGTAATCAAAAGGAAGCGCCTAAGTCTTAGCGCTAGTCAAAATGGGGTGTCTACAGTTGCCCCTCTTTGACAGAACTTGAAATCATTTTCTTGACGTGAGTGAATGTCAAAGCCCAAAGATGACCCATTTGACAAGGCCATAGGACTTGGGCAAACAGACAAGATGCAATGTAGTTGGTTGAACTCGAGGGTTGCCTACGTATCCCTTTGCAAGGAATCAAACCAGCGTAGTTCAGGAACAGAAATGCAAATGGCATGCAATTGAAATACAATTTGATAGATGGACTTACGTGCTTCATGAGTCCTTTTTTGTTTTGAAAAATTTACGGTCTATAATGCAGTGCAATAGGTAATATGAAGCATAACAATGGATACAATCCAAATACATTCACATAAGAGAACGAGATGTAGCCAATGAATAGTTTTAACCTACAACCCAAAATAGGGGAGGTATTAACTGATGGATAGTCTCAACTAACAACCTAAGAAAAGGGAATGATTAATTGAAGGTGGTTTGGACTGCCAACCCGAGAAAGTGATAGTTTCATCTTCCCGAAAAAGGGCCAGTACAAACGAATGGTTTTAACCTACAACCCAAAAGAGGGGACCAACATTAACTGATGAAAAAGGTTGTAATCAAATGCTAATATGCAAAGATTGTAGCAAAGTGATGTAACAGTGGTAGTTGTAACCGTGAAAATGATATGCCAATGCAATTGAAAATTGAATTTTTTCTTTTCTTTTTCTTTTGATGACTTATGTATGAATGCAACACAATATGATAGGTAGTGAGGCAAGCCTCATGCAAATGAAGCAAAATAAAGGGATATAATCCAAACACACTTACACGGGAGGTGAGAAGAGGGTTTTAATCAAACAACGAGACCTAGACCATACCTTAATACGAAATAGGGGATTGTTTTCAACCAGGTAAAAGAGATATAGGTCTTAACCAACAAGAGAGACATAGACCATACCGCAATACGAAATAGGGGATGGTTTTCAACCGGGTAAAAGGGAAATGGGTCTTAACCAACAAACGAGATCTAGATCGTACCTCAATATGAAATAAGGGATGGTTTTCAACCAGGCAAAGAAGAAAGCGGTTTTAACCAACAAGTGAGACCTAGACCGTACCTTAATATGAAATAGGAGATGGTTTTCAGCCAAGTAAAGGATGAAAAGTTGTAACCAAAAAGTTTGAAGCGATATGAACATATTGCAACCATGTGTAACAAATGTAATAGAAAGTTCAAGTGTGATGGTGAATGCAGAAACACAAAGGGGCAATGTAAGACATACAATATGCAACGATGGATGAATGCACAACAGATAAAATGAGGGGTTTTTTTTTTTTTTTCAATTTTTTTTTTTCAAAATTCTCTTCTTGATTTTTTTCCTTAAAATTTTATATACATATACGGATACAAAATACAAAATATGTATTACATGCATATACATATATACAAAATATATACATAAGGATACATACATATATACAGGTATATACACACACAAGCATAATATATACATATATGTATACGGATATACGGATACGTACAAACATATATATACAAAATATATACAGACCCCTATCTCTCCCCTGCTTCTGTCTCTCCCTCTTTGCCCTGTTCGTCTTCTTCGAGCATTATATTCGGCGAGCGATTTTAATAATCACAGCACGCCTGACCGACAACAGCTGGACAACCCCCATTTGTCAAAGATTGCCTCGACAATCTATTCTTCTTTGGCTTTTTCTTAAACGAGATTCGCAAGAGATAGAGTAGAGAGCTGCAAAATGCCCTCTGCTATTATTCTATCAATTTTTCTTCGAAGATAGTACACTCCCCTGTCATGGTTTCTTCTCGTCGTCCCCTCACTCTCTTTCCTAACCATATCACTTCCCCGATTAACAATGCTGAAGCCAGCTCCTCTAAGACTCAATAGAGTGCCCTTGCCCCTGCTCCTGTTCTCAATTATCCTGCGCTATCAGTCGAGCAAACAATGGCAGCGTAGTTCGATGTTGATGCCAACCATTTCACCTTGAAGTCATGTGCGGAGACAGTGATTCTGGTCTCCAATTTGTCCCACCGGCTGCAGAATAGGACACGTGAGGTATACCGATTAAACGCCCAACTCTCTCTGCTCCAGAGTATGTACAAGGACGCTCAAGCAGAGATTAGCACATTGAAGAAGCAAAACAAGGAACTGAAACGGTAGGCGACCTTTACAGCCCGATTCGGAGGTTCTTCATACTCTGCATTTGATGGTCGACAGGGAGTAATTTTTTTTTAGAGCTCTACCAACGCCGAGGTAGAGTCTTCAAAGGCTTCTCGAGAGTGAAAACGTGGTGAGGCAACTGACGATCGAGTTGAGGGACAAAGATGTCTGCAAATGAAGTCAATTTGTAATCTTTTCCACCGGGCTGCTGCCGAAAAATCGAGAAAATGGTCCCTCTGTTTTTTGTATTTTTCAAATTTTTGCTTTCTTGTTCTTCTTTTCCTTTATCTTCTCTGTTTTTGCTTAGGAAGGAGCTCCAATGCTTCAGAATTCCCATCTTTTTCTCTTTAGTTGCTCCAAAATTTGATTTTTTTGTTTTTGTTTTGTTTTGTAATGTTGATCGGGCTTCACCCTGAAATTTAATAAAATGGGTTTCTTTTTTGCACATCATGGCGTGAATGGATTTGCACTTTGAGCAATGAAAAACATTTTTTCCTTTTGAACTTGAATTTGAGAGTGATTGAATTTTAATGAATTTTGAATTGGACATTGAGCCTTCAACTGACCAAGAAATCAAAGAATGACTTAATGAAAGAAAAACAAAGCGAAAACAATCCAAACACACTTATTTACACTTACTAGGATAAAAGGCATTCAAAAAAAGACTCTAAAAGAAAAACATTGAGCCTACACAATTTCTGAATTTTTCATTTTGGACTCATATCGAAATTGTCCGGCCGGCTGATTTGTTTCTCTAACTACTTAAAAAATTGATGGGCCAGCTGATTCATGAACCGACCGGCTGAACAAACTGATGAATTGGCTGGAAAATTAGCCGGCTGGCTAAACAAGTGGATGGAAATAAAAGACAACTCAAGAAAGGAAAAACAATACAAACATACCTATTGACACTTGCTAGATTAGAAAGGACACAAAACTTCAATGAAAGCATAATTAAAAACAACGCAGGAGTGACGATCACAGGAGCGGTTTTGAATATCATGGGTGGGGTTTAGAATATTGTGAACGCGATACATTGCTGAAGACAACCATTAGGCACTTTCCGGCAAGTGAGTTGACATTGGAGACTTTCGAGAATATGGGGAAAAGACAGAGAAACCTGACTCGACTGTGCCCCCAGTTCAACGCTTTGACTATTTTTTTTTTTTGTTGGTTTTTTTGCTAAAAGGATTTTGACCAACATGAGAGTTAGATTAACATGTTTGTTCCACTCTTTGTTTTGAAATCATGTAAGTCAAGTTGTGAGCACTGAAAATTTTCCTTTTTTAAGTCCAAGAAATTGTCTAGTTTTTGCAAATGGAATAATTTTCAAGAAGATCAGTCAACTTCATTAAAAGTCCTCAAAATCTATTTTCACAAATTGCCACTACTTGACCAACATAGAATTAACCCTTGAGATGCACAACCTCAAATTAGATAATCCGAGTAGGATCTGTCTTGCAACTGAATCAGAATAGGACAACCGAATTGAATAAAGATGAGCCAATTGAACATTGATAGGATAGCCGAGTTGAATAAGGATAAGCCAATTAAATATGGATGAGACAAGCAATTTGAAAATGGTTAGGGCTAAACTTCAGGATGAAGCTGCCTATGTATCCCAAAGATAGGAATCAGACCTTACGTAGTTCACGGGTAAGGCTCTCTCAGGTATGAGCACTCTCATTTTGTGCTCTAACTTTTGCCAAAGTCGCCCTTTCGGGTTTTCGACCTTATGAGCTTTTCATTTTTTGTTTTGATTTTTTTTTTCATTTTTCATATTTTTCAAATTTTATTTTCTATTTTTTTTTTGTTTTTTTGTTTTTCTACTCTAACTTTTACCTGGGTCGCCTATCCAAGTTTTTGGCCTAGCGAGCCTCTCAAGGGTAGTACCTTTGTAGCTTGTCCATGTTGATTGGTTGTGAGATCTCTAGGCCATCTAAATCCATAGGAATGACTGTTCCTCCAGACCAGATATGCTTGATGATGTAGGGGCCCTAGTGTTGTGAATAAGAACCTGATTGTCTTTTAGCAATAAATTGCCTTCTCTTAAATTTCTAGATTTGACTCTCTTTCCAGTCTCCATTAGCTTGAGAAACAATCCAGTTTTGAATCTTCGATCACATTTGACCTTTTTGCTCTTAGTTCAAGAGTTGCTTCCAATCCGGCTTTGCAAGCCTTCTTCGATCATATCCGATCATTTTGCCCCTAGTTTAAGGGCTGCTTCTAATCTAGCTATGCAAGCCACATATTTTGGTTGATTATTGAACATTTTGAATCAAGGTTTGAAAGCCAAGGGAGTTGGGTCTTAGGTTGAGAGTGATCCTATGTTGTACAATCTCAGGATCAATTGTGGGCATATCTTCATAGGACCATACAAAACATTTCTTGAAATCATTTGATAAAGCGACTAATCACTCGTGCGCTTCTGAAGACAATGTAGAACCAATCTGGACTAAGCCAGGATCCTTCTCAGTACCCACATTAACTGAAATGATCTCACCCACATTAAGTTTTGGAATTTTTTCTTGAAAATTTTGGTCAATGCAATTGTAACGCCATTCTCTTCCATACCCCAAATACACCACGACAAGCATAGAAAAATACCAAAATCATCTTTCTCATTGAACTACAATTTAAGAAGTTACAATTTCAAGTTTACATTTCCAAGCTACTTTGTACTCATCTCCAAGTTCAATAAACTAGATGACATTACAAAAGAAATGCCCAAAAGGCATACAAGACAACAAAAAAATAAATTTACAAGTCTAGATACAAAACTCTAAGCATTGGTAGCAACCGATCCTTGAGCTATCAATCCAAAACTGAGTGACCGCTTACTTCAAGTCATTATGGTGGTGGTACATCATCATGTCCTGAAAATTTTAATAGGGTTGAGCTATATGCCTAGTACGAATATATTTAACAAAGTATCTAATCATTTGAATAAGTCCATGGCACCATTATAACCAAAACTAAATTAGTAGTTAATACGAAAACAAAGCTAATTAGGTAATTAAATTCAAAATAATTCGGAAGTCACATTGCCATCTCACACCAAACCACTACTCATATTAGAAAAGAACCACACCATGAGTCCCTTGTAAGAGTCCAAAATTACATACACAAATCATTTTCGTTCAAAACCATCCCCACATTTATCGACGATTATATGGCAGGACGTGGGCACCCAAAAACATCCGTTTTTCCACTTTTACTGACTACAATATGGCAGGACCAGTGGACACCCAAAAACATTTTCCTACATTCGTCCGTTGATAAGCTTAGACAGGGCAATTGGGCACCTTGACTCCCCACGTAGAAACCAACACAATACAACAACATCAAGACTGACTCTTACCCGGACTCATGCACAATTTACCAAACTTTCTTTCAATCACAAGTATTCAACATTGTACAAAAAGAAATACAATCACAACATTCAAGATGAATCAATCCCCAAAGCCATAATTTCGTTATCACAACAATATCCACATCTTTCACCTTCTAGTGTTCACAATATTCCAACAGTTTAAGAAAATTCCAATCTGAATAACATTTTCTACTCAATTATAAATTTGGGCTTTGTTCAAATTTGGGGCTTTCTCCCTATCTTTATATAGATATAAATTCTCAACATCAGTGTTCCTTATTTGTGTAAAATTAGATGAAAATTGAGTAAGTGGTCCCTTTTTATTAAATACAAAGTTTAACCTATCTCAATCATTTATTCAAACCTTAAAGTCACATGATACCATATAAACTTTTCCAAAACAAAGAAATACTAGGTTAAAAGTAACCATACCTCAAGCTATGAGCACAAGAACCAAGCTTCTTGATAAGCTCTTCACCAAACAAAATTCCAATCGGTAGAAAGGATGTTCTTCACATGTACTTCACTCCTTTGCAAGTGATTTAAGCTAGATCTTGGAGGAATGAGAGGTATTTTGGCCAAGAAATCTAGGGATTTTTTAGGCTAGAGGTAAGAAGGAGGAAGAGAGAAAAGAAAAGTAAAAAGAATGATCTAGAATGTCCTTTTTAAACTGCTAAATTTGTGTAGACTGCTCGAGCGAACAACACAATAACGAAGGGATTGCTCAAGCAACAATTCCACCGCTCGAGTGAAAAATGAAAAGTCCTAGAAGTTTTGCAGAGTTATAATAAAATTACTGGGAGCTCACATTTTATGCTCGAGTGACAATTCATTCTCTCGAGCGGCCATGTTTGCAAACCTTTTAGATATTGGGAGCAGCAATAGCATTCATTTCCCCTTAGGATTCACTTCCAATCCGATAATAAGGTATGGCAACAACAACATACTTATCCATCCGTAACAACATCCAATTAAACAATATATCAATTTAAAACCAAAACCAATGGCAATGGAGAATTAGAAGATTATGATTCACCTCCAACTTATCATATACAAGGAAAGAGCAAAGAGGCAATTACATCACAAATTGAAAAATAAGTCCGGGTATTTTCTCAAACCTCCGCTTCACGTTCCCATGTCACTTCTTCAATACCATGATGATGCCACTAAACCTTGACCAATGGAATTGTTATACCCCTTAATACTTGCTCATGTGTATCAAGAATTTGGATCAGTCTTTCTTCAGAAGACACATCTTCATCCACTTCAATCTCTGTCCAATCTAACTCGTGGGAGGGATCTGGTTCGTACTTGCGAAGCATAGACACATGAAATACATTATAGACTTCGGAGAGTTGCGGTGGTAGAGTAAGATGATATGTAACTTCTCTAACCCGTTCAATAATGTCAAAGTGGCCAATGAATCGAGGAGATAACTTTCCACTCTTGCCAAATCTCATTAATCCCTTCCTCAGGGAGATCTTCAAGAACACGTGATCCCTAACTTCAAAAGACAAGGGTCTTCACTATGGCCAACATAGCTTTTCTGTCGCCTTTGAGCTATGATCAATCTTTGTTGAATAAGGGCTACCTTTTCAATTGTCTCACGAACTAACTCGGGCCTAAGGATAGGTGAGTCTCTAACTTCTGTCCAACACACTGGTAATCTACAGGGACATCCATAAAGAGCTTCGAAAGGTGCCGTTTTAATATTGGCCTAGTAGCTATTGTTACAAGCAAATTTAATTAAGGGTAGATGTTTCTCCCACAACCCTTTAAATCAAGCACACATGCCCTCAACATATCTTCTAAAATTGGAATGGTGCGTTCGGACTGCCTGTCAATCTATGGGTGATAAGCAGTACTAAAATTCAATTGAGTACCCAAAGCACTCTTAAGGTTCTGCCATAGTCTGGCTGTAAAGCGAGGGTCTCTATCGGACACTACATTCATTGGAAACCCATGGAGGAAAACAATCTCCAGGATGTAAAGTTCAGCTAGAAATTCTATAGAATCTTCTATGCTCATAGCGAGAAAGTAGGCTGATTTAGTGAGTCTATCGACTACCACCCATATTGTATCATTACTTCTTTGCATTCTAGGAAGGCCCATGAAAAAGTCCATGTTAACATGCTCTCATTTCCATTTTGTAACTGGAAGAGGTTGTAGCAATCCTGCCTACTTTTGGTGTTCTGCCTTGACTTCTTAATAGGTCAAGCACTTAGACACAAATAAGGCTACATCCTTTCTCATACATATCCACCAAAATTGTCAGCTGAGGTCATTATATATTTTGGTGCCTTCCGGATGCACAACAAAGCGTGAGTGATGGAAGTCCCGCAAAATTTCATCTCTTATTGATTTAGGCACAAACAACCGATCAAGGTAACAGATACTAGAATCTGGATTAATGTTCAGGCCCCTCTTTTCTTTCCCTTGGGAGATTCTCTCTCTAATTATATCCACTTTTGGATCACCCAATTATGCTTCAACGACTCTCGTAACTAGGGTGGGTTGTGCGACGGTGGTGAATAAGATAGTTGGTTTCGAAGATTTATGAAGTTGCAAGTCAAATTCACTGACATCCCTCATCATTTTCCATTCCCTTA
>NW_021027803.1:287430-337900 GCF_004153795.1 Camellia sinensis | reverse complement strand
CATCACTTTTGTGTGTGCTTATTTATATTGAAGTGTTTTATTGATACAGCACTAAAATGTGTATCAATCTGGAAGTATGAAGTGTTTGATTTGAGCTTGAGTCTCATTTGTTTGTTGATATTGGAAGGATGTGAATATGATATATGTAATTCATTGTTGTAAGTTGGCCAGGTTTTGAGCCATGTTGATTAAATTGGAAAGTAAAACGTATCTTTGGCAATAGTGTCGTGAGACTGTAAAATGAAGTAATTGATTATTTTGGTTGACCATCTGTTGAATGCTATTGCTTTATTCATTGCTTATATGTGGTTTAGTATATTTCTACTGGGCTGTGGCTCACCCTTTATGGGAACATCATTTTCAGGTTCTGGTGATAAACTACCTCCAAGGACTTAGCTTGGGAGGGTTTGGCTTCTGGATTTGAAGAAGACTATCTTTAGTTAATTGTCTTTATTTATTAGTACATGTAAACATTCAAGCCTGGGGCTTTTTCTTGTATTGAGTTAGAACTCATATTTTTGTATCCAAGTGTTGGCTTGGAAAGATGTAAGCCTGTAGGGCATTTTATTCGATGTTACATGTAATGCTTTATTTAGTAATACTCTGATGAATGGATTAATATATTGTCTTCTTTAAATAATGCAAGTCAATGATATATAATGGGCTTATTTTGAGGACGTGACAACTTGGTATCAGAGCGTACCCGGTTTGAATACTTTGGGTACGTGGGAAGTGATTAGTATCACAATGGGTTCGTCTCGTTTGATAGAGACTTAGTGAAATGTTATATGCTTATATGTTAACATGTTTATGTGATTATGTGGGTATGGAATGCAGTTTCTAGGATGTTAATTGGACCCTTGAGTTTCTAGTAGTCTTGTTGGAAAGGCACTTGATCAATGCTGCTTTCAACTGGAACTATAGTAATGCTTCGGGACTATTATCATCCAGGAATGAAATTCGTAGGTGCTTATGTGATTATGTGCTTACGTGGAATGAATTACTGTTGTCCAATGCATTAGGACGCTAGTGTTATAGCTTCGGCACATTTATTAATGTGCGAACGGCTTGTTTACCTTTATTAGGATGTCAGGACGAGGACGAGGACGTGGTAGGCGTGGTAGGCAGGATAGGCAGGAAGTGCCTATGCCGGAGGAGATTCCGGAGCAGTAGGAAGGAGTTGGCCAGGCTAATGTGGCCTAGCCAATAGGCCAGCAGGCTATGGGCGCTTTGGCTCGAGAGATAGCAGGGGCATTCAGGGAGTCAGTTGGCATTCTTAGGGCTGAAAATCAAGCCCAGGTTGTTGTTGCGGATGTAGGACCTTCTTTTCTGAAGAGGGAGTTTTTCCGGCCTAACCCGGATGAATTTGTGAGAATCAAGCTCGGGTTATTGTTGCGGATGCAGGACCTTCCTTTCTGAAGAGGGAGTTCTTTCGGTCTAATCCGGATGAATTTGTGGGTGATCCTAAAGAGCCACTTAAGGCAAATGAATGGCTCGAACAGACAACGAAGACGTTTGAGATGCTTGGCATCGAAGACGAAGGGTTGAAAGTGACCTTGGCATCTTTCCAGTTGAAGGGGGATGCAGGTCAGTGGTGGAAGTTTACTAAGGGCCGTATAGGAGGTACTTTGTGAATGCTTTCCAGGAGAGGTTCTTATCTCCAGCAGTTAGGGAGAAGCTGAGAGACCAGTTCTGCCAGCTTAAGCAGTCGAGTTCTTCAGTGGCCGAGTTTGAGGCTGCATTTACTAGCTTGTCCAGGTTTGTACCTGAGTTGGTGGCGTCTGAGGAACGCCGTTGTATCGAGTTTGAGAAGAAGTTGAGGCGTGGCCTCTAGTTGAGAGTTGGGGGAACTATGATTCGGGAGTATGGGCGTATGGTTGATGTTGCAGCCCATATGGAGATCATGATGCAAGAGGAGGAGGAAGGGCAGAAAGGCTCCAAGAGGAGTCAGGATGGCCAGCCTCAGCTGTCTCAGGGTGGAGTTACTAGATCGACCTTTCCAGTGCCGAGTGCAGGCTCGGGGAGAGGTAGTCAGGGAGGCCTGACTTGTTTTGCGTGTGGCCAGTTGGGTCACAAGTCTTCAGTTTGCCCGCAGAAGGGAGGGGGTCAGCGAGCTGCTTCTTCATCAGGCAGGCCTCAGGGCCAGAGTCAGGGCAGAGGCCAGCCTTTGTCTTGTTATCAGTGTGGTCAGCCTGGGCAGCTGAAGAGGTATTGCCCGCAGTTGAGTGCTACTTCGGGAGCGTCTGGTTCTAGGCAGACGCAGGGTTTTCAGCCAGCTCAGTCTGTGTAGGCCTCGAGGGCCAATCCGGGAGCTTCGTCATCCCAGTCTGTGCAGCAGTCTTTTGCTCCGAGGAGTGAGCAGGTAGATCAGGGCCCTACAAGGCGCGTGTATGCTGTTACCGCGCAGGATTTAGTACCGGTTCCATCAGTGGTGAGAGGTACTTTTCTGTTTTGCAACTCGGTTGCTAGTGTGTTGATTGACACGGGTGTATCTCATTCTTTTGTATCTGCTGCATTTGCATCTGTTCTGGAATTGGAGTTAGCACAGTTAGCATCTCCTATTTGTTTGGTATCGCCTATTGGTGGTGAGTTAATCCTGAAACAGGGTGTTAGAGGTTATGATATAGAGGTCGCCAACCATAGGCTTCCTTTTCCGTTTGTTGTCATGCCCATGAAGGGCTTTGATGTTATTTTGGGTATGGACTGGCTATCGTCATACCGGGCTGTTATCGATTGCTACCGCCAGAGGGTCATGTTATGTACCTTGAGCGGGGAGCGGTTCCATTTCTTGGGAGACCGGGTTGGTTGTGTTTTGCCGCCTGGGTATGATTCGCGTGGGCGAAGTGAGCTTAGTGGTCTACTTGCTAGCTTTGAGAGTGGTGAGTGTGATGAGACCCAGATTGTATTGCCGAGAGTGGTTTGTGAGTATTCGGATGTCTTTCCCGAAGACCTTGTTAGTTTGCCACCTCACCGAGAGATAGAGTTCTCTATTGACCTAGTGCCCGGCATGGCGCCAATTTCTATGGCACCTTACCGTTTTGCCCCAGCCGAGTTAGTTGAGTTGAATATTCAGCTCCAGGAGTTGCTAGATAAGGGCTATATCTGTCCTAGTGTTTCGCCGTGGGGAGCACCAGCCCTCTTTGTTAAAAAAAAAGGTGGTGATTTGAGACTTTGTATCGATTACCGGAAATTGAATCGGGCTACGGTTAAGAATAAGTACCCTATGCCTCGTATAGATGATCCGTTTGATCAGTTGAAGGGTTCCCGTTGTTTCTCGAAGATAGATTTGAGATCGGGTTATCATCAGTTGAGAGTCAGGGAGGAGGATATTCCGAAGACGGCATTCCGTACGCGGTATGGCCACTATGAATTTTTAGTGATGCCATTTGGGCTCACCAATGCACCGGCAGTGTTTATGGATTTGATGAACCGGATATTTCGGGAATTTCTAGATCGTTTTGTAGTCGTCTTCGTGGACGACATTCTGATCTATTCACCTTCGGAGGAGAAGCACAAGGAACACTTGAGAGTGGTGCTTGAGTTACTTAGAGCCCATAAGCTTTATGCTAAGTTTGGGAAGTGTAAGTTCTGGCTAGAAGAGGTGAAGTTCTTAGGCCATGTAGTTTCTGGGGAAGGGGTGTCTGTTGATACGTCCCAGACTGAGGCAGTGCAGGATTAGGCACAGCCTAAGAGTGTGTTTGAGATCGGGAAGGAGTGTCTGTTGATACATCCAAGATTGAGGCAGTGCAAGATTGGGCACAGCCTAAGAGTGTTTGAGATCCGCAGTTTTCTGGGGTATTAGCTGGGTATTATCGCCGGTTTGTGAAGGATTTCTCCAGGTTAGCTTCGCCTTTGACTAGATTGACTCGGAAGGAAGTCAAATTTGTTTGGAGTGAGACTTGTGAAAGTCGTTCCAGGAGTTGAAAGTTAGACTGACCACCGCTCCAGTCTTGATTATTCCGAAGAGAGGATTGGGCTATGCAGTCTATTGTGACGCCTCACGAGAGGGTCTGGGTTGTGTGTTGATGCAAGAGGGGAAAGTGGTTGCCTATGGCTCACGTCAGTTGAAAATTCACGCGAAGAATTACCCTACGCATGATTTAGAGTTAGCAGCTATGATATTTGCCTTGAAAATTTGGAGGCATTATCTTTACGGTGAGAGGTTCGACGTATTCTCGGATCATAAGAGTCTGAAATATCTGTTCACACAAAAAGACTTGAATTTGAGGCAAAGGAGGTGGATGGAGTTTATTGTGGATTATGACTTTGAATTGCATTATCATCCGGGAAAGGCCAATCTGGTGGCTGACGCCCTTAGCTGGAAACCTGTTGGTGACATAGCTAGTATAGCCATTCGGGAGTGGAAGATGTTGGGTGCACTTGGGGAGTTTGATTTGCTTCTGGGCGAATCCGTTGAGGCTGCGCTTGTTTTCTGTTGTTGTTCAGCCTACACTTGTGATTAGAGTGTTAGAGGCACAGAGAGGTGACCTTGAGGTAGAAACCCTCCGTGAGAAGATTTCTGGTGGGAAGGTTGAAAAGGGTTTGGCAGTGTATCCCGACCTGAGTGTGAGATACCGAGACCGTCTGTTTATACCAGAGTCGTGTCGAGAAGAGGTACTCCGAGATTTTCATCATTCACACCTTGCGGTGCATCCGGGAGGCACTAAGATGTATCGGGATTTGGGTCGCCAGTTCTGGTGGCGGGGTATGAAGAGAGGTGTGGCAGTTTTCGTGTCTAAGTGCCTTACTTGTCAGCAAGTGAAGGCTGAGCATCAGAGGCCAGCGGGTTTGTTGCAACCCTTGCCTATTGCCGAGTGGAAGTGGGAGCATGTCACTATGGACTTCGTCGTGGGTCTTCTGAGGACTCAACGGGGTAGTGATGCTATTTGGGTGGTTGTGGACCGGTTGACTAAGTCGGCGCACTTTATTCCTATGCGTGTTAGAGATTCAGTTGATCATCTGGCCGATTTATATATTCGGGACATAGTGAGGTTACACGGGGTTCCAGTGACGATCGTTTCAGATAGAGATCCTCGTTTTACTGCCAGGTTGTGGCAGAGCTTGCAGAGTGCCTTAGGCACTAAGTTGACCTTTAGCACAGCTTATCATCCTCAGACTGACGGGCAGTCCGAGCGTACTATTCAGATCCTTGAGGATATGCTTCGGGGTTGTGTTCTTGACTTTAGTGGGTCGTGGGAGAGGCACTTGCGTTTGGTGGAGTTTGCCTACAACAATAGTTTCCAGTCTAGTAACGGTATGGCACCGTTTGAGGCCTTGTACGGCCGACCGTGTAGGTCTCCAGTTTGTTGGGCCGAGGTGGGTGATGCACCTTTGTTGGGTCCAGAGTTAGTGAGGGAAACGACGGAGAAAGTTGAGCTTATCCGTCGGAGGCTTGTTACAGCCCAGAGTCGTCAGAGATCTTATGCCGACCGTAGGGGGAGACCCTTGGTGTTTGAAGTGGGTGATCATGTCTTTCTGAAAATATCACCTAGGCGGGGGTTGATGAGGTTTGGGAAGAGTGGGAAGTTGTCCCCTCGGTTTATTGGTCCTTTTGAGATCCTCGAGAGGATTGGCGAAGTTGCTTATCGTTTAGCTTGCCGCCGCAGTTGTCTGAAGTTCATGACGTATTTCATGTGAGTATGCTTCGGAAATATGAGCCGGATCTATCGCATGTATTGGATTGGACCGATTTAGTAGTTGACTATGATGTCTCGTATGAGGAGAGACCGGTTAGGGTTTTGGATAAGCGGGACCAAGTTTTGCGAGGCAAACCCATCCCTTTGGTAAAAGTTCTGTGGAAGCATCACGGAGTGGAGGAAGCCACTTGGGAACGTGAGTTGGAAGTCCGCGAGAAATATCCGAATCTGTTTGTAGATGCTTGAGCATATGTTGTTTATTTGTAATATTGAACCTCCAGTGTATTGATTATAACTTAGGTTGTGAAACATGGTTTATGTTTTGGTTGATGGAAGTATTTTAAAACTTGCCTTATAATGGAAGTTTAATGGAATATTGTGTATGTAGAAAATATTGTTGAATTGAAAGGAAATGCATATTGATAATACAAATTGAAATATATGTTGTTTTATATATTGCGAAATTCCTCTTGATAAGAGATGAAATGGCTGGTGTTGGGTCAAGTTGTTTATTTTTGAGTTATCATATTGTTGGAATTGGAGAAAAACTTGTTTTCGAAACCTTAAAGTAAATTTCGGGGACGAAATTCTTTTAAAGAGAGGAGGTTATAGCGACCCCGGTCTTTTCCCTTTTAATTATTGTATCCGGACTTAGGTTCCGTGGATCCTGTCATTATATATTGGTTGTTGTTGTCCTTTAATCTCTTTGTATATTGAGTCGTGGGTTGTGTTGGGAAGATTTGGAGCAGGTTGGTTGAGCTTAGGAACCAAGTCTAGTTGCCCAGATTTTGGCTTGTCCGCTCGAGCGGGAGTTTGGGTGCTCGAGCGGAGAATACACCCATCCAGTATGTCCTGTGTAGTGTTGAAAGCTCGAGCGGGAGGTTGTGAGTGACGCTCGAGCGGGGAGTTTGGAGCTCGAGCGGGGGACCTGACTGTAAAAACTTTTGGGAGTGTGCATCCGCAGCTCGAGCGGGTGTTTGGCCGCTCGAGCGGGAGTCTGTGAGTGCAGCTCGAGCGGGGGTTTCCACGCTCGAGCGGAGCGACTGTTATAAAAATCTGAGATCCGACTTTCTAGATCATTTTTCATCTCCCTTTTGATTCTAAAACCCTAGAACCGTCTTCTCCCTCTCCCTACACCCCTTCTCTCTTAGGTTTCATCTACTTAGAGTGTATTTCTACCCTAGGTCCTTTGTTAAAAAGATAGAGTGGTTCAAGGGCTTCCGTTTAATCTGAACAACCTTGGGTTTGGAGCACTTTGGTTTTTCGTCATCTTCTCCATTCGAGTTCTTCGCTTCGAGGTAGGGACTTCCTACTCCATATTATAGGTTTTGTTCTAAGTTTTGGTATTTTGATATGTTGGGGGTTGTTTGGTAATTTTGGGAAAAACCCTAGTTGTTGTAATAAATTAATTTATATAATTAATTTAGGGAAAATTGGGGAATTTAGTTGAATTCATGGAATTAATGAATTTATTGATTAAGTGGTGTAGTTGGTAGTTTAATCACTCACCTATGAAAATGTTAGAATTATGTTAGTTGATACATTTATTTTCTGTTTAGAAATAACTGGTTTGGGCTATCGGTGGAGGATAGTCGTGATTGTTGTAGACATTGCATGTGCATTAGGGACAATTGAAACAAATCGCATAGGTTAAGTCATTGATTTAGACTGTTGAATTAATACAAAAAATACTTGTATTGATTGTGTGTTGTACATGACAAGTGTTTAATACATTGTATATGTATTTTTGTTTGGGAGGAGATAGGGGATGTACTGCACGGTTTAGGGGAAGATAGGGGATGGACCTCTAAACCGGATTTTGTTTGGGAGGAGATAGATTAGTACAGAGTTTAGCATCACTAATATGTGTGCTTATTGATATTGAAGTGTTTTTACATGTTATTGATACAGCACTAAAATATGTATCAAACGGGAAATATGAAGTGTTTTGATATGAGCCCGGGTCTCATTTGTTTCGTTGATATTGAAAGTAATGTGAATATGATATATAGTTCACTGTTGTAAGTGTGGCCAGGTTCTGAGCCAATCTATTGAATGCTTTTGCTTTATTCATTGCTTATATTTGGTTTAGTATATTTCTACTGGGCTGTGGCTCACCCTATATGGGAACATCATTTTCAGGTTCAGGTGATAAGCTACCTCCAAGGACTTAGCTTGGAAGGATTTGACTTTTGGAATTTGAAGACTATCTACAGTTAGTTGTTTTTATTTGATAGTACATGTAAACATTCAAGCCTAGGGCTTTACTTGTATTTGAGTTAGAACTCATATTTTTGTGTCCAAGTGTTGGCTTGGAAAGATGTAAGCCCGTAGGGCATTTAATTTGATGTTACATGTAATGCTTTTATTTAGTAATACTCTGATGAGTGAGATAATGAATTGTTTTCTTTAAATATTGCATGTCAATGATAAATAAATAATGGGCTTATTTTGAGGACGTGACATAAGAATTATAAATGTGTCAATGCATATGGTTCCCTTTGTAAAATCTTAATTTTGAAATCATGAATTAAATGCATGGAAATTGAGAATGATATTGAGAAATGAATTGTTCATGATGATTATTGCTTCCACTTGTAAATTACATTGATAATGGGAATTAAATTTAGATTGTAGGTGAATCTCGATGAATTGGGTTTTGAAAATTTGGGGCATTATAGGTGTCGTCTTTCTATTTGTAGATTGAATTATTATTTTTCTCTTTATGTGGAAACTTGTATCCTCCTTACGTGGAGGTTCTCTTTATCCCTTTTAGGATTTATTTTGTACTCCAATTTATAGTTAGATGTATAATGTATTTAGTCTTATGTTTTTCGAGTTTTTTTTTTCTAATATTCTAAAAAAAAAAAAAACTATTTAGAGAATTGACCTACTTTTCAAACTATTTGGGAAAGTGACCCAGTTTTGAAATCAAATTTTGAACATGCACTTTCAAATTGAAATTGCATTTTCAACATGCAATTTTAAAACGTCATTTGAAAACTGGTAATAATTTTATTCATTTAGGGTAAATTCAAGTTGGGATCAAACCATTAACACAACAAGGTAAAAATATTAACTTGAAGTTGCATGTTGAAAATGCAATTTCAAGTCTACATGGACAGATTTGAAGTATAAGTTTGAAGCTACATGGACAATGACTTGCTGATGTGGCTTGAAATTACATGTTGAAAATGCAATTTCGAGTAGTGAAATTGCATGTTCAAATGCAATTTCAACTACAGATTTCAGAATTCAAAATTGCTTCAGATGACACACCTCTGATCTCTATCACGAGAGAAAGCTACTCCTCTTAACTTCGACGCCCGACTCCCTCAACTCCTCCCTTTCACTTCGACGCCCAACTCCCTCAGCTCCTCTACTTCACTCCGACGTTGTACTCTGTCCTTCCTTTGACTCCAACACCTGACACCCGACTCTCTCTATATTTCAATCTCATTCGACGAAGGACGATTTAAGAGGTAATTTGGTATATATATATATATATATTTGTGTATATGTAGTTGTCTATTGAGTATATATGTGTCTTGTATATATATATATATTAGCCCTTATATATATCTGTGTATATATACATTCAAATTTAGGGCTTTTTTGTTGTTGTTGTTATTGTTGTTGTTGTTGTTGTTGTTGTTGTTGTTTGGACGAGGATTTAGGCTTTTGACAATCTGATAAATGTTGGAATTTGGGCTTTTGACAATCTGATAAACAATTTGAATGTTGGATTATGGCCTTTTGATTTGGGAATTAAGTAAACTTTACCTTACCTACCTCCTGCTTGATGAAATTCCACAACCAAATTTCCAATCCTAAACCAAGTGTTTATTGCCTTGAATTACAAATTCTGTAATGTTAAATGGGTTTTGTTTTGTTTGATTAGTTTGCTTCTTGAGAATGAGTTCTTGTGTTTGATTTCAACATTTCTTGCTCATTGGTAAATGGGTTCCTTTTATTTGAAAAATATGCAATAAAATACAACAAGCATTTTGGATTTTTTTTTTTATCGAAATAAATGGATTGTAAATTTCCAAATTAAATAATTGTACAAGGCAAGCCGTCTAAACCTTTCAATCCAACAAAGTGGTAATTATAAAATTTGTGATCCAGATTTGAACCAAACAGGCTCTTTGAAGTCCACTTTGACCCATTTTTCAAGGACTTCTGGGGTGTTGTAACATAGGGCTCCCAACATGGCCCATCTTCCGTGGATGACCTGAATGTTTAGTAACAATTATGTTATGATCTGTTTAGCTTTTAGGAAATAGAAAAGAGAAGGGGTTTCTTAAAAAAAAAAAAAGGAAAAAAAAATATCTTATATTTCATTCATTTTTTCACTTCTATTGAAAAAAAGTTCCACATTTGGATTATTGGGATATAAGAGAGGGGATGTTTTTAATTTCCAAGTTTGGATCATTAGCTTAAAGTTGCACCAAACGGGATTGTAGTAGTTATTTATTTATATTTTTGGTAAATAAGGTAGAGAATGCCAATGCACTTTGCATTGCCTAGTTGATTCATTTCATAACCAAACTTTCAGGTTTAATGAAGAAATTAACAACTAGATCAGCAGATTTACCTCGAGCCCTGTTCCTGGATTTTTGGCTGTTTTGATTAGTATGGGTTTAAAAATTTCGTAATGTTAAACAAATTTTTGGTTTGTCAGATTAGTTCGCTTATTGGGAATGAGTTCTTCTATTTCATTTGAACAATTCTTGGTTGTTCATTGTGAAATGGATTTATTTGTTCTTAATTTTAGTGTTTTTTAGTTATGTTTTTTATGATTGTGATTATGTAGGGCTTCTTGTGCTTAATCCTTAGTTATTGTTAGATGGGTTATGTTATGAATCTGATTATCTTATGATTTTGATTCATTGTTATGTTTTTTATTTTTGATTATGTTATGATTCTGATTATGTTATGTTCATTTGTGTGACCATGAACTGTTATGTTCATTCTTTCAAGTTAATTTTGAGTATGTTATTGTCGTCGGTGTTATTTCTATTGTGATCATTTAAATTTAAACCCTGATTCGTATAGTTTAATGACGATACGTGTTTTTTTAGATGTCAAGTTCAAGTGTCAATGGTAGTAGCTCAAATCGGTTGACATACTTAAACAAAAATTGTCCTAGATGTAATAAAAAGGCCAATATTCGAATTTTTGAGACCGATCGAAACAAAAACAAGTTATTCTACTCTTGTAATGATTGTGGTAGTTTTATTGGATGGTGGTTGCCTATGAATTCACAATCTACAGGTCATGAAATTTCAAGGCAAGCAGAAGGAGAACTGCCAATTAGCGCCGAACAACTTCAAGCTATGACCGAACAACAAATATGTATGATGGAACAACTTCGAATTCAGAGCGCAAAGATGCAAAAAATAGAATTTGTGTTGTTTGTGTTGCTTGTAATTGGTGCCTCATTACTTATGATGTAATTATATATATATATATATATATATGCAAGTTGCAAGTAAAGGTAGAAGTAAAAGTAGAGTGAACACTATTGTATGGTACTATGATGTTTTACAGTAAATTATGTTTTGTTGTGTATATATATATGTTTTGTTGTGTTTTTACATGAATATTAGACTGGTGTTCATGATGAGGATAATACGATATATAAGCTTGAGCTTCAGCTTGACCTTCAAATCGAAGCACCTTAACAGCTAATATTTTTTTTCTTTTTCCCCCCTCTTTCCATTGAACTTTAGTGAGTGTTATGGTTCAATCTAAGTTTGGGTTTTCACTGTGTTCTTTGATTTATGGTAGAACTAAATTAAATCAGTCATAATTTCCTTTCAGTATGACACTTTATTCTCCTAATTCTATGGAGAGACCTCTTTTTACTCCTACTGGAATGATTATGCTTGAACTTTGTGGAGTTTTTACCATTCACTAATTTTTTTCCCCTGTAATAATTCTTCCTTGCTTAATCCTTCTTCTGTGTTATTTTTATTTCAGATCATTGCTTGTAATTCAAATCCTAACATAGTCATGGTTGGTTTATTATACATATATATAGTCTGTTAAATGTCCATACAAGAATTATTTTATATTTTTGGATGTTCTACAATAAGTTCATAATATCACAGAACACATAGATGTAAAATGTGTTCACACAGAATAGTACTCATAAATCTGCACTTAATTTAGAACACAAAATACATAATCTAAAATGTGTGCTAAGGAACACATTTATAAGATTATTGAACATAGAAATGTCTGTTTGACTCGCCATTGCAAGAGAGATAACCCATAAATGAAAGAATAATAAAAATAATAATATGTACAGACATGTCAGAGAGATTGATCAGTGTATGTATATATGAAAATGAGAGAGAGAGAGAGAGAGAGAGAGAGAGAGAGAGGGAGAAAGAAAATGAGGGGTTTTGGAGTTCATTACTCATAAAGCTATGATTAGAACACTTAATAGTTACATAGACAAATATTACACAGAAAATGTGACAAACTCATTACCGAAAGACTTAGTTTAACACATAATTATAGAGAACCCAAAATAATTTAGTACAAACATAGACACCTAATTGGCACTTAAATCGACAATCTCAGAGTCCGAATAATCTGATAGCTGAGGGTCAGAGACAAGTGCAGGATCCTCCATGATAGCATTGATAGACGCAACATTTGGTTCTGTTCCGTTCTTCTAGGCATCCTTCTTAATTACAGATAGTTGCATAAACCTACGGCGCATTTGTGAAATCTCACGTTTTAGCCTTTGACATAGTCGATCAACATTATCAGTATATTCCTTTTGGATCTCAACAGAGTGTGCTTTCGGCACCTTAAGTCGATTTTCCCGACTTAAGGTTTCCATTTGTACTCGCTCTATAAATAGTGCGAGCCACTTAAGAAGAGCAGTGTCAGCTAAATCATATCCTGTTTGATTGTTAGATGGATCCATACATGAACCTCCTTGAACTAGATAATATTTGGGCATCATAAAATGTTGCTTCCCAAACCTATCACGATAACCACAAGCATAATCTGAAAAAGGTTATGTTGTTTCGTCTTCAACATCGCCACGTCCCCTTCTGTTTCCCCCTCCTCCTCGTGAACTCTCACCGCTTTGCAAGTTCCTACCACCTCTGCAATTTCCATTTCCTCCCATGAATCGTGTAGCCATGTGAATTTTTTTAAATAAATCAACGATAACAAAGGAGGGCAAACTAAGTTGTATGGATGTGTCTTGACCTTCTTTCCTTTATATAGTTGTTTATGAATATTGCCATGTGCTCATATTCATGTCACTTAGAAATGATGACATGACACATATTCTATATTCCAACATAACGATGAGAAAGACACTGTAAGGAAAAAACAAAGAAAATAAATGCCTCTGTAGAAAGTCACATGACATGACAATCCCACATATACCAACAAAAGATGAGTTATCACTGTAAGGAAAAAGCAAAGAAAAGAAAAATAGTTGCACAAAGTCACATGACACGGCAAGCCATCTGCATATACCAACAACAGATGAGTTGTCATTCTAAAGAAAAAACAAAGAAAATTAACGCCTCTGCCCAAAGTCATTATTGGCATGTGACTTTGTGAATTTAATAAAAATTGAGAGGGGTGTTAGAAAGGCAACTATAATTTCATGAAACATAACTCACTCGCATGTTCGATATGACTACTCACTGTACCAAAGAAACATAACTTTGTCTGAAGTTACAATAGCCTTGTCAATGGAGCATGCCATTGTGGAATGAGGGGTGTCTAAAATGCCACTACAACTATTTTGATTATTTATTAAGTCTGTTAAAGTCACTGCATCACTAAGTCATGTGAATAGATAACTGCATGACTTGATAAGTCAATGCATGTGGACAAGTCATGAACCACTATAACATTTACCTTATACCCTTCTTCGTTTGATTTTATGATTGAATTTATAATATTTTGGAAACACCATTTTTTGACCGCGATACCATTACATCAAAGTGACTACTCACTGTATGAAAAAAGCAAGCATGCGTACGAAGTTCACTGTACCCATGTAAACTTGACCAATTCATAGCGGGATGAATTTATTAAGTTTGTTACAAGTCACTTCATCAGTGAGTCATTTTGGACGGATCCGTGCACGACTTGACAAGTCACGAACCATTATAGCATTTTATTTTCTACCCTCTGTTTGATTTTACAATTGAATTTATAATTTCTTGTAAACCGCATTTTTTGCCCTCGATATCATCACTTCGAAGTGACTACTCACTGTAGCAAAAAAGCACGCAGGTGTTCGACCTTTACTGTGCCCATGTGAACTTGACCAACTTGTAGGGGGATGAATTTATTAAGTTTGTTAAAAGCCACTGCGTCATTGAGTAATTTTGCACGACTTGACAAGTCACTGCATGTTGATAAGTCAAGAACCATTATGGCATTTTATCTTTCCAAATATTACAATTGAAATTTGAATTTGAATACAATTTGACCTTTATTGTATAACAACTCCAGTAGTTGTCTAGTATTCAAATATTGTGAACAAGTTAAATATTTCATATCACCTAACGCCATATCGTATTGACTTGATGGTGATTAATCAATAATGGGATCTCCTCTAGTAAATGAGTCATAGACCTGCACAAGTTTTCATATATGAAATCGATATCCAATAATAAAGAAATTCACTAAATGGCATACATATGCTGACAATGGAAGAATACGAACTGTAACAATATCACGGGTATACAAACTACAAAAAGTCGCCAACAACAATTTTGAAGGGTTACATCAAATGAATACATTAAAATAATATCACGATTGTGTGTTCTTCCAAAGTAACCCCTCATCTGAATTACTGTAACCATGACATCTTCTCTGCATGTCTATAACTAACAGTACCCTAACTACAATCATTTTCCAACCCATCTAAATAGTTATTTACAACCCATATATTTAATTTAATTTTCATGTATACAATAAATGTCTTCATGGGGTGTAGACAGTTCACGCCGTCGAAGCCTTCCAAAAGTGTGGCTACTACCTCCATTTAGTTATGACTACATCACCAAAAAATACTCTAGCCCGAAGGATTAGTACGCTGGTATTCTGGTAGAATGGGCGTTCAGGGTAACGGAGTAAGAGAACTTGTTTAATGATCTACGTAACTTAGGGGCACTGATACCTCATCGTCGTTCATTGAACATGCCTAGATGAAATGTGGATGACTATAAGCAAGTAGTTAGTAGAATTAAAAAGGAGAACAACAGAATATTGCTGCGGAGATGTCGACATTTCTTGTTTCAACTAGCCACCGAAATAGCGGAAGCAAGCAATAGAGAATTGACTGTGACAGAGCGAAATAATGTCTTAAATAATGAAAAATATCTCTCTGACGACTACATGTCAGATGAGGAATGACAAATCAAACATCTAAGTGGTCTTTTTCAATATGTGTGTGTCATATCGGGTCTATGTTGTTGGGGTGTAAGGCACTGTTTTTGTTCAACTATGTTGTTAAACGTCCATTGCACTGTGTGTTATTCTTTTATGAAGCTTAAGTTTATGAAAAGTCTACATTTATGTATGCACACATGTAAAAATTACCTGCACATTTCTCTTTGCATTGGTAAGTCGTGGATAGCCATTACAGTATATCTTATATCTTTTCGTCATACATCTTACCAAGTTCATTCATTATCATCATTATCAATTACTATGACAATGTCAGGTTGTATATTATTTTTTGAAATAATGTTCCATAATCAATTTCAAGGAAGCAAAAATAAATTGCTGGAGGGAATAACGAGCAAACATATAAGCTCTGATGAACAACCACATATCCCATGAAAGTATAGACCAATTTAATCTGTAAATTATGGATGTAAATCAGAAAATAAAATGACAAACAGTTACAAGGGGCATTAGAAGGGGCATATGCCATATGATGATCTTTATAATAATGCAAGATAGATAATGGTGTGCATTTTAAGTGAAACTATTAGAGAAGTCGTAATTGGAAACAATATAGACCGTTTGTATGACATTGTAAATTCTCCTTTTATTGATAACTCATGGGTAAGTATTACAAAGCCATTGCAAGAGAAATCATTTAGTCATACATCGAAACAATTTCATTCATAATCATCATCATCTGACATCTTAATGTTCGATTGATACATAGCATCCGTGCTCCAAGAGAAATATTGTTGTGCATCATCCATTAACCCATCTTCGGCACGCTCATTCGCGGTCTTCCGAAGTTTGGAACTTTGAAAATGTTGGGTCATGCGATTAACTTCGTTACGAATACGATGCAATGCCCTTTGCAGCAATTGTGGAGTGTCAATTAGCATACACATGGCTAATCGTCGAGGAAATTTAATATGAACTTCACTGTATAGCTCAACAAGAACGCTTGCTCGAGTTATTCGAAATTCCCACTCAGCTGTCATGGTATTGATGGTGTGATATGAGTAACGCAAATTTGGATTTAATGGGTATTCAAATTCATCTCCATCTGCAACCCAATGGCGACCCATTACTGAATATAGATCAACCACCGTATATCTCATGATGATATCTCTCGATTTTTCTATAAACATGTAGGTCTGGTATGGTGTGATACTTATAGTGGTCACTAGGAGAAGTAGTTCCAACATGTAGAATACATAAAATGGAGATGGACACGATTACTCATGTCTTCGCAATTTGACATGTTGACAATGACTTGTTGTTACAGCAAACTACACATGAGAGTTGTATGTTTTAAATTGTTGTAAGAGCGCTTTCATGTTGACCTTTATGACGTGAAAAAATGTGCATCAACTTTATATGAGTTGTCACTTCCACAGGAAATGACTAGTGAATCTATATATGAGGGTTTGAACCAGATAAGTTTCACATGATAGCTATGTTTTAAAAGTTATTGTAAGAGCGTTGTTACGTTTACCTTTATAACCTGAAAAACTGTGCTTCAACATTATAGGAGTTGTCAATTTGACAGATTTTAAATCCACACAATTTAAGAGGCTTTTTAGCATATTTGAAATCCACCACTCAAACTTTTCAGAAGAACTAAGCATTTACCAATATAAACTAAATTTTAGAGAAATGACTGAATTGATAAAATGGCCTTCCCTCACGTAATGAATTTTTTAAAAATAGATAAACAGTTTACCACCTAACAAAATGTGGCAACACATTGAATATTACATGCATGGTGAGTTTGACATTATATATGTGGATGACATTATAATTGGTGTTACTAATCAAACTTGAAGTAAGGAATTTGCCAAGTGTACGCAAGGTGAGTTTGAGATAAGCATAATGGGGAGCCAAATTATTTCATTGGGCTTCAAATCAAACAATATAGGAAGGGATTTACATCAATCAAGCTAAGTACATAAAGGAATTAGGCAACCATTAGACAAGTATTTTTTTAAAAAATATATTAGGGCGGTGAAATGAGTTTAACAATGGTAGGCACATATGATGAGTTGAAATGTAGTGGCGCTAAGTATTTAAAAAAAAAATGGAGACAGATAAAATTATTTTAGGTGGTGTGTGATGGACGAAAAAAATGCTAGTTGCAAGAACCTATAAGAGCCAAAAATAAGTAAAACAATGAGCGCCTATGTAGAGTGTTAAAAAAAATATCAGGTTTCATGGACTGATTGATAAAAAGAAAATAAGTTGCAGAGTCAAAAAGTGCAAGATATGGAAGCAATTTTAGAGTTGATTTTTAGGCAAAATGATAATTCATATGATAAAGCCAAAAAATCAATTTGATAAACATGAGAAAGGTCCTAATCAAAGAGGCGCAAAACAGAGGTATTGAGGAAAATATCAATGAAGAAAAACAATGAAATCAACCTAAATTTTGATGTATCAAGACAAAAAGTCTACATTCATAAATATATATATATATATATATATATAAATGTATACATACATGGAGGCAAGGTATACACGGCTAAACTACATATCTAGCACAGATATATATAAAAAAAATTAACTAAGGAGCAACAATCTGTGCTATTGTAAGCAAAATATTCAAGTAGTAAACAAAGATGATGGAAGGAGTTCACCATTTTCAGTTTTGAAACAAGATCCATAATAGATATATAACTGAAGTAAAATCATGGAGTTTGAAACAAAACAAAAAAAAAATAAAAAAATAAAAAAATAAAAAAAAAAATTGAGGGAAAACAATAAATGTAGGAAAACTGTTACTCAAAAGACAACCTAAGAGGGGGTGAATTAGGAGTAAGAAAAGCTCCCCTCAAGTCATGCTCCCCATGAATAATTGCTCATACTAGATACACAAGTTAACACATTAGCAATAAATGAGATTTAAAGTAAAGGCATGATATGAGACTAAGATATCAAACCAAAGATGTTCTAACATAACAGTTTTCTAAAACAAACAACATGATTATAAAAACAAGTTTTCTACATTAGTTAGAAACAAAACAAACATCACCGTAATTTCTCCCCCTGTGACATTATGAAAATGAAATTATTGCCCAGAATCTGGAGGTAGAGGAGGGAAGTGATGATGATAGATGGCATCAACGCGGGCCTCAATATGATCAACACGGGTGCTGAGGGCGCCAAATTGCTGAATCATTTGTTGTTCGCATGTGAGGTGTTGATTGTAGCGGTCTTGTTCCAGAGCCAAAAAATCTGTCCAATAAGTAGGAGGGGGTTGGTGGGGTGGTGGCATGGCCTCAACTGGGGGATGATCTTTAGGAGCCTCCATGGGAATGTCAGAAGTAGCCATACTGGCTAGTAGAATATCACCTCCTCCGGCACAGGTGATGGTGTATTCACTGATATCGGAAGCAATAGGTAATTCGGGCTCTTTGGAAAATTTGACTTTGAAGTGTTTAAAGAGCTTTGTCAATAATGTGCCAAAGGCTAAAGATTTGTCACGTGAAGAAGAAACAAGGTCCCTTTCTCGCATGATTATGTAGCACAAATCAAGAGGGTACGCAATCTCAACTAATAAAGGACATAGGCATTCAAAGAAGGAATTGCATCAAAATGACCGGCTTTGGGTGTGACATTTTCTAGTAAACAGTGGTGGAGAATTCAGAGATGGGGGTTTAAGGTGTTTGGCTTGAAGGTGGGACCCAATGGTTTTGCTAATACAGATGGTTGTATAAACTTCAGTTACGTTACCCACAATTTGAGCCATTTGTGCCTCAGTTTGGAAATAAATCTGGTGAGGACTCATGTCAACATTGAGAATAGTGGCCAAAGTGTTAACATTAAACTCAATATAAGTGTTGTTCACATAGGAGCTACAGGTGTATGCTTCCTCGTCAATATTAGTAGCTTGAATGTGTACATAAAATAAGGCGACGAGACGAGGATATACCTTTTTTGGGAAATTTACCAAATTTTACTAGCCCATTGTTTCAAGTTTAGTTATTAGGAGAGCATCATACTTGGGGGCAAGAGTAACTCAGCGGCCTGTAATGATGGAATGAGATGACATGGCGCTAAATGCTTGCTCTCTAATTGGGGTGAGGAAGTCAGGAGTTGGATATTCACATGTAGGGTGCAAAGACTGACCTTCCTCTCTAGCTCGAGGTTTCTTAGTGTGGGGCCATATTTATGTGAAAAGAAAACAGAACAACCATTTTGGCAAAATAAAAAAATATAGGGCAGTCAAAAGTGGAGAGCATTGAAATCCAGTGGTGCGGAGGATGTAAACATAACAAAAAAATAGATAAAAGTATGGCATGTTATGTTAAAAAAATGTGCTGTAAGAGTCTTGAGAGAGCCATATAGGAAGAGAAACAATGTAGAGTATTTTTTTAAAAAAAAAAAATATCAGGGTTCATAGACTAATGGATAAAGAAGAATACAAGTTTTAAAAAAATGCAAAATATGGAAGCAATGTCAGAATTGATTGTGTAGGCAAAATGTGTATTTTAGATTGTAAATCCAAAGAATGAATTTGAGAAACATGACAAGATCCTAATCATAGAGGTACAGAAATAAAGACATAATTAAAAAAAAATGAATTCATCTTAAAATATGACATAGCAGAACTAAAGGGTTAATACAGAGGCCGTGCACAATCTACATATTAATATAACATGTGATCACAATGTGTTTTTTTTTTTTTTAATCAGAGGTACTGCAAGTCAGCCAAAAACATCTAGATATAAAAATATATAGAGATATATATAAATACATATATATATATATATATAAAGGCAAGAGGTACACAGCTTATACAAAAAAAAAAAAGAAAAAAAAAGAAGAAGCACAAATCAAGGTTTATGAACCAAGTTGCATCAATCTAGGCTATGCTAAGTAAAATTTTGCAGTGATAACCAAAGAGGAGATAAACATGTAACCATTTTCAGTTGTGAACAACACCCACCATAGATTGATAACATAAGTAAAATCAAGGAGTTTCAAACAAAAATAATGAGAGGAAAACAATATATATAGGAAAACTTACTTGGATTTGTGCAAAGAGATGATGAAATATGTGATTTGAAAGAGTTTTAAAAGAAGAAAATATGAGGGTTTGAGAGCTAGGGCACCTAATGTTGAAGAAGAGGGGACAAATCTAGACAGAGAAGACGGTTTGGGAAAATTAAAAGCTGTCCAGGTGGGAACCGGTCCACCGCCCGGTTGTCCCCCTGGACGACCGGTTCATGCAAAAAATTCCCCTACTTTGTTGCTGAGGTTCTTTTCTGGTTGTAGCTAGGGCATAAGCAAAAGAGATTTTTGAATAGATAAAAACATAATTTCTATAATAAAAACAAATTGATTGGCATCAGAATAATGATGATGAAGAAATGTATGAGAAACTTGATAGCATGCAACTGATATAAATGATTCCAAATCAATGTAACAGTACACAAACATCAATTTAAAAGCTGAACAGAGCAGACGGTTTGCAGTATTTAAAAGTTGTGCACGTGGTCACTGGTCAACTGAGGTCGACTGTTGGATTGTCCACCCGAACAATCGGTTCAGGGCTTATGCAAATGAGGTTTTTGGATAGAAAAAAACATAATTACAATAACAAAAATAATTTGATTGGCATCAGAATGACGTTGAAGAAGAAATGTATAAGAAACCTGATAGCATTCAACTGATATAAATGATTCTATATCAATGTAGCAGTACACATAATATATGTGATTCTATATCCTCAATGGGCTCATCATGAGTATATAAAATATATGGAAATGGTTTTTAGCATGGCATTTAGTTTTGCTAATTTTATACATATAATATATGTTAATTTTTCTTGTACAACAATCCTAAGTGATGAAAAGGAAGCCAACTTTTCCATATTTCACCTTTTGGGGACCCTGAGCATATTCATAAATTAAGACCATAAACATTAGGGTTTATAAGGACCTTCATAACCATGAGAAAACATTCTAATTACAGAACAAGTTGTGGATAATAACATAAGAAATCTAGTTTTATTATTGGGTTTGACTAACTGAACTTTTGTTACCCGGGTTAATAGTGATGCCACATGATAGCATGTATGACTTACCAGTATTGTTGTGCCAACACCAGTGAATATGTCCACGCCAAGTGCTTTCAATGAATTGGTCAAATTACTAAAAATTTTTGAAGCAAGATTATTTGCATGATCAGCCACTCCCTGTCTATCATATCCAGCGGCTAAAACCTATCATTATAAACAAAACATAAAAGCACTTTATATATGCCATATTACCAACTTACCAATCAAATGCTAAAGGGAAATTTTAAACGAGGGTGCTATAACTTATTCGAGTTTTAGGAAACTATTGAACATGTTATGATGAGATAATATTATTAAACTAGAATGATGTGTAGTTGTAGACGCGCCCTTGGTCTTCATGCTACAGTTCGGACTCAATGTCATGGTTCTTAATCTGATATCGCAAAGTGTAATGCAAGACTGATAAATCACCAAAGAATCCAAATCCGACAAGTCGTTTTGGAATACTGATTTTTAAGAAATAAGTGCCAAACATAGACTGCTTTTCCAAATATAGGGTTGCCACCTAAATATTTTATTTTGTAGGAATTTAGGAAACCCTGACTCGTTGCCTAAGGCCACGTGTCCGTCATCACCAAAGTTGCCTTGGCATGGGAACTTGGGTACGATTGGGGAAGGTCATCTGTGAGCACCCCCGCTTGCCCGATCAAAGATCGGCCTGTACTAAACATGATATCTTGTTTTTGAAAAACACATGCGTTCTTATTCCGATTAATTAGCTAGAATTACTATGTGATGCGCACAACACACAAGTATAGACTAGATCGCCTAATTTGGAACAAAGCATCGCATATCCGTTTGTTTGGAAATGGTTTGAAGTTTGCTACTCGCAAGTAGGCTAAAATGCGGATTTCAATGAATTGTTCCAATTCAGGTAATCTAACCTTCACCCATAGGCATTCAGGCAGTTATAACACATAAGCAATTAGCCTCATGGCAAGCATGCTGTCATGTTAGTACTCACACTCATGCAAGATGCTAAAGCATAAACACTTACAGTGTACTCTGAGCCAAAACAAGAAACTAGTTAGAAATTATGCATGATCCTAGTTCATGTTAAAATGGCTAATGCATCGCATGCAAAGTGCAACTAGAATAGGCTTGGTTAATCTAAAATGGCATATGAGATGTGACTTGATACATGTATTCAAATTAGAATTGAAATACAATGCAGTTAGTATGATGCGCCGAGCCCGGTGCATGCAATACAAATGAATGGATGCAAACATGCAAGCATAAGGTATGCTAAATGAAACGTGCCCTAAAACTAACCATCGTAAACGGTTAAGTAAAAGGGAGAAATAAATGGAGGTTAGAAGACATGCATCACACATACACACGCTTATTACAATATTGCGCCATCTCGAGGGAGGGACCGAATAAAGAGCTAACTAGCTAATCTAAGCTAATTAAACTAATTATTACACAACAAATTAATTAACTAATCCTAGTTCACTAATTATTACAAAACGAATTGAAATAGCTAACGCATTAACTATTAAAGGTATAGACCAAAGCAAAACCTAGCTATCTAAGCATGGCAGCTAAGGAAAGCAGTAAATCAGGAGCCTTAGAGGTAGAGGAATGCATGCATGTCCGGTCGCCTCGTTCGGAAATCCAATGCGATGCCCCGATTTGCCTCTGTTTTTATTTGTTCTCAGAAACTTGCACCAAGCTCCAGAAAGCTGAAACTTCATCTTAGGAGTCCTGTGGGAGGGTGGCCGACCACTTTTGGTCTCTCCAAACACCTGCTGACCACTTGTTGTTGTTGAAAATCAAGAAAAGTGGTCAGCCAGCTACTTTTTCTGGCTAGCCGACCAGTTGTTGCTGCTGAACTATGAGCACCCCCGCTAGCCCGATCAAAGATCGGCCTGTACTAAGCATGATATTTTATTTTTGAAAACACATGTGTTCTTTTTTTGGTTAATTAGCTAGAATTACTATGTGATGCGCACAACACACAAGTATAGACTAGATCGCCTAATTTGGAACAAAGCATCGCATATCCGTTTGTTTGGAAATGGTTTGAAGTTTGCTACTCGCAAGTAGGCTAAAATGTGGATTTCAATGAATTGTTCCAATTCAGGTAATCTAACCTTCACCCATAGGCATTCAGGCAGTTATAACACATAAGCAATTAGCTTCATGGCAAGCATGCTGTCATGTTAGCACTCACACTCATGCAAGATGCTAAAGCATAAACACTTACAGTGTACTCTGAGCCAAAACAAGAAACTAGTTAGAAATTATGCATGATCCTAGTTCATGTTAAAATGGCTAATGCATCGCATGAAAAGTGCAACTAGAATAGGCTCGGTTAATCTAAAATGGCATATGAGATGTGACTTGATACATGTATTCAAATTGGAATTGAAATACAATGCAGTTGGTATGATGCGTCGAGCCTGGTGCATGCAATACAGATGAATGGATGCAAACATGCAAGCATAAGGTATGCTAAATGAAACGTGCCCTAAAACTAACCATCGCAAGCAGTTACGTAAAAGGGAGAAAGAAATGGGGATTGGAAGACATGCATCACACACACGCACGCTTATTACATAATTGCGCCCTCTCGACGGAGGGACCGAAAGAATAATACAAATCAATCTAATTAACTAACTAACAAGCTAATTAATTAATTACATAACCAAATCGGAATAAATAACTATTCTAAGTTATTAAAACATTGAAATGGCCTCGAGATGAGGGATGAATGCATGCTCAGACAGCTTCTCTTGGAAATCCATCGACATGCTTCATGTTGCCTCTGTTTGTACTTCTATGTACCTCTGAAAATTGTGCCAACTTCTGTGACACTTCTGAACCACCTTGTGGGCATGCTGTGAGGCCATCAACCAAAAGATGAGGCCATTGGCCAAGGTAAACTGGTCATCGAGCAAAAATAGGGCTCTCGGCCAAATATTTGTTGCCGATTGGCACTAGATATGGTCGATCGACCATCTCTTGCTGCAAAAAGTTGTTCTTCTGCAGGAAAGAACAAACAGAGCATGGCAATACATTTACAAGACAATGTCTGCACAACTACACCCCTTATCATGTTTAAGACTCAAAGGTGTATAGTTCTCGACCCTCGGACTACCAATCACGCATTTCAATGCGTGATGGCCAAAGGAGCCAAGTGTGTAATTCAATATGGAATGAAATGCACAAAAACACACAAGGGGCCCTAACCTCTATCATGCTTGATTAAGAGGCAAGGGAATGTACACACAATGCAACGCAACCTAAGCATGCAAGCAAGCATGTAAACAACTCAAGCATGATACAAATCTAATGCAACATGAGCATGCAAGCACACAATATGCAATAGGCATACAACCTAAAATATGCAAACATGCATAGCATGCAACAACATGCAAAATGAAACAAACATGCAACAACATGGTAAGATGGACTTAAACCAAAATTGGCAGCTCTCAAACATGCCCAAATCAGTGGCCAAATGCTAAGAAATGATAGACAAAAGTACATACAAACATGCATGTATAATGGCCTATCACCTAGGCATGGGAGGACAACTTTCAAGAACACTTAAAAGGGGACAAGGCATGCAAGTATGACAATACTACAAGTTCTGAAAATATGCATGGAAAGGTGCCAAACCAACCAAAGTACACAAGCAAAGCATGCAAGAAAGTCTAAAACTTAAGGCTAGCCAAAGGACTCAAACCATGGCCACATGAAGCAAGCCCCAAAGGGCCAAGGGCACTCAAAACAGTCCCAAGGTAGGTCAAAGTGAGTCTAAAACATGCAAGGAATGAGGCCAAAACATGCTAGAACAAAAGTCCAAAAACATGAGGCATGCAAAGCTACAAAAGAGGTGTTACACTACACCTATCAAAACCAAACATGGCATGATTTAAGCAATGAAAAACAGAGTTATGGCATGGTAAAACAAGACAAAAAACCCACTTAGATGGCATCCCAAAGACCTAAGCATGATGGCATACACAATGACCCATTCACGAGGTATAAAATATCAACTCTTTAAAGCATTAAAGGAGTAACAAGTGCAAGTGTTTGAGCATGAAACATGCACTGAAATAGTATAACAAATGATGCCAAATCATTGAAATGGTCCAAGTAAAGCATGCTAGTGACTTGGACACTTGTAGCTAACAAGCTAGGTTGAACCAAGGCTATACAAAGCAAGTCAAACATGACCAAAACAACTCAAATAAAAGCTTAAGCATGTTAAAACATGAACAAATTTTTCTTCGAGCTAAGCCAAAAGCATGCTAAAATGACATGTTACAACATGAGGCATGTTAAGGCAAATGAAAGGATTGCAAGGCAAGTATATTGTGCATACAAGAAGCCATTAAACCAACCTTAGACAGAGGTAAAACATGGCAAAATAACACCAAATACTTGCTGAAATAGAGCTAAAACAAGCTAAACAAACATGCTACCAATATAAGCCATTTACACTACCATACAAGACAACAAGGAGAGGGGATGACTCTCTCCTATTTAGGACACCAAAATCACCTTCCCACCACTGAAAATCCTTTGGATTTCAGTGGTAGGAAAGTCATGCAAAGCCAAGAACAATGGCCAAAAGGGATGGCCTAAAACAAGGCCTAACAAGGCCTTGGAAGGGGTAAACAACCCCAAACCAAAAAATAATCTTAAACAAAGATCTAAAGCAAGTAAAAATAGAATTTTTATCAATTAATAGCTAAGCTTAAAACAATAAGCAAGAAGGGCTAAAAGCTTAAGCAAGAAACGGGTATTAAAAGCAAGTTTGCTCACCCTCGAAGAACACCCTCAAGAACAAAGCTCCAACACCTTTCTCAAGCTTAAACCACTCCAAGAACTCTAACACCAACCCTCTAGCACCTTAGCAACCAAGGATGGTGTTCTACTAGGTGCTCTAGTGCAAAAGTATGAACAAAAATCACTTTAAGGCAGAAACACAGACACAAATGTATAGAGAGAGGGAGATATAAAGATAGATAGATACAACTTCTCCAACCCTATTTTTCAGAACCTCTGAGAAGGGAGGAGGAGCTCCCTTCTTATACGAATTCAATTCCAAGGCTTCTAGGAGAAGCTAAGCAAAAGGTGCAAATCCCTCCATACACGTGTATGGAGGTCGTCAATTGTGCATGCCAGCTGTGTCAGCTGGTATAAAATATCTGCATAAAGCAGATGAACAGGGCTTGGCCAGAAAACAAGGTCGATCGACCAACATAAGTGCCGGCCGACCAAATAATGTGCCAATCGGCCAATACTTTTGGCCGATGGAAAGAAAACAAGGCCGATGGCTTCAAGCCTTGGCCGATGGGTTTAGGGGATGGCAAACAAGCCACCCTCTTCCCTCAGAAGCAAAAACACAAGTTCTTGGTCCACAACCAAGCACAAAACAGGCAAGTTGAGAGATCTTGAGGCAAGGCGTGCGGCCGAGACCTCCGGGAGCTCAAAACGAACACGAACATGGATGATCATCGAGTGTTCAAACGATGGCGTCCAAGTCTTGAGGACGGTCAAAAATGGGGTGTCTACAGTAGTGGGTCAATAAACTTTTTATTACCTTTTATTTTTTTATAGTAGGTTAGATGGAATAGTGCCACTTCCTTAAGAGACATGTTTGTGTTATGAACCACAGACCCTTAACTCTTTAGGAGGGACACTTTATGCCACCACAATTAGGATGGAAAAGTCAAAAAAACATAGTTAATATGGAATTTTGATTCCAACCTGAGTTAAGTTGGAATGGTTTGATTCAAGGCATAAAAAATTGAAAACTAGGTTGGTTGGTTGATTCAGTTTTGAGTTTAGCACTAACTGAATCAATTCAATCCATGTCCAGTCTTATGTACTACCTACCTCCATACTTTATTGTAAGCAGGGCATTGTTCACTAGCTGCAATCTATTTTCGGGCTAGTTTGGATTATGATTCAAGCAATACTGTGGATTAGTACAATTGGAAGTACTTACAGTCACTAGAATTGCAAGTTCAATATACAACTTGAATTGAAATCGCATCTTCAACATGCAACTTCAAATGAAATTGCATCTTCAACGTGTAACTTTAAATGAAATAGCATCTTCAACATACAACTTCAAATGAAATAGCATCTTCAACATGCAACATCAATCGAACCCCGTGCGATTTCACTAGTCCTGTGGATCTCAAGTATGATTTCAAATGAAATCGCATCTTCAACATGCAACTTCAATCGAACCCCGTGCAATTTCACTAGTCCTGTGGATTTCAAGTACGATTTCAAATGAAATTGCATCTTCAACATGCAACTTCAAATGAAATAGCATCTTTAACATGCAACTTCAAATGAAATAGCATCTTTAACATGCAACTCCAATCGAACCCCGTGCGATTTCACCAGTTCTGTGGATCTCAAGTACGATTTGATACACTTGAATTTCACCAGTGTTGTCCTATCCTGTTGATTTCAAGTACGATTTGAATGTTACCAACCCTGTCCTGTCCTGTCTTGTTGACTTCAAGTACGATTTGAACTCACTTGAATTTTTACCAGTCTTGTGGATTTGAATTATGAAATGAATACACTCACTTTAAATTGCATGTTGAAAATACAACTTTAATTGAAATTTCATGTTTAACATGCAACTTCAATTCAATCGCGTCCTCAACATGCAACTTCAATTGATGTCCCAATCGCATGTTCAAAATGTAACTTCAATTGAAATTGCATTTTCAACATGCAACTTCAATTGTGCTTTACGCACTTGAAATTGCATGTTCAAAACACAGCTTCAATTGAAATCGCATGTTCAAAATACAACGTCTCTTGAAATTGCATCTTGAACATGCGATTTCACCTGCCACCACCTCTGTTACAATGATTTGAGTATGATTTCAAGTACGACGTTTTCATATTTCTTTTAAGTTCACTATATTTTTTAAAAAATCTTATAATTTTTTTCCTGTGCAAACTTGAAATCGCATATTCAAATTGAAGTTGCATTTTCAACATGCGATTTCAAGTGAAGTTGCATCTCCAACATGCAATTTCATTGTTATCACCTAACTCTTGTCAATGTCAAATCGTGAGGGAACTTTCGAACAATGTAAAAATAAAATAAAATTATACAACATTGAAATCCTCTTCATTGGAACATGCAAGATTCTTGTCAATGTCTATTTAATCTATTTTTTTTATTGCTTATTTAACTCCCAAACTCAAACTCTTCAGCTCAATATTTTCGTTCTACGAATACTATATTTCAACATTTCAAGAGACAAAGCTTCCAAGACAATAATCTTTTTCATTAAGATTACATAGGTAAAATATTCATTTAACACATAAACATAATCATTTATTTAATATGGAATTTTTTTTTATGCTAGTTGAGGGTTATATTCTTCAATGACGTTTGGTGTTTGATGATTTTATTTTCCAGTGCCAATGGAAGGAAAATGATACAATCTTGCAATATACTATAATGGTGGAATAATTAATGATGAGTGTGGAACTGCATACGAGGGTCCTGATCCAAAATGGGTATGAGTTAATCGAAATATTTTGTTTATCAATCTTCGCAATCGATTAATCGATGCTACAGGGATAGACCACAATGGGGGGGGGGAATGTCTTGATTACTTACAGATTTCCATCTAGAAGTTACCCTCATGCTGTCTACTACACATCACTTGTGATCACAGATGATGATGGTGTTGAGGGTATATTTGATATAATTGACTCAACTCCTGGTTACAACATTGCTGAGTTATCTATCACTATGGAGCCTATCTATCACGACCCAAACCCGGTACCCAGAGGTTCGGCGTTGCAATAATTTATTTTTTATTCGTGGTGCTAAAATTAATTAAATATTTTGGGGGTGTTATACCATTAATGTTTTTCCTTATACTAATGTTAATGTTGATGTGCTAGGTACAAGCGAACAGACTCCCATGGATGTGTATTTCCCAATTAATACACATGACCATCACTTTGAACCTACGTACTTTGCATCATTCAGTCATGACTCCCATGGTGATCATTTCGAACGTACGTACATTGTACCTATCGGCATTAACTCTGATGGGGTAGAAGATATTTAACCACGGTCCACCAATGGAATATGTGCAACAACCACATATGCTGTACAGGAAATGATTGCAAATGATATCCACGTCCCAGCAGATGATGGTTTGGACCTCGAAGACGATGATGCGAATGAAGGAGTTGGTCTATCAACTAAAGGGGGACAGACTATTTTTGGTTCTTTTCACCAAGCCCTATCTCCAATGTTTATTGAGGATACATGGTCAAATGTTAATGATCCATCCATACCATTGTCAGTTGATGTCACTGGGATATGGAATGCAACAAAGGAGTTAAGCAAAGGGCTATTGTTTTGAAACAAGGAAGACTTACAAATTGCGCTAAACCATTATGGCATGAAGAGAAACACTTTCCATGTAGTGGTGAAGTCAACAACAGACTCCTGAAAATTGCATTGCAAAAATGGGTGCGAGTGGAAGCTTAGAGCATGTAAGCATGTCAAATATGGTTTATTTGAGATTAGCAAAATATGAAGGACCTTACACATGTGTATCTACAACGCTTACACAAGATCATGCAATGTTGAGCCCAAAGTTAATTGAGCACGAAGTGCGAGAGCTTGTAAAGGCGGATCCATCAATTAAGATCTCTGTACTGAGAGCCAGTGTTGGGCAAAAGTTTGATAGTTTCTTACCATCTTATAATAAGGCCTGGAATGCAAAGCAAAAAGCCATTGCAAATACCTTTGTGGATTGGAATGAATCATACCGCATCTTACCAAAATGAATGATGGCTATAATGGATTCCAATCCAGGAACTATCGTTTCATGGAAAACAATGCCGTCAGATGCTGCGAATAACGTTATATTTGAACGAGTGTTTTGGACATTTAGTTCTTCTATCGAGGGTTTTAAACATTGCAGGCCAGTCATCAGCATAGATGGAACCTTCCTAACTGGAAAATATAAAGGTAAGTTACTAATTGCAGTTTCATAGGATGCAAATAATCATGTATTTCCAATAGCCTTTGCCGTTGTGGATGAGGAAAGACTAGATACTTGGTCATGGTTTCTAACATGCATTAGGGAGTACATAACACAACGGACTGGTCTCTGTCTTTTGTCTAACAAACATGGAGGAATCTTATCATCTGTGAATCGCTCACATTTGTGGCAACATCCAAATGGTTATCATCGCTATTGCATTCGCCATCTTGCCAGCAACTACCATGTAAAGTACAACAATGCGATATTGCGAGACATGATCACTTTGGCAGCTTATGAGAATCAAAAAAAGAAGTTTGATCAGAAAATGAAGTCAATAACAGACTTAAATTCCAAACCTGCAGATGAACTTCATCTTGTGCCACTTGAACTGTGGGCGCTAGCACATAATGGTGGAAAACGTTATGGAGCTATGACTACCAACCTTTCTGAAAGCTTCAATGGAGTATTAAAGGGTGCACGACATCTTCCTATCACATCATTGGTACAACTAACTTTTTATAAATGTGTTAGCTATTTTCAAGAACGATGTAACAAGGCTAATGTTGAAATGCACGCTGTTGAAGTTTACAGTGCTTATGCAAAATAGATGCTCACCAAATAGAAGAAGTTTGATTAGAAAATGAAGTCAATAAGAGACTTAAATTCCAATCCTGCAGATGAACTTCATCTTGTGCCACTTGAACTGTGGGCGCTAGCACATAATGGTGGAAAATGTTATGGAGCTATGACTACCAACCTTTCTGAAAGCTTCAATGGAGTATTAAAGGGTGCACGACATCTTCCTATCACATCATTGGTACAACTAACTTTTTATAAATGTGTTAGTTATTTTCAAGAACGATGTAACAAGGCCAATGTTGAAATGCACGCTGGTGAAGTTTACAGTGCTTATGCAAAATAGATGCTTACCAAATAGAAGAAAAAGTCCAGGGGCCATTCAGTGAGAAGTTTCAATATGAATTTGGGTATTTTCGATGTTCAAACTGCAGTGAACCCCTTGTATTCGAATCGGGGTTTGCATCTTCATGTGGTCAACTTGATGTAAAGAACATGTGACTGTTAAAAATCGAAAAATTATAAAATTCCATGTTCTCATGTCATTACAGCATGTAAATTTTCCATCCTTGACCACCAACAATATGTTGATGAATGTTACACACTGAAAGCACAAATGGCATGTTATCAACACTCATTCAATCCTGTAGTTGATGCTGCTTATTGGTGAAAGCCTAACTTTCCAAAACTCCATCATAATCTGAACCTTGCTAGGACTCGTGGTCGTCCAAGGACAACACGACTTCAAAATGCTATGGATTGGCGCGAGTCTCAAACCAAACAAATTTGTGGATTGTGTGGGCAAGAAGGTCATAATCGAAGGAGATGTCCAAATAGCAATGTAGCAGCCTCAAGTAGTGGGTGACATAACTAATTATTATCCAAGTTGATTGTACCATGTATTTCAATATTGAATGTAATGTCATCAATATTAAATTTTTTTCTTGCTTGTGTTGTTGCTTGTTGTATTTTCATCAACAGTTGCCTATTGGCTGTGTTGAGAAGATTAAGTAAACATTGAGGTTAAATCGATGAGGCTAATTGATGACAAGTATATTTGAAAAATAGTTTGGCACTATAGAGTGATTGGACGTTCGCCTGGATGTCCACCAGGATATCCCCCCGATGTCCGGTGGGGTCCCGGTCGTGAAGATTACTTCTGCGGTTGTTGAGTATATTGTTGAGTTGACAACTGGTGCAAAGCAAAACTGAACTGCAACAAAACTGGAAAAAACCCTTTTCCGGTCATCCGGTCGAACATCTAGCGGGATGTCCCCCAGGACGTCCAGCCCCGTTTGGGCTGCACTGCTTCAGTTGTTGTTGTGCTCGGCTATTTTTGGTGCTGACTTGGCCTCTGTCTTGGGGTGAAATTTACACCTGTTTAAGCACTATTTTTACAATCCAAAAATATATTTAGGCTACAAAATTACGTGAAAAATAATGGGATAAAATATAAGATTTCAATATAAAGTTTCAATTCATAAAACATAAAACCACTTTTTATTATAAATTCGTTAATCATATGATAAAGATCTCCAATTATTATATGATATGAAATTTTTAATATTTTCATATCATTTGTATTAATTTTAATCTTTATAATTTTATTAAAATTACAATTATATAAATTATTATAGTTTTTGTAAACCTCCAAATGTAATTTAGGAATTAAAAGACTAAAATAGTTAAAAGAAAGATAAAATAAATTATACATCTATCCCTCTTTTTCAATTTTTAATTGTATTCATTTTCATAATATTCCACAATTTTTAATAAATTATCCAATTTCTAATTGTATTCTTTCTCATAATATTCCATAATTGTATAATAAATCCATTCATATCTGATCCCGTAAAAAATAATCTTCATGTCAAACCAATCCACAATTACTAAAGATAAAAGATTGGCATTAGTTTTTTTATCAGCAAAAAGAAAGCTTTATTGATAGAAAAACATACAAAATATGATGATATTAATAAAGAGGAGAGTGCAAAAAGTATCATGAACCATCAAGATCCTAACCAAGCTCCATGCTCCAAGTTGATGAGAAACCAACATACAGAGCAACAACAAAACACAGAACAAGAAACAAGAATCAGACACCAACTTCCATAGCAAAGCAATCCATTAAGCTTGACCAATGACAAAAAACAACTACTTGCAACTAGGAAACTCCACCTAACGAGCAGCAGCAAATCCGCAGCATCTGCAGCAATCTACAACAATAGCATCTCCAACCAGCAAACAAATCACCCAGCACTCAGAAGTATCAGCAGCAATATACAGCACCAAACCAAACCATCCACAGCACCAGCAACACCAGTAGCAAACCAAACCATTGACAGCACGAGCAACAATACAGCAGCAGCAGTAGCACTACAGCAACACCAAACCGGTGAGCTACCAACAGCATCAATTGTTTTTCTGCACCTCAAAACAAGAGCACACACGAGCAAATCTCTTCTTCCTTCTAAACAACATCTCACCTGCAGACATACAACAAAGACATCCTCACAGCAGAAATAATACACCAGCATACTCCTCTAATAGCTTATAAACAACTTCTGACTTGCTTCAAATTTGTGACATCATTATGCACTGAGTAGTTAACACCCTTCATATTAGACTTCACCCATAGAGCAGTTCTGACTTTCACCAACTCCCCCAATCCTGCAAGATCAGCATGACCTTCCTTAAATAAACACTCATTCGTTAGTTTCCAAACAGACACAACATTGCCAAAGGGACAACCTTCCAAATCTCCATCTCCTTCTTCCTCCATTTCATTCCAAACCACCAGCGCAGCAAAACCTCCACAGAACCTAGTGTTACCCATTTTACATCCCACCAGTTTACCAAGACAGACCATACATTCCAGATCAAAGGGCATAACAACAACACATGATTAGTTGTTTCGACCCTTGCCTTACAAAACACACACAGAGAACTAACATTATCATTCAATACACCAAACCGATGCATAAACTCTGCAGACTTTATTCTCACTCTCCAAGCTAACCAACTGAAGAACCAAACCTTTGGAGGTGCTGACTTTTTCCATAGAACCTTTGAAATGCTGAGCATTGGCCCTTTAGCTACCTCCACCCTTTGCCAAACTGAAGCCACAAAGAACACTTCTGAACTATTTTCCAGCCATGAACAAGAATCCTCTGCTGTATCATTAAGATGAGATGCCTCTAATAATAATCCAGTAAGTCTTTGAACCTCCTCTTCCTCCAAGCTAAAAGTGATCTCCTAAACTCCAGCTTCCAATCTGTGTCCTGTCTTTTCCTGTGATAAAAAAACTTCAATGTGCCTTCCTTATCCATTGAGAGATTGAACAAATATGGAAAATCTTTCCTCAGACTTCTACCATTAAGGCTATAATGGAAACAGTCTATTGCACCAGTAAATAAATGGAACTAGTACTTACCTAATGAAAATCATTCCTGGTGAAAATTCTACAAATCCACCAAGAAAATTGCTATTGGTTCCACAATAATTCAAATGTAATCATCACAAAGGCAAACGCAACAGCAACATCACTATCAAAATAAGTAAATAGTAGGATTGCAAAATGATAGTGTTCCTACCTAATAAAATTTTATACTGTGGGAGTACCTATCTCATAGTTCAAAAAGTTGAGGACATCTCGCTCCATCTTCACCACTTGCACAATCACCCCTCCAAAACATGTACAAGCATTGATAGATTTTATTTGTGGGAAAAAAAAAGATGAAGACAAATTCGTGGGGACAAACTCACCTCTTCTTTTGTATGAGTTTTATTTGTTATATAGCAAAAATCTTCAACGTGGGGAGCAGTAATCTTTTCATAGTTGCTGCATTATCAACCATAAAAGAGTACCATTAAGAGAATCAACCCATGTAATGACCAAGAAAAATAAGACTATATACAATGGAGTTGATGAGCATACGAGGCAACAAGCATGCAAGAAACACCAAAAAGCTGAAGCTTGTTCCTGCTTACAGCATGAGATAGGAATCTGTCAATGTAGGATACAGTGAGATAAAGGGTGTCCAAGACAAGTTTGTATTCCTCTACAACCTCAACCAACTAACCCAATAGAATATCTTACATTGTTTGATTAGTATCATTTTGAACATTTTCCATGTAATTGGGCAAGGGTCACCGCTTTTCCTCTACCTGAATTATATACCATAACTGGATTAATACAAATCTCATTGTCCCAAATTAACACTACTCTTACCACGTAAAAAACAAAGCTTAGCACCAATTTCATATTTCTAAAATCAAACCATCAAGAGAATTGAAACAAAATTGAATGACACATCAAAAGCCCTAACACTTGAATGAGAGAATTGTTCCCTATGATAGAATTTTGGACCCTTACAAAAATATGTAAATAGAGGCTATGAAAACCAAAAACCCTAATATTCCATCGGAAAAGAAGAGATTGTAGGATATAGACAAAAATTAAACATTTGAAGTACAAATTCGTTTAAACCAGGAAGTCCAATGAAAATGACGACTCTGGTAAGGAAGAGAAGCTCTTGGAGAAGTAAAGAATTTTGTGAGTTAATCAGCCCAAACTTCTGCAAGAAAACTTCAAGAAGGGAAACAAACCACAAACAAAATTATGTGTCACTAAAAATTAATAATACAACTACTTCAGCAACTAAGTTCAAATTGTCTAGCCAAAAACAATATATAAACCATTGGCCAAATGAAATGAAGCCAAGAGTACGACCTAATTTTTTCTAATAAGATAAATTTGTTACAACCTAAAGCCAAGATAAAATTACAGACAAACATCAAGTACAAGATGACATATCATATCAGGGACTAATTTAGGCCAGCATAGATGGTGTCCCCAATAAGCCCATTAGCCTTTTTAATTTCCTCAATACAAACGTACAGTCAAATCAAATCAAGTAAACAACATTCAAATCAGAACCCAAAATCAAAAATTAAAACATCAAACTGTCAATATTCAACTTAACATTTTCTTTCCTACTTATAATACTAATTATACGTTAAATACTAAAAACTATAAGTCACAAAAATAATATATGTTATACATCACTACTGTCTGTGCCGAGAAGGGGGAGGTATATGGGTGCCACACCTAGGATGTCTAATTTTGCAAGTTCCCTTGCGACGTGGGGGTTCTGGAACCTGTGTGACACCCTCCTCAGTAGCTTGATATCTGCGTCACTTCCTCCTATCAAGAACAGGGTCCACAGGCACAATAGGTAGTACTCGCTCATCAACATGTGATTCCCCTTCCCCACAATGTGTAACTCTCTCGGTAGACAATGGAATCCCATTTCCGCTTTGAGTACCTCCCTTTTCAGACTGTGTAATGGCAGATACTGGGACTTCCTCATGCGATGCATGTGTAGTCCCAAGATGTTGCTCATCAGCATGTGATCCCCTCTCTTCACTATGTGTGATTGTCTCGGTAAAGGCTTGAACCCTCTTGGGTGATTGTGTCAGTCCATCTCCAGAATGTAGAGCCCCTGCTACTGTATGAGAAATACCCTCCTCAGAATGTGTGACCACTTCTTCATGTTGTTCTGTCATTGCATTCCCAAAATCTTCCATGCGGATAGGGGTTTGACACCAATCATTTAACATGGATTTGAGATCTGGTATAGAGGTAAAGTCCCTCTCCCTATGTGGCTCACTATCTACCCTATCAGATGGTTGTGTCTCTCCATGTATGTGAACGGCAGGCTGTGGTGGAGGTACCCTTGCGAAGCGATCTTGATCATGAAGAATTGCAAGTGCCTGGCTAGCCAGTGTGCCAATATGTGATCCCCCTAGTGATGCGTTACATATTTGTACCAAATGACCAGTCTAACAAACATAATGAAAATGTTAAAATTGAAAAACTATACATGAGTAATAATGTTGACAAATAAAAATATATATATATATATACGTACCACGGAATCAAATGTACATGCAGCACGACTAATGTATTGATGAGTGATACGTCGATACCATACCATGTATGGATCATCATCATGCATATTACCATCTCATGGTTCACCTACAACAATGTGGGTTCGGCGTTGATCCCATAATTGAATCCACTTTTTGTGATGGTTCACCCAATCTTTAGTTTTGGTTCCACGTAAATCGAGGTTATGAAGAGCAATGATAGTGTCACAATTGTGGGGAATAGTCTAGCAAAATCCAAATTGTCATTGTACTCTTATCAAAATGGTGCATCTCAACAATGAAAAAACAAATGAATACAACTACTGCTTGCCATATATCTACACCATCCGAACAATATAGTGGAAGCCCCTTAATCAACTCAGTACTGTAAGGTCGCCACGCCATCTACAACATAAGTAATAAGTATAAGTTAAAAAATTGAGCAATATAAGTAACTCATGTTTACTAGAGTAAAACATAAACAGAACACTTACTTATGCAAAGGCCTGCCTGTCCAAGGAATAACGATATTGACAGAGGACATGAGTGGAAATCTCTCAAACAATAAATGCATTCCGCCAACTGAAGATTTTAAAGAAATGAGTATATTATTAATCAATACTATAATAATGTCTAAATAATCATATTAAATTAAAATATAATAACATGTAAATGATTAATACTGTGTGATGAGCGGACCGTCCGCTACTGGTTGTCTAAGAAGACGACGTGGACCAATGTGGGGAAATCTATACCACGTCCAGATTTGAACAAGGATGAGAAAACCAGAAATGTCATGCACACGTTCGCAAGATACACGATATAACTCTCGATACAACCAAGCTAGTGCTGCACTCCCCCAACTGTATTCCCTAACAGCATCAAAGTCCTCTAGTAAAGGCAGAAACATCAATTACACCATACTACCAAATTTGCCTGCAGAAATGCTACCACCCAAAAGTTGGAGAATGAATGCTCTAGCATAGCACTGAACTGTGACATCATCAGCATCAATGGGTAAGTCATCATAAGTCTGGGAAAGCCACGTCATGTTCAACCTCGAGCCTTTGAGCTGGTTGGTAGGTGGAACTGTCCCTAAAAGACTATTGCATACAGCAGGCCAATCATAACCAGTATTCCCTGTAATAGCGTTACCATCAACCTGTAGTCCAGATAAGTTACTGACATCTTGCAATGTGATGGTTGCCTCCCCAGATGTTAAGTGAAATGTGTGTGTCTCCGATCGGCACCTCTTTATTAGTGCAGTAATAAGATACCAATCTAACTGTATGAACAGCACATGGATGAGTCCAAAAAATCTTGCTCTCTGCAAGTATGGGCCTATGCATGCATCAGGGGGTCCCATACATCCTATCGTAGCTTTGCGGCATTGACATGTAAGTATAACGGAGTCAACATCATCCTATGTAAAAATCACATAACAATTAATACAATTTCACTTGACATATAATGTAACAATTTAAAGCGAAGGAAGTGGCACATATACGTACCGAGGTAGTCCATGCTAAAGAGGATCGGTGAGACTGTTGTAGCGTCAACACAGTAGGATCAGTTGGACCCGAGTCCATTGCTACAATAACCTGCAAATAATATATCGAACATGTAAGCATCAACATTGTGTTCAAATTTATCATACAATAAATGTGAACAATATAAATCAATAAACTTGTAATTAATTAAAATGAATAGTATCTTTTTATTAATGGGTCACAACAAGATACTGTAGTGAAATAGGTTAATAAAAACTATGATAACTAATTTAAATAGGAGATTACTATCTCTTACAAGCACAGTTTCATTGTAGTACAGTTTAAAGAAAAAAGTTCACGCAAGTTATCTCAATTGGGATGCAAGCGGATGCAACGGCTAATGGTTATACTGATCATGAGTTGTTTTATCTATGTTCTATTAAGGCCAATTTTCATCATGTTTTGTTATTTAATTGTATTGTTGGTTTCAAACCGTAAATTCAAATTATTATTTATTTATTATTTTGTATCCTATTATCTATTCTATTATATTATACAAAGTTTAGTTCAATTCAATGAAATTTGTTTTCATGAATTCTTTTCCACAATGCATAGAATTCTGTATTTAATGGCTGACGATATTTTTATTAACTTGGCAGCAAGATTGGAAACATCAGACACAACATTATATCAGAAGGTTAAACTATTGTAACTAATTACAAAGCATGTTTGATGCTAATATACAAAGAACCTTCCTAGCAACATCATGAAATATCTATGAGTCAAGCAATTATAAAAAAACATGTATGAAACAATACAATGGGGTGTATGTGTATGTGTGTGCAAGACATCACCAAATATCACCAAAATGTCGTCATAGTTGGAGTTTTTTTAAGAGGTAATGCAATTTTGTACTAAAATCGCAGCTTTAAGATGCAATTTCAATTTCAAGTCGCATTTGAAAATCCTAAGTGATTCGTGATTAGATCATGATTTAAAATATTCCAATTCCCAAATATTTAAAACACTCAATCTAAATTATCAGGTACTTACGAAAGTGATTTAGATTGTTGTTTTATGAATAAACAATAAATCGACACAAACGATTTTTACGTGGAAAAACCACAATTGAAGAACCTTCAATTGTAATAAAAAACCACGGGCGAAACGCCACTAATCAATCCACTACTGAAGAAATTCAAGTCGCATTTGAAAATCCTAAGTGATTCGTGATTAGATCATGATTTAAAATATTCCACTTCCCAAATATTTAAAACACTCAATCTAAATTATTAGGTACTTACGAAAGTGATTTAGATTGTTGTTTTATGAATAAACAATAAATCGACACAAACGATTTTTGCGTGGAAAAACCACAATTGAAGAACCTTCAATTGTAATCAAAAATCACGGGCGAAACGCCACTAATCAATCCACTACTGAAGAAAAAAAGATTACAAAGATAATACAAAAATTACCCAACTCAGTCAATTTGCCTTCAAATCTTCTGTAACTCTTTCACCAAGCCTTCGTCTCGAAACTGATTAATCTGAAGTCGAATCCACAACTTCACTTGTCGAATTAACGACTACGTATAGAATCAAACACCTTTGAAACTCTACGTTTGAATCTTCAGAATCCACCGAAGACTAACACTCTTGTATATATTCGATCAACCTCCTTGGTATGTGCTTCTCAATTCATGAGTGTAATACTCATTCAATTTTACCAAGGAAAACTCACCAAAATCTCCAGAAGAAAACCTCAAACAAAACCCTAGAAAACCTTAAACAAGATCTAGGAGAAGTAATCCTAAACTTGACCCAACACACGAATATATAGAGTCTGAGATCGCGTGGTCTGCTCGAGCATGGGATTTCCCGCTCGAGCAGAGATTGCATTTTCCGTGATTCATATAAGGTCCACGCTCGAGCGGAACTTTCCACGCTCGAGCATCGAATCACACCATCCAGTATATTTGTAGACTTGACAGAAATGCTGTGAGTGTGCAAACCCCGCTCGAGCGTCACTTTCCCCGCTCGAGTGGGAAGACCAAAACTAGAAAAACTGGAAAATTAAAACAAGTTACAACCTTGGTTTTGATCCATAGAATATGAACCAGAGGGCCAAGAACGGGGGAAACCACAAAGGGTGTGGGCAACCTCATCAAAGTCACAAGTGGGGCGTACTGGAAAAGGATAGAAGATGGGAAACCTTTCAGTAATCCCTAACATCTCTCGAATAAGGTCGGTGGTAACAGTAATGGGTTTAGACCGGACCCAAGTCTTGAAGGAGTGTCTAATATTGTCCAGACTATCCATGTTACAATAGAATTCTCGCACCCAAGAAAGGTTTTGAGAACCAGAAAATAAAAGAACATTATCCCCACCCAAGGGATCAAACAGTGAACAGATAGGGATGGACTCAATTGTGGAGGGTTGAACATTACGTTCAAGATGAATGGAGCGGGCTGGGTATGACTCGCGGTACAGCTTGGCTTTCTCAGCCGAGGGAAAGCGCTCAGTGTTATATGGAGGGCGAGAGGCAGTAGACTTTTGTCTTCTGAAGGCGGACATGACTTAAACCAAGCCAAAGAGACAAAACAGAAAACAACACAAACAACCCCCAACCCAAGACCAAAAAAAAAATAGAGACAACACAAAACATTAGTATCACAGGTTGATAGAATAACATGAGGCAAGGAAATAAATCTATGATGCAAAAATGTAGGCTCAAGAGAACCAGATATTGCAAATATGAAGCATGGTACAATGCAGCCAACATGCAAATATCAAAAGATAAATGAAATGACAAACTGTGCTATCAAACATCTATCAACCACACATGAATCTAACAGGGGCAGAGACTCAATGAGCAATGTAAAGAAAAAAATAACAAAACCATAGAGCAATATATGTACCAAACAAAATCCCAATGGAAACCAAAAAACAATTAGCACAGTGCCCAAATCACTAACCCTAGATGGAAGAGAGAGAAACTAAACCATGGTGAAACAAACAAAATCAACAATGAATAAACCTAAACATGAAGAACAAAAACAACCTAGACCCATCTACACATTGTAAAATCAACTCAAGCAAAACAAAAATGAAGAAATCAAAGGGACCGAAATACGACACAAGAACAGAGGAGAAAGAGATGAGAGACATACCTGAAGTGAGCACACACACTGAGAGCACCAAGAAGGCACAATGGACTGGAATCGCAAAGGATGCCCTAGGAGAGAGACACCAAATGGCAAAAAATGGACTGAAGAATCGAAGGAGGGGGATTTATACAAAACCAGTCCGCTCAAGCGTGGGTTTTAACGCTCGAGCATGAGCGAAAACACGCGGAGACTCGCGCGAGCGAGAAAACGGCCGATCGAGCGCCAACGCACCCCTCTCAGAACTGTAAAGTGAAGTGCAAAATGCTGCAAGGCTCAAAACCATGCTTGAGCGTGGGAATGTCCGCTTGAGCGGGGACAAAACAATTTTTTTTTTTTTTTTTGAAACAAAAAAAACCATGAGACTCAATATCATGAAGTGAGACCTGGAACACAAGTAGATGATCACATTTGGCCAAAATTGACACTAATATGAAATAATCCGCACATCATCAATCCTGTAAACTTGCAATTTTTTTAAAAAATGACACTGGAAATCATGAGCAAAGCAGATAAAATATAATCAGTGATCATAAGCTACATGAGAATGTACAACTCAAAATCCAACATGAGACCTCACAAAATAAAGTGTGTGTGTGCAATCCATGAGAGTCCACTGAGCTAGAATTAATCCGCATAGTGATCAGATGGCTGGACCTCCAGCAAGAGTAACTGAACATCACAGAGAAAACTCAAACCACTAGGAATCACGGGGTGTTTGTTGAGGAAATGCGGAGGCTCCCCCTCAATCAATGAGTCCCTTTTTTTTTTAGACTTTTACTTTCTTGTGGGTACTCACTGGTGGCAATTACGCTCAAGAGTATGGAAACCAAACCAGAAGAGAAGGAAATCATAAAGGATGGCCTGGTTGGTGCCTCTGAGGTAGTTGTTTCCTGATGCCCAGACTTCAAGGAACTGAGGGAGAAACCGTGGAAGTGAAAACAGATGGTAGATGGTTAAGAGACTCAACATCACCCATGATATACTAGTATCGGTCAATTCCATTGTAAAAGTACAAGAAACACTGTTAGTGGTCCATAGAGAACTTTGATCACTTGTGCGGAAACCCCTGCAACAATTTATTTCAAGGATGTGTACAAAATGAAATCATGAGGTTAGTGAGCATGGACATTCAAAATGAGCTATGAACAAAAACCAATGAGATCTTGTAAGCAGCATGAGTAGTGTACATATAAATTTGGATGCAAGAAAAACATATATCAATGACAATGAGATTATAGCATCCAAGCACATATAAGGCCAAACACTCACACTTACTCAAGGAACAAGAAACACGCTAGTGATCGAGCATGACACCCAAAGTCTTTCTAAGGAACTCAAACCGAAGAAGATCAAGGGGTTTTGTAAAAATATCAGCTTTTTGATACTCAGTGGGTACATGCTCAAGAACAACAAGGCCCTCTTCCACTAACTCTCGAATAAAATGATGACGAATGTTAATGTGTTTGGTTCGAGAGTGTTGGACAGGATTTTTTGAAATGTTTATGGCACTTGTGTTATCACATAAAAGAGTGAGAGTGTTCTATTCTATCCCATAATCATGAAGCATTTGCTTCATCCACAGCATTTGTGCACAACAACTCCCTGCAACAATGTACTCAGCCTCAGCAATCGAAAGAGAGATGGCATTTTGCTTTTTACTATGCCACGAAACCAAATTATTCCCAAGGTAAAAACAACCCTCGGATGTACTCTTCTTATGATCCGCACACCCTGCCCAGTTGGCATCAGAAAAACCAGTAATTTCAGCTATAGTATCAATAGAAAACCAAACCCCATACCCCATTGTCCCATTCACATATTTGATGATGCGTTTGACTGCAAGAAGATGAGACTCTTTAGGACTGGCTTGGTAACGGGCACAAACACCTACATTGAAGGCAATATCATGACGACTGGTTGTGAGGTAAAGAAGACTCCCTATCATACTCCTATAAAGGGTAGGATCAATATCAATACTAGAGGAATCTTTGGAAAGGTGAAGACTGGTGCTCATGGGAGTATGAGCATGCATGGCAGACTCAAGACCAAACTTGGACACAAGACTTTTGGCATACTTAGTCTGAGAAACAAACATTCCAGAAGGAGACTGTTTAATTTGAAGACCCAAGAAATAGGACAACTCTCCCATCATGCTCATCTCAAACTCATGTGTCATGCAATCCGAAAAATATTTCACAAGATGATCAGTAGTGGATCCAAACACAATATCATCAACATAAATCTAAGCAACAAGAATATAAGACTTAGTATGTTTCACAAATAGAGTCTTATCCACACTACCCCTTTGAAAGTCATTATCAAGAAGAAAGGTAGTAAGTCTATCATACCAAGCCCGAGGAGCTTGTTTTAACCCATACAAAGTCTTGTCCAACTTGTAGACATGGTTTGGACATTTAGGGTCCTCAAACCCTTTTGGTTGCTCAACATATGCCGCTTCTTTCAAGTACCCATTCAGAAAGGCACTTTTTACATCCATTTGAAACAATTTCAAACTAAGATAACAAGCAACACCAAGTAAAATACGAATAGATTCGAGATGTGCAACTGGGGCAAACGTCTCATCATAGTCAACACCTTCTACTTGAGTGTAACCTTGAGCAACCAACCTGGCATTATTCCTAACCACAGTACCATTCTCATCAGATTTGTTTTTAAAGATCCACTTGGTACCTATCACATTCATGTCTCTAGGTCTGGGAACTAGAGTCCAAACATTGTTACGTTCAAATTGACCTAATTCTTCATGCATAGCATTAACCCAACTATCATCTAGCAAGGCCTCTTTGAAATTCTTAGGTTCAATTAATGAAACATAACATATATGTGATACCTCATCCCGAATCTGTCTTCGGATTTTCATTCGATCCGATACACTTTCAATCACCTGTTGAACTGGATGATTCAGTTTCACCCTTGCTGATGGTTTGAACTTAGGACTTGCGGTGACAAAAGCATCAGGAGTGATGTTTCTTTGTGCACTCTTTGGACTTTGACTTACCTATGAGGATGGTGTCGTCTCAACTTCTTGTGCTTGGACCTCAGCTTCTCTTTGACTTTGTGGTTCAGTATCCAAGATTGGAGACTCACCATTGTCATCCTCATTTGTTGCTGGAGTAGGGGAACCTGTATCATCTATAACCACATTGATAGATTCCATTAAAGAAGAAGTTCGCAGGTTATAGACTCGAAAAGCCCTACTAGTGGTTGAATACCCTAGAAAAATACCTTCATCACTTCGGGAGTCAAATTTGCCTAAAGGCTCTCTATCTTTGAAAATGTAACACTTACTCCCAAAAGTTTTGAAGTATTTTACATTAGGTTTCAATCCCTTCCATAATTCATATGGAGTTTGTAAAGTGCCAGGTCTTAAATACACGCGATTTATGACATAAACAGTAGTATTTAGGGCTTCAGCCCAAAACTTTGGAGGAAGTTTCTTACTAAGGAGCATTACCCTAGCCATTTCTTGAACAACCATGTTCTTCCTCTTAACAACTCCATTTTCTTGTGGAATAATAGGTGCAGAAAATTCATGCTTAATTCCATGCATATCACAAAAATCCGAAAAATGAACTATTTTCAAACTCACGACCATGATCAGTTCGGATTCTTATGATACGCCCAATGGAAACACCCTGTTCATTTTGGATTTTAAGGACTAAGGCCTGGAAAGCATCAAACGTATCGGATTTTTCCCTTAAAAAATTTACCCACAAAAATCAAGTAAAATCATCAACAGTTAAAAAAATGTATCTTTTACCCCCGATGCTTTCAGTGCGAGTGGATCCCATTAAGTCCATGTGAACCAATTCAAGAGGACGCTTGGTTGTAAAGCTATTCACCTTTTTATGAGGGGCACGAGTTTGCTTTCCAAGTTGACATGGTCCACACACATGGTTCAGATTCTTACCCAATTTAGGTACTCCTCTCACAAGCTCTTTGTTTGCTATCTTAGTTAGGTCTTTGGAATTCATATGACCTGATCTTTGATACCACAAGTCAATGTTACTTATGATGGCAGAGTGACAAGTGAGATCATTAGTAGTAACAATCCCATAACAGTTATAAGATGTGCGAACCCCATGCAAGACAGTATTTCCCTTTTTATCCAAAACTTCACATTTATTTTTTGAAAACAATACTTCATGGTGGGAATCACACATTTGACTAATGCTCAAAAGATTTGCTTTAAGACCATCAACAAGAAGAGCATTTTTGAGCTTGGGAAGACCAGCAACACTTATAGAGCCCTTACCAATGACTCTAGAAGTGCCGCCATCTCCAAAGGTAACAATTCCTCCTTCATATTTTTCAAGGGAGGTGAAGTAGGATTTGTTATCGGACATGTGACGAGAGCACCCACTATCAAGATACCACATGTGTGAGTCACGTGCTTTTAGGGCAGTGTGAACAACTAAACAAGTCAAATCATCTTTTCTCACCCAAAATCTTTTTGGTCTTGGTAAATGTCTTGGCGTTGTGAGCATCCTCATGAAGCTTGGTATTCCGCCTAGACATGTAAGGTTGTCTCCTAACCCAAAAAGTATTCAAATTTCTACCATTTTGAGACACCTTACCAACCAATTCATAGCAATAAGGAAGAATGTGGCAATACCTACCACAGTGATGACAAATAAAAACATGTTTTACCTCCCTTTTGTTGATCTTACCCCCTTTAGGTAGATGAAAAGAGGGATCACCCTGGTCTACCTTCAGCTTCCCTTTGCTTGAGTCTTCGGGTCATGTGAAGTAGAGGCCTGTCCCTTGTGAGCTGTCGCAACATAGCCTAGCCCACTTTTGTCACACCCCATTTGTTGAGACTCGATGAGGTCTTCTAAAGATTTGGAACCTTTGTTCCACATGGCAATAGTGGCTCTAGCAATACGGAGTTCTTCATCTTTCTGACAGACTATCTCTTCCAATGTAGCTTGTGACATCTCAAGGCTTTCAAGCTTCTCTTCATATGTGGAATACACCTTCAGAAGTTCATTCTTTTCAGTTTCACAGGATAGAAGGTTTCCACATAAGTCTGGCCTATCACTTGAGATCTTGATGATATTCTGCTTTGCTGCTACAAGTTCTCCTTTTAGCTTGACATTCTCACTTTCACATGCTTTGAGTTTAAGAGAGAGTTTGTCATTAATTTTGGACAAATTTAGAGATTCCTCGTAAAGCTTTTCGTAAGCTTGTTGCAGTTCATCACCATTAATCTCATCATTGTCTTCTGATGTTTCATCATCCTCTTTTTGCTCTTCATTCGCCTTGACCTCATCCAATCTAGCAACTAAGGCAGGAAAGTTGCTGGATGGTGGTGAAGGTGAATCTCCTCTTTCATGAAATTGGCTCAGAATTTCCCATGCATCTTTAGCCTTTGTGCAGTGGGCAACTCGTTGCTTTTCTTCATCAGAAATTGCTCCACGAATAGTAATCAGGGCTCTCTGATTGCTCGAATTATCAGCACTTTCTGTATCTTCTTCAATGGCCTGCCAGCTTTCTAGATCAAAAGCTCTCAGAAAAGCCCTTATTCTGATCTTCCAATACAGGTAGTTACTCCCATAAAAGGTGGGAGCATGATGCAGGTTCTCACCGCGAGCTAACTATGCTGGCTTTGGAAGAGGTTAAGTGATCAGAAATTGCTCCATGAATAGTAATCAGGGCTCTCTGATTGCTCGGATTATTAGCACTTTCTGTATCTTCTTTAATGGCCTGCCAGCCTTCTGGATCAAAAGCTCTCAGAAAAGCCCTCATTCTGATCTTCCAATACAGGTAGTTACTCCCATGAAAGGTGGGAGCATGATGCAGGTTCTGACCACGAGCTAACTCCGCTGGCTTTGGAAGAGGTTGAGTGAAAGTGGACCAAAATGCCATGAAAGCACTATCCCCGTCTTCTCCGGATTCAGGTTCTTCGAGTTCTTGCTCTGACCCGCTTTCATCATCCCAAGTCACAGTGTAGACTTTCTTTCGATTCTTTTTCGAAGGGCATTCAAGGGAAATATGAACAAATCCTTGACATTCATAGCACTTGACCCCTTGTCCCTTTACAATCTTCTTTTAAGTTTTTGGAGCAAGTTTTGGTGGAAAAGTTTTGGGTTTTTCATTACTCTTGTCTTTTGAAATAGGGTCTCTGAAATTAGACTTCTTTTTCTTCAAATTTTTTTTAAACTGTTTAGTAAACATAGTCGTCATCTCAGACTCTAAATCAAATTCAATCTCTGGAGTTTTTGCATTCTCATGAGCACTAGTGAAAGCCACACTATCTTTTTGTTTTTTCTTTGAAATTTAGTGGGCTTCATAAGTCTGCAAGTTTCCAACCAACTGATCAAGCTTGAGGGTATCAACATTCTGAGCCTCCTCAATGGCTGTCACTTGTGATTGGAACCTCTATGGTAAAGATCTCAAAATTTTCCCAACAACTTTAGCTTCAGGGATTTTTTCACCGTGTGTGAAACAGTAATTCACGATATCACTAAGTTTTGCATAGAAATCATCAAACGTCTCATCTTCGCGCATAGAAAGGGTTTCAAAGGCGGAGGTGAGACGTTGAAGTTTTGACCTTTTGACAGAAGTAGTACCTTCGTGAATCGTTTCAAGAATGTCCCAAGCCTCTTTTGCTACCTCACACGTGCAGATACGACGAAACTCTTCAGGTGTGACGGAGCAAAATAGGGAATTGAGAGCCTTACTGTTCCAACTCGAGTTTTGGTAATCAGTTGTGTCCCATTTATCAAGGGGTTTAGGAATATCAACACCATCAATGGTGACAATAGGTTCACTCCACCCATAGATCACACAGTGCCAAACTTTCTCATCAATGGACTCTAAAAACGCTCTCATTTGAGCTTTCCAATAAGAATAGTTTGTACCATCGAGTAAAGGAGGTCTATGGGTCGAGTTACCTTCACGAATAGAATCCATATCACTAGTCACACAAAATCACACTCCTATAGTTTTGATAAAAACAAAGAGTGACCTGCTCTGATACCAATTGAAAATCCTAAGTGATTCGTGATTAGATCAGGATTTAAAATATTCCAATTCCCAAATATTTAAAACACTCAATCTAAATCATCAAGCACTTATGAAAGTGATTTAGATTGTTGTTTTATGAATAACCAATAAATCGACACAAACGATTTTTACGTGGAAAAACCACAATTGAAGAACCTTCAATTGTAATCAAAAACCACAGGCGAAACTCCACTAATCAATCCACTACTGAAGAAAGAAAGATTACAAAGATAATACACTAATTACCCAACTCAGTCAATTTGCCTTCAAATCTTCTGTAACTCTTTCACCAAGCCTTCGTCTCGGAACTGATTAATCTAAAGTCGAATCCACAACTTCACTTGTCGAATTAACGACTACGTATAGAATCAACCGCCTTTGAAACTCTACGTTTGAATCTTCATAATCCACCAAAGACTAACACTCTTGTATGTATTCGATCAACCTCCTTGATATGTGCTTCTCAATTCATGAGTGTAATACTCATTCAATTTTACCAAGGAAAACTCACCAAAATCTCCAGAAGAAAACCTCAAACAAAACCCTAGAAAACCTTAAACAAGATCTAGGAAAAGTAATCCTAAACTTGACCCAACACGCGAATATATAGAGTCTGAGATCACGTGGTCCGCTCGAGCGTTGGATTTCCCACTCGAGCGGAAACTGCATTTTTCGTGATTCATATAAGGTCCATTCTCGAGCGGAAGTTTCCACGCTCGAGCGTCGAATCACACCATCTAGTATATTTGCAGGCTTGACAGAAATGCTGTGAGTGTGCAAACCCCGCTCAAGCGTCACTTTCCCCGCTCGAGTGGGAAGACCAAAACTAGAAAAACTGGAAAATTAAAACAAGTTACAACCTTGGTTTTGATCCATGGAATTTGACAACAAAGGGTCCTAACAGCATTATTAATATGCGATTCAAAAAAGTGAAATAATTTGAAAAGATAGTCAATTCCATAATAGAATGCCGAAAATTCCATTTTATGTGAACTAAAAAAAATAAGTGTCAGACAATCTCAAAAGTCTAAATCATCAATTTTTATTTTATTTTTATGTGAAATTTCATAAAATTAAAGTATTCATGCAAATAACCAACTTTTCCAACTATTTCTCAAACTAACTCACTTTTAAAAATTGCAGGTTCAAAAAATACGATTTCACAGTGAAATCATATCTTCAACATACAATTTCATATTGACGTGGCCAACATCTATATATAAGTAAGTCAAGTGAATATGAAATGGCATCTTCAAAATGTGATTTCACCGTTGAACATGCGATTTCATGATGGAAAAAAAATATATTATCATTACTAATATCATTACCTGGTTTGATCTAGATTGTTGCATAATAAACCCATTCACAAAATCTCAAGCTCAAATCCTCCACTTCCATTTCACCCTAGGCCCATTTGGATCCTATAATGATTGCTCATGTAACGCCCTCTGAATAATAACATTAATCCCATCAAATAAGACATGCATTTGCATATAAACTAACCACATTCCTTTATTCCTTAGAGTTCCATTACATAAGTATTACATGTTAACATCATAACAAAATGCCCTACAGGCTTACAGCTTTCCAAGTTAACACTTGGTTACAACAAAGAGTACTAACTCGTTTACACATAAAGCCCTTGGCTTGAAGTTACATGTAATACATCAAAAGTTAAGCGACAAAAGTATGTCCGCCACTAGCCTCCCAGCTATGTCCTTGGAGGTGGCATGCTTCCTGCACCTGAAAATGATATTCCCATATAGGGTGAGCCACAGCCCAGTAGAAATACACTAAACCAACCATGAACAATGACTAAAAGATTAGCAATTGATAGATGGCCAACCCAATTCCAAAACAGATGCAAATGCAGCAGATACAAAAGAATGAGATGCACCCGTGTCTATCAACACACTAGCAACAGAGTTGCAAAACAGAAAAGTACCTCTCACTACTAATCAACATTTCATTCCGGTGAGTGACAATTAATTCAACTACACCCTTTCACCCTTTACATTCCCAATCTCATCAATTCCATTTCATCTCCTCATTTCTCACAATTAATTATCCCAATTAATCAAACAATGTAATTAGGTCATTTC